>JARQOD010000005.1:128442431-128513137 GCA_033576555.1 Oophaga sylvatica | reverse complement strand
AGCGACCAAAAAATAATTATTTTTTATATAAAAACAGTTTTTATTTTTAAAAAAGCGCCAAAAATAAAAAATTATATAAATGAGGTATCGCTGTATCATACTGACCAAAGAAAAAAAATTTTTTTATAAATTTTTACCACAGGGGAACGTTTTAAACACCCCCCCAAAAGAAATTCAGAATTGCTGGTTTTTGTTTTTTCGGCCTCCCAAAAAATCAAAATAAAAAGTGATAAAAAATTTGTCAGTGCCCGAAATGGGCCAATAAAAACGTCAACTCGTCCAAAAAAAAACAAGCCCTCCTGACTCTGGGGGCCAAAAATATGGAAAAATTATAGCTCAAAAAATATGGTGATTAAAAACTTTTTTTGCAAAAAAAAAGGTTTTTAGCTGACAGCTGAAAAACATAAAAACCCCGCTATAAATAGTAAATCAAACCCCCCTTTATTAGGGAAAATAAAAAATAAAAAAAAAAATTTTCATTTTGCATTAGGTTATGGTTAGAGTTAGGGCTAAAGTTAGGGTTAGAGTAGGCCTAAGGTTAGGGTTAGGGTTGGGGCTAAAGTTAGGGTTAGGATTGGGGCTAAAGTTAGGATTAGTTTAGGGTTGGAATTAGGTTTAGGTGTGTGTTAGGATTAGGTTTGTGGTTAGGGTTATGGTTATGGCTGGGATTTGGGTTAGGGGTGTTTTGGGGGTTAGGGTTGGAGTTAGAATTGGGAGTTTCCACTGTTCGGCACATCAGGGCTTTCCAAATGCGACTGGTGTCCGATCTCAATTCCAGCTAATTCTGCGTTGAAAATGTCAAACGGTGCTCCTTCCCTTCCGAACTCTGCATTGCGCCCAACAGTGGTTTACCTGCAATATTGGGTATCAGCGTACTCAGGACAAATTGTACAGCAACTTTTGTGGTCCAATTTCTCCTGTTACCCTTGGTAAAATAAAAAAAATTGGAACTGAAGTACATTTTTTTTGTGAAAAAAAGTTAAATGTTCATTTTTTTTAAACATTCCAAAAATTCCTGTGAAGCACCTGAAGGGTTAATAAACTTCTTGAAGTGGTTTTGAGCACCTTGAGGGGTGCAGTTTTTAAAATGGTGTCACTTTTGGGTATTTTCTATCATATAGACCCCTCAAAGTGACTTCAAATGTGATGTGGTCCCTAAAAAAAATGGTGTTTGTAAAAATGAGAAATCGCTGGTCAACTTTTAACCCTTATTAACTTCCTAACAAAAAAAAAATGCTGGTCAAAATTGTGCTGATTTAAAGTAGACATGTGGAAATGTTACCTATTAAGTAATTTGTGTGCCATATCTCTGTGATTTAATTGCATGAAAATTCAAAGTTGGAAAATTGCGAAATTTTCGCCAAATTTCTGTTTTTTTTTTCACAAATAAACGCAGTCATATCAAAGAAATTTTACCACTATCATGAAGTACAATATGTCATGAGAAAACAATGTCAGAATCACCGGGATCCATGGAAGCATTCCAGAGTTATTACCTCATAAAGGGACAGTGGTCAGACTTGTAAAATGGGCCTGGTCTTTAACATGCAAACCACCCTTGGGGGTTAAGGGGTTAAGCAACTTAGGTATGCATGGTTGCAGTCACTCATATGTGGCAGTTAGTTAACTAATTAGTTGACAAATCAGAAGAACTATACTACATTTCTAATTGAAGGTATTTGCTAATATTATTATGACTACACCTACTACAGATTGGGATAGGATTTGGAGATGGGAATACCCCCTTAACGTATTTGTATTTTTTTGAACAGAGGAAGAATTTGAATAGATACAAGTGCTTCTCACTAAATTAGAATATTATCAAAAAGTTAATTTATTTCAGTTTTTCAATACAAAAAGTTAATCTCATATATATTTAGATAGAGTCATTACAGAGTGATCTATTTCAAGTGTTTTATTTCTGTTAATGTTGATGATTATGGCTTACAGCCAATGAAAACCCAAAAGTCATTATCTCAGTAAGTTAGAATACTTTATAACACCAGCTTGAAAAATGATTTTTAAAATCCAAAATGTTGGCCTACTGAAATGTATGTTCAGTAATGCACTCAATACTTGGTCGGGGCTCCTTTTGCATCAATTACTGCATCAATGCGGCTTGGAATGGAGGTGATCAGTCTGTGGCACTGCTGAGGTGTTATGGAAGCCCAGGTTGCTTTGATAGCATCCTTCAGCTTGTCTGCATTGCTGGGTCTGGTGTCTCTCATCTTCCTCTTGACAATACCCCATAGATTCTCGCATTGTCTATTGGTCATCAGTGGCTTAACACAAGGAATGAGACACTTGTAGCCCATGTCCTGGATATGTCTGTGTGTGGTGGCTCTTGAAGCAATGACTCCAGCAGCAGTCCACACCTTGTAAATCTCCCCCAAATTTTTGAACGGCCTTTTCTTAACAATCCTTTCATGGCTGCGGTTATCCCGGTTGCTTGTGCACATTTTTCTACCACACTTTTTCCTTCCACTCAACTTTCCATTAATATGCTTGGATACAGCACTCTGAACAGCCAGCTTCTTTAGCAATGACCTTTTGTGGCTTACCCTCCTTGTGGAGTGTGTCAGTGACTGCCTTTTGGACATCTGTCAATTCAGCGTCTTCCCCATGATTGTGGAGCCTACTGAAAACAGACTATGGGAACTTTTTTAAATGCTTAGGAAGGCTTTGCAGGTGCTTCTTGCTAATTATTCTAATTTACTGAGATAATGACTCTATCTAATATATGAGTTTCACTTTTTGTATTGAAGAAATGAAATAAATGAACTTTTTGAGGATATCCAATTTAGTGAGAAGCACTTGTAGGTGGTCGAGCCTGCACAGTGTCTCTCCATTTAAAGTCCATAGAATTTTTTTCCAGTCCATGATCTGTCAAACCCTATAAGAATAATCAGCAAGTTCATCCACAAATTCTAAATGGATAAAGACTTGGTCAAGACAAAAATTTTAAAGAGCAGTACCCCATATTCGAATGATACATGTGCTTATTATGGGCTCATACTGTAATTGACATATTTGTTTCAATGATACAGGAGGAATGGCGTCCGTGTGTGGTCTGTTCACATGACAGATCTTTTTGGTGAAATGTTTGAGTTTGGTCTGTGAATTAAAGTCCAAACCTGGACATGTCTATATGTCTTTCCAACACACAAACAAGTTGACCAAAGCCTCCAAAATAATAAAGCAAATGTGAACAAGCACAAACTGCTCTTTCTGCATAATATACAAACACAAGACTCCCCGCAGCACCTGCATGAAGGTAGATGTTCAGTTTTGCATTCATCTTGTGCTCACAGATGGCTGCTGTTTTCTTTTGTTTTGTATACATGGCTTTCCCAAATGTGTGAAAAGGAGCTATAGGCTGCAAAGTATCTGTGTGTTATCTGTAGAAAAGGGACATGGCATGTATGTGTGAACGAGGCCCAATTCTGAATGCAGTTTCTTTCTAACTGATTCAAATGTAATGTGTGAAAAAAAGTTGTTGTTGCATGTGGTAACGCAATATCGCCATTCTATTACATACATAGGTATCCTCCAGTGGAAGCACTGATTCTAGGTAAACTATGGTGGCACAATACAGGCACAATGCAGTGCTTACAGGTGCATTACACATGTATAAGTTGTGGCCATGCACACGGACTCTAATATTGTTGATTGGAGCTACTTTACAGCCTAGTTATAGCAGTTTTCCCACCAGATTCGCTATGTCGCTTACACTATGTGCAGGACATTGCAGAAGCTTAGGTATCCATGGTTATGACCACTCATATAGTAACAGTAAGTTAGTTGTTAGTGGTTGTAACCATGGATCTAAGCTACTGAAATGCCCTGCACATAGAGTAAGTGACATAGCTAATCAGAAGAACTATACTACAGTTCTAACTGTATGTATTTGCTAATAATATTATTACACCTACTACATATTGGGATAAGATTTTGGAGATGGGAATACCCCTTTAAGCTTAAGAAATGTGTACAGATTATTATGACTGTAATTATTCCATTTTGCGGCCACAGTGGATTTAGTTAATGTCCACATATCAGATTTATGAGCTGTAGAGTTCTATCACCTAAATTCAAAACTATTTCTTATGGTTTATTTTAATGTGTCTGTCAATAAAATGGTCTGTCTGTAATTTTTTTCTAAGAAGCTGATCAGAAAAAATGAAAACCCCTTTATCAAACTTCTAAAAGTATGCATTAGCGGTCATCGCTGGCCAAATTTGTACATTTCCTAAATGATCATACTGGAGATTTGATTTATTAGAGGAGAAGGTAAGTAAAAAGAGCCAAGCGTGTGTACAATTCTCGCCATTATATTGTATGGGAGTTATGAAAACAGTAGTGCTAAACAAGTAGCTATATGTATTCACTCAAACATAAGATATATCATATTATACAGCAATACCTAAAAGATCACTAGATGGCGGTCAAAAACATCTCCAGCTTTTCCCTTGAAAATAATTTTTAGGAACGCTTCACTTTACTTAACAAAAAAAAGTACCTAAAATACATATTAATTCTGTCTATGTGTTGTCATCTTTTACATTTCAATTGCTTTCCGCTGGAATTTTTATACTGAAATCTATAGGTCTGAAGACGGACTAAAATTATAGCTGAGTGAATCGATAAACACTCTGTTAAAGCACCACTCCGGCGTTTTTTTGTATTTCAGTCTTGGAGTGCTGCACCTTCTGTATGTGAATAACGCACTCAGATGATTTTTTCATACGCTCTTGTGCATCCTTGTGCTGTCCATATGGAACTCTAATAGCACGCTGAAAATGCAAGTCAATTTGGAAAAAAAAATTGCAGCCATACATTGCTTTCATCTGTATTCTGGATCAGACTCGCACATTATAAGTCAATTGGTGAGCAAAAAATGGATCACATAATGGTTATCATTCGTTTGTTAATTGCTTTTCATGGATCCATTGCAATTATAAATATACAGTCATGGCCAAAAGTTTTGAGAATGACACAAATATTATTTTTTACAAAGTCTACTGCTTCACTTTTTCTAAAGGCAATTTGCATATACTCCAGAATGTTATAAAGAGTGATCAGCTTAACAGCAATTACTTGCAAAGTCAATATTTGGCTAGAAAATGAACTTTATCCCCCAAAACACATTTCAAAATCATTGCAGCCATGCCTTAAAAGGACCAGCTAACCTCTTTTCAGTGATTGCTCCATTAACACAGGTGTGGGTGTTGATGAGGACATGGCTGGAGATCAATCTGTCATGATTAAGTAAGAATGACACCACTGGACACTTTAAAAGGAGGCTGGTGCTTGGCATCATTGTTTCTCTTCTGTTAACCATGGTTATCTCTAAAGAAACACGTGCAGTCATCATTGCAATGCACAAAAATGGCCTAACAGGGAAGAGTATCGCAGCTAGAAAGATTGCACCTCAGTCAACAATCTATCGCATCATCAAGAACTTCAAGGAGAGAGTTCCATTGTTGCCAATAAGGCTCCAGGGCGCCCAAGAAAGACCAGCAAGCACCAGGACCATCTCTTAAAAGTGTTTCAGCTGCGGGATTGGGCTACCAGCAGTGCAGAGCTTGCTCAGGAATGGCAGCAGGCAGGTGTGAGTGCATCTGCACGCACTGTAAGGCGGAGACTCTTGGAGCAAGGCTTGGTCTCAAGGAGGGCAGCAAAGAAGCCACTTCTCTCCAGAAAAAACATCATGGACAGACTGATATTCTGCAAAAGGTACAGGCAGTGGACTGCTGAGGACTGGGGTAAAGTTATTTTCTCTGATGAATCCCCTTTTCAATTGTTTGGGACATCAGGAAAACGCCTCATTCGGAGAAGACAAGGTGAGCGCTACCACCAGTCTTGTCTCATGCCAACTGTTAAGCATCCTGAAACCATTCATGTGTGGAGTTGCTTCTCAGCCAAGGGAATCGGCTCTCTCACAGTCTTGCCTAAAAACACAGCCATGAATAAAGAATGGTACCAGAATGTCCTCCAAGAGCAACTTCTCCCAACCCTCCAAGAGCAGTTTGGCGATCAACAATGCCTTTTCCAGCATGATGGAGCACCTTGCCATAAAGCAAAGGGGATAACGAAATGGCTCAGGGAACAAAACATAGAGATTTTGGGTCCATGGCCTGGAAACTCCCCAGATCTTAATCCCATTGAGAACTTGTGGTCAATCATCAAGAGACGGGTGGACAAACAAAAACCTAAAAATTCTGACAAAATGAAAGCATTGATTGTGCAAGAATGGACTGCTATCAGTCAGGATTTGGTCCAGAAGATGATTGAGAGCATGCCATGGAGAATTGCAGAGGTCTGAAAAAGAAGGGTCAACACTGCAAATATTGACTTGCTGCATTAACTCATTCAAACTGTCAATATAAGCTTTTGTTACTCATATGTTTGCAATTATTACATTTCTGTCTGTGATAAAAACATCTGTCAAACACACATAAAAACCAGAGGGTAGCAGATCATGTGAAAATATAATATTTGTGTCATTCTCAAAACTTTTGGCCATGACTGTAGAAAACTGATTTTGACCTGTATTTTATAAATTGTTCATGTAAAAAACAGATTCCATACGGATAAACAAATCGATTGAATACGGATATAAAAAATGGACACACTGATGGTATATGGATTAAAAATTGTAATTTTTTTCTGGACACAAAACGGATGATTTTGCATACGCTTGTATGATCCCAGCCTAAGAGCTCATTCATACAACTGTATTTTTGGTCGTATTAATTTTTTTTGTATAACTGGACAATCCCTACAATGACTAGCCTTGTTTAGACGCCATGACATGGTATGAACAATTCGCACCATTATAGACTTATCCCTATTACTAAAATTCCAGTACCAACCAACCGCTTAACCCAACCGACCTTAATAACCATACACGGGAGACAATATTTTGGATTAAATTGGCCACAGCAGCCATTTATTTAACAAATAATACAATAACAATAACCATTGTGAATTACCAGAAAAAAGAGGGCGGTCCATGGAGTTACCAGATCTGGCACACAACCAATTATTCAAGGTAGAAACATCTTTACCCTCAGCTGTGAAACCCTAGTTCGAGGGCACCAAACCACAGTCAGTGGTAAAATAATGCCAACCACTGGTTCCCAGGATCTACCCCTGTCCACAGCCTACTAAATGCCAGATCAGCCATTATTCATTCCATCCTGAAGGGAACCATCTATCTGATCCCCCCAACCAATTTTTTACACCAACTACAAGGACACCTCCACCACCACCACAAAAGCACTCTGATTCCTCAAGTGCGTGTTCCCCAAACAATCTCCAGAGCGGGTTCAATCCCATGTTGCATAGCTAGTACCCACATATCAATGCCAATGGCATTTAAATGCACACCATCCTGTAACCAAATATTCCCTTCTCCAGCTTCCAGGTCATGGGGACGCATGTTCATGCCTCAATTCCACACTACGAAACTTGATATAGCTTTATTCAACTTCACCCTTGCTCTATTGACCCCTTTTACCAATCTCGCTAAAGACTGTGTTTTTATGTGCAATATATCCGACCAAACCACCAAATTTTGGGGAAATTCTAGCCATAACCTCAAAAAGTCAAAACAAATGTCCTTAATCAATTACACAACCTTATACTAAAGGTAATACCTCTAAGATGTAAAACCATGATACCAGGCATCCTATCCAAACATCCCACCTTATGCAGCTCAGATAACACCCGACTCGATGCCATACCTATGAATCAAAGCCATTTAACTATCAGCTCATCTCTACGAAAGTCTAGTTATCTTCCTTCCCCTCTGACATCTGAATACTTTGCTTCCCAGTGCACATAAGAGGGTCCAAACAGCCAGGCTAAACAAGGCCCCTCATCTGCAATATAAAACAAAGAACATGCATAAATACCCACAATTATTTATTTAATATAAGCAAATTTGAACAAATGCAACTTTTCTGACTAAAGTCTTATACATAACCTATACCAACGAGATCTCCATCTTCCTATCCATTTTATTTAACCTGGCCTGAGGCCCCTTTCAGCTGCTTTTGTCGCGCACCTAACCTAAAGGATGTGAAGCGAAAAAAGTCAAATTCAAACCCAACTCACTAACAGGAACTAACAGGATAAGTAGTTGTTGAGTGGGGGTGTAAGAATATGTTTGGTGCAACAACTCCATTCCTGTCTATGAGTGTTTAGTTGCTAGATTTGTATGCTGTTTATAAAGAAAAAAAAGCTCCCAGAGGCTCACACAGTAGGAGCATGTGACTGTATTTCCTGTTTTCCTGTGTCTGTGTATGAGAGAAGCAGCCTGCTGTAGATGATGCACAGATAGAGACACACAAATGATTTATTCCTGATCTATTAAGTTTATCATACATTGTTCCTGTTTGTTCCTGAATAAAGAAGCTCTGTTGTCTCACGCTTAGAGAGTATCCTGAATAATCCGCTGCCAACAGATTGCACTCGGACCAATGTTATTTAACCCCTTATCGACCGTCGATATGCCTTTTAACGGTGGTAGTTAAGGGTACTTAAACCACAGCGCCGTTAACTAATTAATTTCTCTGGGGTCTCAGCTGCCAATCTGTCCCCCGTACCTCCTGGAGTCCCCCCCATCCTCCCACGGCTCCTGCAGCTCCCGGCGTCTTCTTCCTGTAAAGAAAATGGCGGGCACATGCGCAGTGCGCCCGCCGAGATCTGCCGGCCGGCACTCGGCAGATTCCATTCATTCATTCCTGGTACATTTTGATCACTGCTATAAACCCTATCACAATGATCAAAATAAAAAAATAAATAAAACCCCCTTCATCACCCCCTTAGTTAGGGAAAAATAATAAAATAAAAAATATATATTTATTTCCATTTTTCCATTAGGGTTACAATTGGGCTAAAATTAGTTGGGCTAAAGTTAGTGTTACGGTTGGGATTAGGGTTGGGAATAGGGTTAGGGTTGGGAGTAGGGTTAGGGTATGTTTCCATGTAGCATATGTTGTAAGGATTTACTGCGTACAGCCGCAGTGTTCAATCCGCAGCGCCCAGATGTTACAGCATAGTGGAGGGGATTTTATGAAATCCAGTCTCCACTATGCTTGCAGGGACTCGGGTGTCATACCCGAAATTATGGATGTGTGGCGTGTCTTTCTAGACCGCAGCATGTCTATTTATCTTGCGGAGACACTCCTTCCTTCCACATTGCTTCAGTTCCTGTGAAGCACGTAATGGGTTAATTAACTTCTTGAATGTGGTTTTGAGCAACTTGAGGGCTCCAGTTTTTAGAATGGAGTCACTTTTGGGTATTTTCTGTCATGTACACCCTCTCAAAGTGACTTTAAATGTGATGTGGTCCCTAAAAAAATGGTTTTGTAATTTTTGTTACAAAAATGAGAAATCGCTGGTAAACTTTTAACCCTTTTAACTTCCTAACAAAAAAAATTTTGTTCCAAATTGTGCTGATGTAAAAAAAACATGTGGGAAATGTTTTTTGTTAAGAAATTTGTGTGACATATCTCTCTGATTTAAGGGTATAAAAATGTAAAGTTTGAAAATTGCTAAATTTTCTAAATTTTCGCCATATTTCCATTTTTATCATAAATAAACACAAGCCATATTGAATAAATTTTACCACTAACATGAAGTACAATATGTCACAAAAAAAAAATCTCAGAATCAGCGGGATCAGTTAAAAAGTTCCAGAGTTATAACCTCAGAAAGTGACAGTGGTCAGAATTGTAAAATTTGGCCTGGTCATTAAGCTGCAAACTGGCTGTTACTAAGGGGTTAAAGAGGCAATGCAAATCTTTTATTTTTTTCTCACTTGTATTCGGCCTGAGGAAAAAATTGCAGCATACTGCAAGTGGTTGCATAAATTGGATGAGACCCGCCAATGCAAGTCTAAAAAGAAAAAGGATGGAACACAAACTATCCATATGGTGTTGGATTTTAACCACACGTCTGAAAGGAACCAGGAAATTACATCAGCGAAGCACACGAAGTTCACAGCCAGAACCCTCCTGGCAACCAAGAAAAAAACAATATATATATTGTAACATTTCCAGGGGATATAGCTCTGGGATCGCCGTCTGGGTAGACAGAGTGACACGGAAACAGTTCATTCAGACAGCAGTTCTGGTGAAAACTGGCCGCAACCAGCTTTATTAAAGTCCACAGCAAACAGATATAAAACAAATCAAACAGAAGACCTAGGCTTGTCTAGCCACTAATTACACTTAGACAGATTTCCCTATCTATCCGGGTCCCGGCTCTACCAGCCGGGGCCAAAACAACACATATGTTCAGCATTTGTCAGCATTTACCAGCATTTACCAGCATTTACCAGCATGGAGGTTCACAGATACTCCTCTTTGTGTCTGAAGGCACATCCAACGTCCAGACTTGAGAGAGATCCCCTCCTATTCAGCCGCTATTCACACGGATTCTCACTGAGACTACTTCTGTGTCCGGGGGTACATTGAGCACCCAGACTGAGATAGCTCAAACTCCTGGAGACACCTTCTGTGCCTGGACCCCTTGTCCAGACTAAGCGAGCTCTCTGACTGTGTTTGCAGACACCTACTTCTGGTCTCCTAATTAACAGCTGAATGGTTTCAGGCCTGAGCTGCAAGTGTGTGCTGAATGTAAGGTGTAGTGACCTTTCTCTACCACTAGGTTTACAAAGCCACACATTTCCCTTATACCATACAGCACAGTACCTAGGCGAAATGTACACCCCATTCAACACATATTCCTTCACTGTCTCACATATCCCTCCCTCTTCTCCAGACCGGAGGGCTGGTCATCCAGACCGGAGGGCTGGTCAACAATCCAAAAGAGACAGCGAACTCTGGACCAGTCATGGCCTTCATCAGCTTCATCTTCACTACTGTCATCCGTATCTTCACCTGAGCCATAGCCAACATCAGCTTTCTCTTCATCTGAAGCATCCGCACTACCATGTACCCTCCCAGGCCTATGCTCTCTGCGGGCCTCGGGTATCCTGCACGGTTTCATCTTGACCTTAGGGCCGGGCTCAGTTTCGATATAGTGCCTGACCAGAGAAGTACGACCCGGCACATCAGAACACTTCTGCTGACTCTTTCTCAGAAACTCACGTACCTCCTGTCCCTGGTGCACTGACCATGTGTCACCAACTATCACAGAAGGTATAGGGGGTTTTTCACTTTCCTCTAGTTCCCCTTGAACCTTCTTTACTTCATTGAGCTTCTCCAGAAGATGCTCATGGCTCTCATCACGCTCCTTCATCACAGTTTGGAGTTTTTTCTGAGAAGTAATCACTTCATCTTGTACCTGTTGGACGTCCTTTATGTCTTCAGCCCCTTCTTCAGACTCTTCTGGTAGGACATGCTCAGAAGCCCTACCGTCAGTCTTACATTCTACTTCTTCAGTCACATCATTATGGTCTCCAATATCTCCATTTATTCCAGCTTTCAAGTTCTCCTTGATAGCTGCATCTGTATACTCAGAACCCGCCGGATTCTTCTCTTCCACCACGTTCTGCATCCCGTCTGAGCTCCCGTGTGTCTGCAGCGGCAACGGAGTGACACACCGCTTTTCCCATTTATTGGTACGTGGCTCCGATGTAGACTCCATGAAAGTGCGCTTGCGCTCACCAATGCCAGTGTAATGTATGTAGTACAGTTCATATAGCGTCTTGTGCTTGGGTGCGATGAAAACACAGGAGTCACAGGTTTGATATAGAAAAGTCCTGTATTACTTCATACAAGTTGGCAGAAATAGTCACACAGTTTGCAGACACAGAAACAGGAGACACAGCAGGCCAGAGTAATCCAAGCTCAGCAATCACTCTCCAATACAGATTCAGGATCTTCTTCTCTGTTACCGTAAGTCCATGCAAACGTGGGTCTTTCAAAGAGCAGGGTTCAGAGTCCACAAGTGCTTCAGAGTTCCTCAGTAGGAATAGCTGGAGTACAAGGTCCAAGGCTTACAGGATCAAGTCACAGGTTCACTGCAGGCTAGATTCTGAAGCACTGATTGCTCAGCTGTGGCTGCTTAAGAAGCAAAGGAGAGAATCAGGGCGGGAACATGCAAGCTGGAAACTCCATTTTGACTGAGGGCAAGATAGCTGCAGCAAGACAGAAAGTAAAATGGCTGACGAACAAACTGAGTTTCAGGAATATATACATAGAACCTTACATTACTCCCCCTTAAGGACAACCTCCGGATGACCTCAGACCAGGCTTGTGTGGGTACCTCTGATGAAACTGACGGAGCAAGCGAGGAGCATTAACGTTATTGACCGGTTCCCATGAGTTGTCTTCCACTGGGTAGCCCTGCCATTTAATCAGATATTGTAACTGATTTCTATACAACCTGGAATCTAAAATCCTTTCCACCACAAATTCTTCCTGACCATCGACTAGCACTGGGTCAGGGCAAGGAGAGGAACGTCCAGGAAACGTATTGGGTGTCGCAGCCTTTAGTAGGGATACATGAAAGACAGGGTGGATTCTCATAGTTCTGGGCAGTTGAAGACGACAAGCAACGGCACTTATAATTTTACTGATTTTATAGGGTCCAATGTACTTATGTCCCAACTTAGACGATGGAATCCTTAACTTAAGATTTCTGGTTGACAGCCAGAGCAAGTCTCCTACCTTGAAAGCTGGTGTAGGTTTACGAAATTTATCTGCTGCTTTCTTGTACCTTTCTTGAGCCGATTCCAGATTTTCCTTTAGAAGATCCATATTCTTCTGTAAAGACGTGATTCTTTCAGCCACTGCTGGTAAAGGCGTTTCTATGGGAAATCGTGGTAGAATGTTAGGATGATAACCTAGATTAGAGTAAAAAGGAGACTGTTTAGTGGAGGCACTCTGAGAGTTGTTATACGAGAACTCAGCTAATGGAAGTAGATCCACCCAATCATCCTGTAGGTGGCAGATAAAGCAGCGGAGATACTGCTCCAGGGTTTGATTGGTTCGTTCGGTCTGTCCATTAGTCTGGGGATGAAAAGCAGAAGAAAGGTTTACTTTAATGTCCAATGCTGCACAGAAATTTTGCCAAAACCTAGAAGTGAATTGCACCCCTCGATCCGAAATAACCTCATCCGGTACTCCATGTAAGCGAAACACATCTTTAATCATCAAATCTGATGTCTGTTTTGCAGTGGGTAAGCCGACACAAGGGATAAAATGAGCTGCCTTTGTTAGACGGTCAACCACCACTAGAATGGTGTTCTTCCCCTGAGAGGTTGGTAACTCCACAATGAAGTCCATAAAAAATGGATCACCACGGGCGGGACGGGGTGGGAAGAGGCTGTAATAGACCAGTTGGTGAGGAGCGAGGTGTTTTGCATCTTGCACAGACCTCACATGAAGTGACATAATTCAAAACATCCTTCCTGCAAGTGGGCCACCAAAAGAAACGAGAAAGAAATTCCTGTGTCTTTAGAATTCCTCTATGCCCAGCTATCTTGGAATCGTGAATGAGTTGCAATACTCTTAATCTGACTGTTTCAGGAATATACAGACGTTGTCCCTGAATCCACGCACCATTCTTAAAGACAAGACTTACGTCCCTTGGGGTTGTGCCAAAAAGGAATCCGCATGGTATGCTTCCTTGATGTCCTTAAGTAGGTCTTGATTATGAATTACTCCTAGGAATCTAGAGTCAGGAAGAATAGTCTTAGGAGGAGTAATTGGACGTGTCTCTGCTGAGTAAATCCTAGAGAGTGCATCAGCCTTTCCATTGCGCGATCCTGGTCTATAAGAGATGATAAAATTAAATTGGTTTAAGAAAAGATTCCAGCGAGCCTGGCGAGGAGTCAGGCACTTAGCCGACCTGATAAACTCAAGGTTACGATGGTCTGTCAGGACGACTATTTGCTGTGCAGCTCCCTGAAGAAGGTGTCTCCATTCTTTGAAGGCGGCAATAATGGCCAACAACTCTCTATTGCCCACATCGTAGTTCCTCTCAGCCGAAGACAACTGCTGGGAAAAGAAGGCACAGGGATGCAAGACATTCTTCTCACCTGTTCTCTGAGAGAGTATAGCTCCAACGGCACAGTCTGAAGCATCCACCTCTATTATGAAGGCAAGCTCGGGGTTGGGATGTACTAGGATAGGTGCAGTGGTAAATTTATCTTTTAGACGGGAAAATGCTTCCTGGGCTTGGGGAGTCCAGGAAAACCTAGACTCTTTCCGGGTAAGTTGAGTGATAGGTGACACTACCTCAGAGAAATTTCTAATGAAACGTCTATAGAAGTTGGCAAACCCGATGAAGCGCTGTACCTCCTTCACATTTCTAGGACTTGGCCAATCCTTGATGGCTTGGGTTTTGCTTCCATCCATACTAATTCCTTGTGTAGACAGTACATACCCCAGAAATTGAATTTCGGTCCTATGGAATTCACACTTTTCAATTTTGATGTAAAGATGATTTTGTCTTAGACGTTCCAAGACCATTCTCACATGTCCATGATGTTCCTCTGTGGAGTTAGAAAAAATTAGAATATCATCCAAATAAATTACCACGAATGTATCTAGGAGATCCCTGAAGATGTCATTCACCAAGTGTTGGAAAGTGGCTGGGGCGGTACTCAGACCAAAAGGCATAACTAGATATTCAAAGTGTCCATAGCGTGACCTGAATGCAGTCTTCCATTCATCCCCAGGTCTAATACGGACTAAGTTATAGGCCCCACGAAGATCTAGTTTAGAAAAAATTTTGGCATGTCGCACTCTCTCCAATAACTCAGGGATTAAAGGCAATGGATAACGGTTTCTAATAGTAACCTTATTGAGTTCCCTATAGTCTACGCATGGTCTCAGAGATCCATCTTTCTTCTTTACAAAGAAGATGGGTGCACCTGCAGGAGATGAAGAGGGGCGTATGAAGCCCTTGGCTAGATTTTCATCTATGTAATCCTTTAAAGCCTTTAGCTCGGGCCCCGCCAGGGGGTAGATCTTACCAAAAGGTATCTCTGCTCCAGGCAATAATTCAATTGGACAATCATATGGACGGTGAGGAGGAAGCTGGTCAGCGTTCTTCTTGTCACATAAATCCACATAGTCCTGGTATACAGCTGGTAGTTCAGGGACTGACATGATTCCTTTAGGAACAGAGCAAGCTGAAACTTTTGGACTCATCTGTTTCTCTGGAAAGTGTAATTCCTTGGTCTCCAGTTAATGGTAGGATTCTGAGCCTGCAGCCATGGTAGCCCTAGAATAATGGGAAAGTGGGGAGAAGAGATAAGCATAAAGGACAGTTTCTCTTGATGATCTTTACCCATAAGAACCCTCAAAGGCTCTGTTTCCTGATCCACTGGTCCAGAGGTCAGCAGGGAGCCATCCACAGTTTCCATTTGTACTGGAGTAGCCTTCTTCACTGAACGTATTCCCTGTTTCAGAGCAAAGGAGACATCCATAAAATTTCCACTTGCCCCTGAGTCGATCATAGCAGAGCTAGACACCCAAGCTGAGTCAACCCAGAGTTTGATGGAAAGAAAGCAATGAGAATTGTTTTTCTTACAACTCAGCTGGGACACCGCTGAGGAAACTTGAAAAATGGCAGCGTTTACACAGTCAACGTCCTCAGAGGTAACGGAGTTTAAGTCAGAGAAATCAAGATCTGTTGCTGCAGATCTCTCTGGAGCCTGAGGCTCGGACCTGACAGATCCCCTCTCGCAACACTCACAATGAATGAGTGCTGCAGTAGTCTTACGAGAACGGCTGGGGCAGTTTATAATGAAGTGCCCTGACTTACCACAATAGAAACATAGATTCTCCTTAAAACGATGTTCCTTGCGTGCATCACTAACCCATCGTTGTAAAGAGCCTACCTGCATGGGTTCAGGTTCAGGTTCCCGTGTAATCCTACTCAAAGGTTCCTTAGCTGGAGAGGAAGGTAGGAAAAGGTTAGTACGATTGCTTTCGAACCATCTCTCTTGCCTGCGTTCAGTCAGACGAGTATCAATACGGATGCAGTAGTTAATAAAGTCACCTAACGCAGTGGGAGGGTCGGCACGAGCAAGTTCATCCTTAATCAGTGGAGATAACCCCTTTCGAAAAATAGATTTTTTGGCGGAACTGTCCCAGGTGGTATCAAGGGCCCATCTCCTGAAATCCAAGGCATATTCAGCTACCGAGTGCTTACCTTGGCGCAAAGCTAACATGGCTGCTTCAGCTGTTGCACCTCGATTGGGGTCATCAAACACCTGCCCCATGGCTGAAATAAAATCATCAAGGTGATTCAAACAATCATCCTCAGTCTCAATCAGAGGGTTTGCCCACATTAAAGCCTTGTTGGTAAGCAACATAATTATAGTAAGCACCTTAGATCGTTCAGTGGGAAATTGTGAAGCATGTGCAGAAAAAAAAAGATTGCATTGATTAATAAATCCCCTGAATTTCTCACGTTCACCGCCAAAACGAAAAGGGGGCAACTTGGGAATCCCAGCATTCGGGGCTACGGCAGGAGCCTGGACTCGCCCCTCTAGAACCTCAATCCTGGCTCGCAAATCCTGGGTAGTCTGTCCAACCACTTGCAAATTGTGATTATTGAGGTCCTGTAGATTTGTAAAACGGGTCTTTATATTCTGCAAATCTGCAAGGATATTATCAGTCACTCCGCAAAGTTCCTTTATGCGGGCCTCCATTTTCCAGATCTTTTAAGACAGGATTACTGGAAGAAGAGGAGAGAAAAAAAAACAATAGTGTTCACCTGTGGCAACACTGCAGAGAGAAAACAAAAAATTAAGGGAACTGCTCACCTGGAATGGTTGTGAGAAGTCACAACCACTATCATCACAGAAAGTTTCAACCAGACATCTGATATCCAGAGTTACAGCAGACAAAAAAGAGAAAGAAAGGAAAAAAAAAAAAACAATAGTGTTTACCTGTGGTAACACTGCAAAAAGAAAAAACTTAAGGGAATTGCTCACCTGGAATGGTTGTGAGAAGTCACAACCACTGTCATCACAGAAAGTACAACCGGACGTCTGATATCCACAGTACAGCAGACACAGCCTTCCAGACCCAGCAGACACTAACGTTTTGGCTTCAGAATCTTGTAATGTATGTAGTACAGTTCATATAGCGTCTTGTGCTTGGGTGCGATGAAAACACAGGAGTCACAGGTTTGATATAGAAAAGTCCTGTATTACTTCATACAAGTTGGCAGAAATAGTCACACAGTTTGCAGACACAGAAACAGGAGACACAGCAGGCCAGAGTAATCCAAGCTCAGCAATCACTCTCCAATACAGATTCAGGATCTTCTTCTCTGTTACCGTAAGTCCATGCAAACGTGGGTCTTTCAAAGAGCAGGGTTCAGAGTCCACAAGTGCTTCAGAGTTCCTCAGTAGGAATAGCTGGAGTACAAGGTCCAAGGCTTACAGGAGTCAAGTCACAGGTTCACTGCAGGCTAGATTCTGAAGCACTGATTGCTCAGCTGTGGCTGCTTAAGAAGCAAAGGAGAGAATCAGGGCGGGAACATGCAAGCTGGAAACTCCATTTTGACTGAGGGCAAGATAGCTGCAGCAAGACAGAAAGTAAAATGGCTGACGAACAAACTGAGTTTCAGGAATATATACATAGAACCTTACAGCCAGCCTGATGTCTCAAAATCTCATCTTGTGATTTATCCAGATCCTTGGTATCACTCGGGAACACTGCTGGGGCTCCGGGCGCCGAACTTCCAGCCTGAGCTTCACGAGTTGCAGCTACTGATCCGGACCGTAACCCGTCCACGCCGCTGTCTTCGACAGAAACAGATTCCTGGACAGAGTCAGTCCCCATATCTTCAGTCTTGTTCCTCACAGCTTCACTTGAGACCTCAGCTTCTGATGAGGCATCTGGTTTGGTGTCTACCACTTCTATGGCTTTTTCCACCTCTGCAGCATCACCTTCAGAGTCCTTGGCATGATGCAGATCCACACCACACACCGACAACTTCTCATCTTCAACAGCATCCACTTGTGCTGTGTTCAGTTTCAGAGACCTGCCTTTAAAGCTCAGCTCTCCTCCTTTCACCTTAGTCTTCTCCAGGGAACCGGCCAACTGTAAAACATCTTCAGATGCCATCTTCTGTCTGGCTGTAAGGTCAGCATCAGCTTTCTTCTCAGGACTCTCAACCTCCTCTGCTACCATGCCTTCCTCATTTGCACTGGTTGCTTTATGGTCATCAGATGATTCACTATCACTATCCCTGTCTGACCCCTTTTTCTCAGCCACATCTGGCTCACTGTCAGGGCTATACACTTCATTTTCATTCACATCCTGCTCACTGTCAGGGTTATACAAGTCATTTTCATTCACATCCTGCTCACTGTCAGGGTTATACAATTCATTCTCATTTACATCTTGATCTGGAACCTTAGTTAACATATCATCCACAACATTAACTTCACCATCTGGTCCCTCAAGTATGTGACTATGTGACAACCCCAGCACTATACTTCCATATAGCTCAGGTACTAGGAGCTGACTCACGACCTCTCCCTGGACTTCAGTGTCCCTATACAATAGGTTATTGTTCATGGCAGCATGAAGAAACCTCTCCTCAGAGCCAGGCTCTTGGGGAACCTCATTCAGAACAATTACATTTTCCTGTGCCGTTTTAAGAGTGGGGTCTCGCACCGGCTCACTCCCAAAATTGTCACAGGACACAGGCAGGTCAGGGACACTCGGTTCCCGAGAACCACCATCCTCGTCTCCCAACATCACCTGCAAAGGAATTTCATCTTTATCATGATCATCATCAGTATCATCACTATTATGATTAGCATCATCATCATTATCAATATCAGCATCATCATCATGGTCATCATCATTATCATGATCATCATTATCATTATCAATATCAGCATCATTATCATGGTCATCATCATTATCATGATCATCATCATTATCACATAATTTTAATGGCCCACTAGCATTGTGTTCCGCCCCTCAGGACTGCGTACCCTCAATAGGAGCTTCATCACACTGTTCATCAGAATCACCCTTCCCCCAGAGATCCTTAGACCGGGGAAAGTCATTACCCAATATGACGGGTTGCACCAGGTTCTTCACTACCCCCCCTTCATATGAAACCTCCCCGAGTTTGGGGACCAAGTCCACGGCAGTCTCTGGGTAGACTTTGGTGTCTCCATGGATGCACACCATACTCAGGTGCTTATCAGGGATGAAGTCCCTATCAATCAGGCTGTCACATACGGAAGTCACTGGACTCTCTGAGTCCAAGAGGGCCTGTGCTGGGCAGTCATTTACAACCACCGGGGACACCTGTGGTCCAGTCTCTTCGGCTGAGGTGGACACACACACAGGTTCTGCGCAGAGAGAGAGGGATCTGCCAACATCACAACACATAGGCTCCCCCTCTATTGGACAGTTGGCTGCAATTTCACGCCAGCTCCAACACTGTCCATCACACTCTCCCACCCACATGTCCCCTCGGGCCCGAACCCGCTTATCAGCATACCCCATGTCCCCAACAGCTGGAACGCTCTTACCGCGAGAGTTCAGCGTCCGGGAACTCCGAAGTGACGACCTCTCAGACGGCTGTACCTCAGGAGGACATGCTTGGGTGTAGCGGTCCACTATCACCTTTTCAACTCCATAATCAGTTTTGCTGACTGCAGACTCCCAACTGCATCTCCAGTCATGAACTCCCCTGGCACGGGCTGTCACCGTAACACCCAGCCGGGTAAGAATCTCCTCTTTCAGCTTGGCATAGTCTTGGCTGTCCTGCTCGCTCAGGTCAGCATAGGCCCTTTGGGGCTCTCCAATCAGATAGGGTGCGACCATCATGGCCCATTCAGATAGGGGCAGATTCTCCTTCTCTGCCAGTCTCTCAAACCTAGTGAGATATACCTCCACATCATCACGAGGTGTCATCTTTTTCAAGGACCGTCTTACCGCCTTCTTTACAGCGGACAACGCAGGTGCCTTCACAACATTACTTCGGGACGCGGCACCGAAATCCTTTTTTTGTGCTGCCATCCGCTCAACAAATAACCGGTTATTCTCCTGCTGCTGCAGGAATTGCTGCTGGGCCTGCTGCATGCGCTGCTGGTGCTGCAGGCGCTGCTGCTCCATGCTCCGCTGGGCCTGGACCAGGTACTCAATGAGCTCCTCCATACTGCCGGACTTATCTGTCTCAACCACGGCAGTCTTATGTTGCACATTAACTTGCGCTATTTGTTCAAACAGCGCCTCCATGCTGTCATCCATGCTGTCAGACTTCTCTGTCTCAACAACGGCAGTCTTCACTCAAGACATACACATTCCACAGTCTTTTCCACAGAAAAATTCAGCTCTGCTGTGCAGACACTTTTTTTTTTTTTTTCTCTGCAAACTCTATTAGGGCCACTGTCTCTTTAAGACTGCTCCAATAGACGTTTCTCTTTTGCTGCTGCACACTCCACAGTCTTTTCCACAACAAGTTCAGCTTTGCTGTGCAGACACACTTTTTTTTTTTTCTCTTTTGCAAACTCTATTAGGGCTACTGTCTCTTTAAGACTGCTCCAATCAGACGTTTTTTCTGACACACTTTTTTTTTTTTTCTCTGCTGCTGCTTCAACAGACTTCACCTTTATTGCTGTCTCTAAGCCACTGTGCTGCCAGCACCAATTATATCAGCCACTGTGCTGCACGCACATTCCTGCACCAATTGTATCAGCCACTGTGCTGCCCCAGCATTCTCCGCCAATTGGTAACATTTCCAGGGGATATAGCTCTGGGATCGCCGTCTGGGTAGACAGAGTGACACGGAAACAGTTCATTCAGACAGCAATTCTGGTGAAAACTGGCCGCAACCAGCTTTATTAAAGTCCACAGCAAACAGATATAAAACAAATCATAAACAGAAGACCTAGGCTTGTCTAGCCATAATTACACTTAGATAGATTTCCCTATCTATCCGGGTCCGGCTCTACCAGCCGGGGCCAAAACAACACATATGTTCAGCATTTGTCAGCATTTACCAGCATTTACCAGCATTTACCAGCATGGAGGTTCACAGATACTCCTCTTTGTGTCTGAAGGCACATCCAACGTCCAGACTTGAGAGAGATCCCCTCCTATTCAGCCGCTATTCACACGGATTCTCACTGAGACTACTCCTGTGTCCGGGGGTACATTGGGCACCCAGACTGAGATAGCTCAAACTCCTGGAGACACCTTCTGTGCCTGGACCCTTGTCCAGACTAAGTGAGCTCTCTGACTGTGTTTGCAGACACCTACTTCTGGTCTCCTAATTAACAGCTGAATGGTTTCAGGCCTGAGCTGCAAGTGTGTGCTGAATGTAAGGTGTAGTGACCTTTCTCTACCACTAGGTTTACAAAGCCACACATTTCCCTTATACCATACAGCACAGTACCTAGGTGAAATGTACACCCATTCAACACATATTCCTTCACTGTCTCACAATATATATATATATAGTTTCACAACGCCCTGCATATTTAGAAATTCCACCCTTTAGTGCCTTTTAGGCTAAGTGCACACGTTCAGGAATGTGTGCAGAATTTTCCTGAGCAAAACCGGATTTTTTTGCTGTAAAAACGCGCGGATTTTGCACGTTTTTGGTGCGTTTTTTTTGCGCAGATTTTGCGCGTTTTTACCGCGATTTTCCCTGAACTTTCTAGGTCAATAATATAGCGGGAAAAACGCTAGAGTTACGTGAAATTAATGAACATGTTGCTTCTTTTTCCGCGATGTGTTTTTTTCGCGGAAAAAAAACGCACCATGTGCACAAAAATTGCGGAATTCATTCTAAATAATAGGATGCTTCATTCATGCGGTTTTTACGCATTTTTTTCCGCAAAAAAACGCAAAAAAAACGCAAATAATCCTGAACGCGTGCACTTAGCCTTATGTGAGATTCATGGCAGCTGTTGATTGATATTACCACTTTTTGGCCTATTTAATAATGAATGAAGACTTTGATGAAGACTGCAATATTTGAGTATTCCATTTCCAAGAAAGTCTGCAGGGAAATGCATTTTACAGCTTTCTTTTTTAAAAAAAATATGAAATAAAATGAAATTTTTAATAGCACGAACTCATCCTGTTTTTATCCTAAACTCTTTGCATTCCCTATGCAGGGCCAGTGTTAGGTGCAGGCAAACCAGGCAGCAGCCTAGGGCCCTCGCTCCCCAGGGGCCCCCAGCTAGCGGCACATCACACAGCCGCTATGGGGCCCGTGAGGCGAGGGGGCCCGTCTGCCCCCAGCGCCGACTCCCCCCGCTGCCGCATTGAACAAGTTCAAAGCAATGATGGAGGAGATAGCGTCAGCTGATGCTCTCTCTCCCATCATTCCCCGCTCTGCCTCTGACACAGCGGGGTGCGCGATGACGTCATCACGCACTCACTCTGTACCAGGCATTGCTGGCTGAGCTAGGAGACAGCCTGGAGCAGCGCGGGCACAAGGAAAGGTGAGGAGTGGTTTTTTTTAATGCAACAGTGAGTACTAGACTATGGGGGCCATTCTAGGGAGGGGAGGGGGTATTATATACCATGTGGGGCTGTGTGCTGTATACCATGTGGGGCTGTGTGCTGCATACCATGTCGGGCTGTGCGCTATATACCATGTGGGGCTGTGTGCTGTATACCATGTGGGGCTGTGTGCTGTATACCATGAGGGGCTGTGTGCTGTATACCATGTGGGGCTGTGTGCTGTATACCATGTGGGGCTGTGTGCTGTATACCTTGTGGGGCTGTGTGCTATATACCTTGTGGGGCTGTGTGCTGTATACCTTGTGGGGCTGTGTGCTGTATACCATGTGGGGCTGTGTGCTGTATACATTGTGGGGCTGTGTGCTGTATACCATGTGGGGCTGTGTGCTGTATACCATGTGGGGCTGTGTTCTGTATACCATATTGGGCTGTGTGCTGTATACCATGTGGGGCTGTGTGCTGTATACCATGTGGGCTGTGTGCTGTATACCATGTGGGGCTGTGTTCTGTATACCATGTGGGGCTGTGTGCTGTATACCATGTGGGGCTGTGTTCTGTATACCATGTGGGGCTGTGTGCTGTATACCATGTGGGGCTGTGTTCTGTATACCATGTGGGGCTGTGTGCTGTATACCATGTGGGGCTGTGGTTTGTATACCATGTGGGGCTGTATACCATGTGGGGCTTTGTGTGTATACCATGTGGGTTTGTGCTGTATACCATGTGGGGCTGTGTTCTGTATACCATGTGGGGCTGTGCTTCTGTATACCATGTGGGGCTGTATTTCTGTATACCATGTGGGGCTGTGTTGCTGTATACCATGGTACTGCCATATATTCTATGGAGGGGCTGCATTATACTGTAAGAGGGGGGCTGCATTATGTTGTATGGCGGGGCTGCGTTATACTCTGTGGGGTGGCTGCATTATGCTCTGTGGGGTGGTTCCATTATACTGTATCGAGGACTATGGGGAATACATTATACTATATGAAAACTATACTATCGGAAGTGAATTGTACTACATGGATGACTAGCGGTGTATTAAACTATATGGAGCACTATGAGGAGTGTATTATACTATACGGAGGACTATGAGGAGTGTATTATACTATATGGAGGACTATGGGGAGTGTATTATACTATGTGGAGGACTATGGGACACATTATATTATATGGAGGTGTTCTGTCTCCGACATCTAATTGTTGTTTTTTCTACTGTTTATGTAGGAGTTTAACAATCTAGTGTTTGGCTCCCTCTAGTGACCAGTGTCATATTCGCAGTTATGTTTTCTTTCACTTTCAGCAAAGTCCTTTTCCCTCTCTTTGCAATGCATGATGGTAGCTTAAGCAATGCATGATGGTAGCTTAGCAATGTATTCTGGGAGCTTTCCCTCCATTTCTTCCATTTTCCTTCAGCCTGCATCCAGGAAGCAGCTCATCTTTTCCTCTCCTCTTGCGATAGCATCGCCGTTATGTACGTATGTCTCTCTAGTTAATTCCTGTCCTATATTAGCCCTGTCTAATCAGTCCTGCCCCTGGTTAGGTATTAGTCTGCAATGTTTATTCACAGTGTACTATGTATATGTATTTTCACTATGCCCCTGTACTGATTGTATATACATTATGTTTGTATTATAGTTTCACCGCTTATCAATATATCAAGTTCAACAAAAGCACAGATTCAATCACAATCTCCTTATTGGACCCCGGTATATAAAGTTTTAGCTGTCTGTATAACTGCAATGACGTCTGCCTCATTCAGTGAGGACAGAACAGTGAAACGGCGGCCATCCAGCTAGTGGGAATTCAGTGAAAAGACAGCTGTCCAGCTTGCAGGATCTAGTGAAACTGCAGCCATCTACCTAGTGAGATTCAAGTCACCGGCTACACAGAGACTTAATACAGCTACAGCAATCTCTGCACGGCCAAGCATTCCCCCAAGACACCATGTCAGACAAATCACACAGGACAAAATCTCATACTTTCGTCTCCTCAAAGACAACATCCATCAGCAGCACGGTCGCCATTGCCCGCGCAAATGCTGTAGCCGCCGAAATGCGAGCAAGCTTTGTTGAAGAAGAGATGCGACTTAAGTTAAAGAAGGCTGAACTAGAGAGCAGGGCGCAGTTAGAGAAGGCTGAACTAGAGAGCAGGGCGCAGTTAGAGAAGGCTGAACTAGAGAGCAGGGCGCAGTTAGAGAAAGCCGATCAAGAGCGAAGGTCACAGGTAGAGAAGGCATGAATAGATGCCGCCTTAGAGAGCCTAGAAGCAAAAAGAGAAGCTGCCGCAGCCCTCGCCGAGGCAGAATCTCTAGAAGCTGCGCAAAACCCTAAACAGCATAGCCGAAGCAGTACGTCAAGTCTGGAGTTTCCACTGCAAGATTCACCACAATGCACATCTCAGTATGTTAATGGACTTCCTGATCCAAACTATAACCCTGAACCGTCATCGGAACAAGAACATGACGTCTCCAGCGAAGCGAGCGAGAGTCATCATGAGGCTCAGCTCCAAGACAGATACAAACAAGAAAACGTGTAGCAAAATAACTCTGCTAATGACTACCTTGCCCATCACCAGGTAACCAACGTGAATCACCTTGCTGACACACCGCACGTCAGACTGAAGCATCACGACACCGGCTGGCGCCACCCAGAGGATACTAACAGGTACGAACGCACCTCACATCACTATCAGGGTGACCCATCACCAGTATACTCTGCTGACAACCGGTTCACAACAGAATTTGCTAAATTCTTCACACGACGCGATCTGGTTGCCAAGTGACTCATGAAATTCACTGACCAAGCTAAAGGTTACAGAGCTTGGAAAGCTTCCTTCCAAAATGTCACTAGAGACTTGGGGTTACAACACAGGGAAGAGATAGACCTCTTAGTCAAATACCTGGGGGAAGAGTCAGTCAAACGCGCAGTAAGGATTAGAGACATTAATATAAACCGCCCTGAGACTGGCCTCAAAGAAATCTGGAAGAGGCTGCATGAGTGTTATGGCTCAGCAGAGGTAATAGAAAGAGCCTTGTTCAAAAGAATTAATGACTTTCCTAAAATATCTAACAAAGAGCTCCAGAAACTTAGAGAATTAAGTGACTTGCTAAAGGAAGTCCAAGTTGCCAAATGTGAAGATGATCTACAAGGACTTGCATACCTTGACACAGCAAGAGGTGTTAACCCTATAGTCCAAAAGTTGACCTACAATCTACCGGAGAGGTGGCTCACACATGGTTCCACGTACAAATGCAAACACAGTGTTCCATTTCCTCCCTTCTCCGTTTTTGTAGACTTTGTACACCAACAAGCGAGAATCAGAAACGATCCCAGCTTTGACTTTGCATTGTCATATGCCACACCGTCACCAGCTGCAAACCCACGCAGAACGTCTGTGGCAGTGCACAAGACTTATGTTTCTTCTCCAGGTTCTAATTACAGGTCGGCTGGCTGCTCCCAATCAGAGACAAAGGTGCAGGATCCTGACAAGCAGTGCCCGCTCCATCAGAAGCCTCATCCTCTCCTGAAATGCAGAGCCTTCAGAGGAAAATCTATGCCAGATCGCAGAAGCTTCCTGAAAGAGAGCGGTATCTGCTACAAGTGCTGCTCATCCACAACTCATCTCGCCAAGGATTGCAAGGTTAGTGTAAAATGCACAGAATGTGGCACCACAGATCATAACACTGCCCTAAATCCTGGCCCAGCTCTATGGAGTACACAAAACACGCCAGCTGACAGTGAGCATGGCGGGGAGGAAAGGCACACTGATGCAGCTACGCCAGAGATCACTTCACAATGTACTGAAGTCTGTAAAGGGACAATAGACAGTAGATCCTGTTCAAAAATATGCCTCGTCAGAGTGTACCCAAAGGGTCATAGAGACAAAGCTGTAAGACTGTATGCTATCTTGGATGATCAAAGTAATCGATCCCTGGCTAGATCAACATTCTTTGACCTATTCAACATCAAAGGCCAAGCATCCCCTACTCATTAAAGACGTGTGCAGGCACTGTGACAACAGCAGGTAGGAAAGCTACTGACTACCAAATTGAGTCCTTAGACGGACAATTCTGCCTACCACTACCTACGATCATCGAGTGTAATCAGATCCCAGACAACAGATCTGAAATTCCTACGCCAGATGTGGCAATCCATCACGCTCACTTAAAGCGCATATCACACCTCATACCGGAACTCGACCATCAGGCCCAGATAATTCTGCTGTTGGGGAGAGACATCGTGCAGGTTCATAAAGTGAGACGTCATATCAATGGACTCCACAATGCTCTCTATGCCCAAAGGCTAGACCTAGGATGGGTCATAATAGGAAACGTATGCTTGGGACGCATGCACGCCCCATCTTCTGTGACAAGCATGCTGATAAATACATTGGAGAAAGGACGCCCATCTGTTTCAACCTTATAACAATGAATTCCATGTCAGAGAGCTACCACATAGCATCCAACTACCCAATCATCTAATAGACTTTACTCATGACAGCAGTATAGTGTCAGGAAGCTATGAGGATCAGTTAGGGTGCATGGTCTTCCAGAGAACTAAGCAAGACAACCAAGTGGCAATGTCAGTAGAGGACAAGTTGTTCTTAGAGGTAATGGACAAGGGACTTGTTAAAGACGAGACCAACAGCTGGGTCGCACCTCTTCCCTTCAGAACCCACAGACCACGTCTACCGAACAACAGAAATCAGGCATTATAGTGTTTCTCCTCTCTCAAACATAATCTGCAAAGGAAGCCAGAGATGAAAGATCACTTTTTCTCCTTCATGTCAAAGATATTTGAGAATTGTCATGCAGAGCTAGCTCCCACTCTCAAAGACTCTGAAGAATGCTGGTTCCTACCCATGTTTGGAGTATACCACCCTAAGAAACCAGGCCAAATTAGAGTGGTGTTTGACTCCAGTGCTAAGTTTGATGATATCTCCCTGAATGATGTTCTACTGACAGGACCAGACCTCAATAACAAACTGCTGGGAGTACTTATGTGTTTCCGTAAGGATTCCATCGCCTTCATCGCTGTCATCCAGCAAATGTTCCATTGTTTCCTTGTGAGAGAGAGAGACAGGAACTTCCCAAGATTCTTCTGGTACAGAGACAACGATCCTGCTAAAGAAGTCACAGAGTATCGCATGGAGTGCACATCTTTGGCAACCGTCCTTCACCTGCAGTCACCATCTATGGACTCAAAAGGTCGGCTCAAGAAGGAGAAACAGAATATGGATCAGATGTCAGACAATTCATAGAAAAAGACTTTTATGTTGACCACTGTCTGAAAGCCATGCCTGCAAATGAGACTGCCATCAGTCTTCTCAGGAGAGCCCAAGAGATGCTTGCTTGCTCGAACCTCAGGCTTCACAAAATAGCCTCAAACAGCCAAGAACTCATGGAAGCATTCCCTTCACAAGACTTATGTAACAGTCTCAGAGACTTGGACTTGGGGTCAGAACCCACACCAATGCAACGCAGCCTCGGCTTCTCTGGAATCTACAGTCAGACACTTTCACCTTCCAGGTCAGCCAAGAAGAAAAGCCTTTCACACGTAGAGGTGTCCTGTCCACCATCAACTGTCTTTACGATCCCTTGGGTTTCGCAGCTCCAGTCACTATACAAGGCAAGGCCTTACTAAGGGACTCAACCAAGGAAACATCCGACTGGGATGTACCTCTGCCACCTGATAAGAGAATACAGTGGGAAGGATGGAAGAACTTGTTAGCAGCCCTCTCCAACCTGAATGTACCAAGACCATACACCCCTGTGCCGTCTACAGAAATACAAAGCCAAAAACTGTACGTGTTTGCAGATGCTTCTGTCAAAGCAATTGCCGCTGTCGCCTGTTGTGAATGAGTTAGAAATGAATTCTGAGCAGAAGCTCCCTCTGGTGGTTACAAACAGTACTGAACCATTCAATGAGGATTGGCAATCAGGAGTTACTGACTGGTCTTATATAAGGGAGGTTCCCTCCCATCATGGTTGCCGGTGATCAATTGTTCTTGTCTCAACTGTGGTTCCTAGTTCACTTGGAAGCTTGCTGAGTCTTGCCTGCATCTTCTGCTATCAGATAAGATATTTTCTGCTTTTATTTTTGTGCTTTGTTTTTGCATTGTTCCCTGCACTTCTGTGGAGGTCAGCCAGGTTCCCTCCGGGGGCTTGTGATCCTCTCAGTTTATCTGAGCCACTGTTATTTGTTCATTTGCCTTTTCCAGTTTTTTCAGTGGTTGCGGCTTAGTTTTGTGTCACCAGAGAACTAATTTAGGTGGTAGAGGTCGTGTGATCTCAGGTGTTTTTGCAATAAGTAGAGTTGGTATTTTTTAGGGTTTTTTGGATTGCAGTAAGTGTCCTTCCTATCCTTTTCTGTCCAGGTAGATTGGGCCCCAACGTTTGCTCATACTATTTTCTGTCTGTGTCTGTATTTCCTCTTGTCTAACCGCCATTACATGTTTGGGGGCTTCCTATGTTCTTTGGGGATCTGCTCCGGGGCAGATAGCTTTCCTCTTTCTATCTTAAGGTGTGGTTAACCTCTCGGGCTGTGACGAAGCGTCTAGGACCAACGTAGGAACGCTCCACGGCTGCCTTTAGTTGTGATGGTTAGTCAGGGTACTGCAATCCAGTAGATTCCAATGTCTCTGGTGTATTGCCGTTTTTGCCTGCTCTCCTCAGCTTCCAAATCATAACAGTATCACCGGCCAAACTGAAAATTATATGGTACTCAACAGAAGGGAAAAATAGTAAAAGGAAAAAGAAAAAAGGAAGTTGTCAGAAATTTTTTTTTTTTTCTCTGTTGCATTTTTTCCCTCTTTTTCTCTGGGTGCTGAGGAGGTTTTTTTTTTCTCTCAATGGAGTTTGCACAGTTGTCTGGCCGTGTGGATCAGCTTGCCACTGAAGTTCGGAGTATTGCTACCTATCTTGCTAGGTTGCCGGTTGTGGAACCTAGGATCCCCATGCCAGATTTATTTTTGGGGGATCGAGATAAATTTCTGAATTTCAAAAATAACTGTAAGTTGTTTTTTGCCTTAAAACCTAAGTCCTCAGGGAACGCAGCACAGCAGGTTCAAATTGTCATCTCTCTCCTGAGCGGCGATCCTCAGGATTGGGCTTTTTCCCTGACACCTGGGGACCTGTTTTGAGTAATGTTGATGCATTTTTTCTGGCTCTGGGGTTATTGTACGATGAACCTAATGTCACTGATCAAGCTGAAAAAACATTGTTGGCATTAAATCAGGGGCTTGAGGACGCTGAGTTGTACTGTCAGAAATTCCGAAAGTGGGCAGTCCTGACCAAATTGAATGATGATGCTTTGGCAGCCCTTTTTCGGAAGGGTCTGTCAGAGAATGTAAAAGATGTTGTGGTGGGTTTCCCTGCTCCCTCTGGTCTCAATGATTCTATGTCATTAGCGATTCAAATTGACAGACGTTTGCGTGAGCGTAGAGGTATGCGTGGAATAGTGTTGCCTTGTGAACCAGCTTCTGAGTCCATGCAGTGTGATAGAGTGGCTTCTGGGGCACAGCGTCATGAGTTTCGAAAACGCAATGGGTTATGTTTCTACTGTGGTGACGCCTCTCATGCTATTTCAGTCTGCCCTAAGCGGGGAAGACGTTTTGCACGCTCAGTTGTCTTGGGTAGTGTTCAGACTAAATTTCTGTTGACTGTTACCCTGATTTGCTCCCTGTCCACATTTTCTGCTCAGGCTTTTGTTGATTCGGGAGCAGCTATTAACCTGATGGATTTTTATTTTGCTAAACGTTGTGGGTTTCCCTTGATACCCCTACGGAAGTCTATTCCCCTACTGGGGATTGATTCTACCCCTTTGGCTGAGAATAAACCCCAGTTCTCTACTCAGGTGATAATGAGGATTGAACCTGATCATCAGGAGAGTTGCAAATTGTTGGTGCTGTATAATCTGCATGACATTATTGTACTGGGTTTCCCTTGGTTACAGTCTCATAATCCTGTTTTGGATTGGAAATCTGTGTCTGTGACCAGTTGGGGCTGCCAATGTGTTAATACCAACATTCCTGTTTTTTCTGCCTCTCCCCAGGCTCAGGATGTTCCTGACTTTTTGACTGATTTTTCTGATGTGTTTAGCGAAAGTAAATCTGCATCCTTGCCCCCACATAGGAGCTATGACTGCGCTATTGAATTAGTGCCTGGTAGTAAATTCCCTAAAGGTCGCCTTTTTAACTTGTCTGTACCTGAACATGACGCTATGTGGTCTTATATCAAGGAGTCATTGGAGAAGGGTCATATCAGACCATCCTCTTCACCCTTGGGTGCCGGTTTTTTCTTTGTGGCCAAAAAGGATGGTTAATTGAGGCCGTGTATTGATTATCGTCTCTTGAACAATATCACTGTGAAATATCAATATCCGTTACCCTTGATTTCTGACCTGTTTTCCAGGGTGAAAAGTGCTAGTTGGTTTACCAAGCTTGACCTCAGGGGGGCGTATAACCTTTTTTGCATTAAGCACGGGGATGAATGGAAGACGGCTTTTAACACCCCAGAGGAGCATTTTGAGTACCTAGTGATGCCCTTTGGGCTCACTAATGCTCCTTCCGTCTTCCAGTCCTTCATGAATGACATTTTCAGGGATTTTGTGGATAAATTTCTGATTGTTTATTTGGATGATATCTTGATTTTTTCCAATGACTGGGACTCTCATGTGAAACATGTTCGGACTGTGTTCCAGATTTTGAGAGAGAATGCTCTGTATGTGAAGGGATCAAAGTGTCTTTTTGGCGTACAGAGCATCTCATTTCTGGGATTCATTTTGTCTCCGTCTGTTATTGAAATGGACCCGGTCAAGGTTCAGGCCATCTGTGATTGGGTCCAACCTACTTCATTAAAGGCTCTTCAGAGATTCTTGGGTTTTGCCAATTTTTATCGTAAATTTATTGGTAATTTCTCTGTTATTGTTAAACCATTGACTGATTTGACCAAAAAGGGTTCTGATGTGGTGAATTGGCCTCCTAAGGCAGTCTCTGCGTTTCAGGAACTTAAGCAGAGATTCACTTCTGCTCCTGTTCTACGGCAGCCTGATGTTTCTCTGCCATTTCAGGTGGAGGTTGATGCCTCTAAAATTGGGGCAGGTGCCGTTTTGTCCCAAAGAGATCCAGAGACCGCTAAAAGTAACCCTTGTGCCTTTTTCTCTCGAAAATTTTCTCCAACTAAACGTAATTATGACGTGGGTAATCGGGAGTTATTGGCCATGAAGTGGGCTTTTGAAGAGTGGAGACATTGGCTGGAGGGAGCCAAACATCAGGTGGTGGTCCTCACGGACCATAAGAATCTGATTTATCTGGTATAAGCCAAGCGACTTAATCCTAGACAGGCCAGGTGGGCCTTGTTTTTCACACGTTTTAATTTTGTGGTTTCCTTTCTTCCTGGCACTAAGAATGTTAAGGCGGATGCCCTCTCGAGGAGTTTCCTTGCGGACTCTCCTGAGTTATCTGATCCTGCTGTTATTTTGAAAGAGGGTGTAGTTCTTTCCGCCATCTCGCCGAATTTGAGACTGGCTCTGGAGGGGTGTCAGGAGGATAAACCCGAGCGCTGCACTATTGGGAAATTGTTTGTCCCAGACCGGTGGAAAAAGAGTGTGATGTCTGAGATTCATTGTTCCGCGTTGGCCGGTCATCCCGGAATTTTTGGTACCAGAGACTTGGTTAGTCGGTCCTTTTGGTGGCCTACTTTGTCTCGTGACGTCAGGGAATTTGTGCAGTCCTGCGGGACTTGCTCTCGCTCCAAGCCTTGCTCTCGCTCTAGTGGTTTTTTGATGCCATTGCCTGTGCCCAAGAGACCATGGACCCATATCTCTATGGATTTCATTTCCGACCTCACTGTTTCTCAGAGAATGACCGTTATCTGGGTGATTTGTGATAGGTTTTCCAAGATGATACATCTTGTGCCATTACCTAAGTTGCCTTCCTCCTCCGAATTGGTGCCTTTGTTCCTTCAGCACATGGTTCGGTTACACGGCATTCCTGAGAACATTGTGTCTGACAGAGGAGTCCAGTTTGTTTCCAGATTTTGGAGGACTTTTTGTTCTAAACTTGGTGTTCAATTGTCTTTCTCCTCGGCTTTTCATCCTCAGACCAATGGACAAACTGAGAGAACAAACCAGACATTGGAGACTTATCTGAGATGCTTTGTGTCTGCTGATCAAGATGACTGGGTCTCTTTTTTGCCTTTGGCTGAGTTTGCTCTTAATAATAGGGCTAGCTCTGCCACTTTGATGTCTCCATTTTTCTGCAATTTTGGTTTCACCCTCGATTTTCTTCGGGACAGATGGAGGCTTCTGTCTGTCCAGGTGTTGACTCTGTTGTGGAGCGTATGCAGCAGATTTGGGACCAGGTAGTGGAGAGGTTGTCCCTCTCTCAGGAGAGGGCCCAGCGGTTTGCCAACCGGCATAGGACTGATGGTCCTCGGTTTGAAGTGGGGGACTTGGTCTGGTTGTCCTCAAGAAATATCCCTATGAGAGTTGCATCTCCTAAGTTTAAGCCTAGGTTCATTGGACCTTATAAGATCTTGGAGATTCTTAATCCTGTTTCCTTTCGTTTACTTCTTCCAGGGACATTTAAGATCCATAACGTGTTCCACAAGTGCTTATTGAAGAGGTTTGTCGAGCCAGTGGTTCCTATGGCTGCGCCTCCTGACCCTGTTTTGGTTGAGGGCAATCTGGAGTATGTGGTTGAGAAAATATTGGATTCTCGTTTTTCTAGACGGAAACTCCAGTATTTGGTTAAGTGGAGAGGTTATGGTCAGGAGGACAATTCTTGGGATGTTTGCTTCGGACATCCATGCTAGGAGACTGATCCGTGCGTATCACAGAGCTCATCCTGACCGACCTGGTTGCCCAAATGAGGGTTCGGTGACCCCTCTCAAGGGGGGGGTACTGTTGTGAATGTGTTAGAAATGAACTCTGAGCAGAAGCTCCCTCTGGTGGTTACAAACAGTACTGAACTATTCAATGAGGATTGGCAATCAGGAGTTACTGACTGGTCTTATATAAGGGAGGTTCCCTCCCATCATGGTTGCCGGTGATCAATTGTTCTTGTCTCAACTATGGTTCCTGGTTCACTTGGAAGCTTGCTGAGTCTTGCCTGCATCTTCTGCTATCAGATAAGATATTTTCTGCTTTTATTTTTGTGCTTGCTTTTTGCATTGTTCCCTGCACTTCTGTGGAGGTCAGCCAGGTCCCCTCCGGGGGCTTGTGCTCCTCTCAGTTTATCTGAGCCACTGTTTTTTGTTCATTTGCCTTTTCCAGTTTTTTCAGTGGTTGCTGCTTAGTTTTATGTCACCAGAGAACTAATTTAGGTGGTAGAGGTCATGTGATCTCAGGTGTTTTTGCAATAAGTAGAGTTGGTATTTTTTAGGGTTTTTTGGATTGCAGTAAGTGTCCTTCCTATCCTTTTCTGTCCAGGTAGATTGGGCCCCAACATTTGCTCATACTATTTTCTGTCTGTGTCTGTATTTCCTCTTGTCTGGCCGCCATTACATGTTTGGGGGCTTCCTATGTTCTTTGGGGATCTGCTCCGGGGCAGATAGCTATCCTCTTTCTATCTTTAGGTGTGGTTAACCTCTCGGGCTGTGACGAGGCGTCTAGGACCAACGTAGGAACGCTCCACGGCTGCCTTTAGTTGTGGTGGTTAGTCAGGGTACTGCAATCCAGTAGATTCCAACCTCTCTGGTGTATTGCCGTTTTTGCCTGCTCTCCTCAGCTTCCAAATCATAACAGTCGCCTATCTTAAAACTGTAGACTCCAACTGTCAGAGCCACATTGGATTTGTTATGGGAAAAGCCAAACTTGCTCCACAGCCAGAGCACACTATACCCAGGTTAGAGCTTTGTGCTGCAGTCTTAGCCGTTGAATTGGCAGAGTTCATCGCATCCGAGATAGATATCGACTTGTCACAGGCCAAGTTCTACTCAGACAGCAAAGTAGTCACACAATGAAACTAGACGATTCTATGTTTATATCAACAACAGAGTGCTACGAATTAGGGGATCAGTACATCCAAAACAGTGGCATTACGTACCCACGGACCAAAATCCTGCAGATCATGCAACTAGAGCAGTTGACGCAAGTCAACTAGGAAGCAGAACATGGCTCTCAGGACCAAACCTATTGTACGCTGAGGAACGTTTCCCATACACCTTTGAACTAGTAGGAGAGGACTCAGATGCTGAAATCCGCCCTCAGGTGTCTGCACTTCATACAATGACCTCTGCTATCCAGCTTGGATCTCACAGATTCGTCAAATTTTCAAGTTGGAAGTCACTTATTCGAGCTATTACCTGCCTGACTCAAATAGCTCACTCATTCAGGACCACCAGAGCTTGTGACACAGAAAAATGTAAAGGTTGGCATCTTTGTAAAAATACCTATGTTACCTCGAGACTTGGAATTCTCCAGAAACCACATCATCCTCACTGTTCAAAGAGAAACCTACCCTGTAGAAATCCAATGACTCATTAACAAAGCTACAATACCAGAGAGCAGTGTATTGAGGAAATTCGACCTATTCATTGACAACAATGGTCTGCCAAGAGTAGGATGGCTAAAGGGAATGAACCTAAGACATTCTTCAGACCAGTACCTGAACTGTTCTTATTGTTGCCTTCGGAAGAAAGGGATAGTGACATCCATTGATGCCAGACGGGGAGTGTTCTGTCTCCGACATCTAATTGTTGTTTTTTCTACTGTTTATGTAGGAGTTTAACAATCTAGTGTTTGACTCCCACTAGTGACCAGTGTCATATTCGCAGTTATGTTTTCTTTCACTTTCAGCAAAGTCCTTTTCCCTCCCTTTGCAATGCATGATGGTAGCTTAAGCAATGCATGATGGTAGCTTAGCAATGTTTTCTGGGAGCTTTCCCTCCATTTCTTCCATTTTCCTTCAGCCTGCATCCAGGAAGCAGCTCATCTTTTCCTCTCCTCTTGCGATAGCATCGCCGGTATGTACTTATGTCTCTCTAGTTAATTCCTGTCCTATATTAGCCCTGTCTAATCAGTTCTGCCCCTGGTTAGGTATTAGTCTGCAATGTTTATTCACAGTGTACTATGTATATGTATTTTCACTATGCCCCTGTACTGATTGTATGTATATTATGTTTGTATTATAGTTTCACCGCTTATCAATATATCAAGTTCAATAAAAGCACAGATTCAATCACAATCTCCTTATTGGACCCTGGTATATAAAGGTTTAGCTGTCTGTATAACTGCAATGACGTCTGACTCATTCAGTGAGGACAGAACAGGAGGACTATGGGGTATAAATTGCAGATGTGCTGCTGATAACATGACACTGTATGGTGATCTGTTAGTGATCCAGTAGTAATCATTCTGTCCCCATCATTCTTTCTCAGCCGGTGGAAAGAGGCCGGAAACAAGTGTTGAATGACTTCAATATTGTCAATCACAGTCATTTAGCAGCCTGACCTCAGCACATGAAAATACAATCGAAATGCTTCTGTGTGATGTGCAATATGTTAGCATTTGGGGCCCCATTTTAAACTTTGCCTAGGGCCCCACTTTGCCTAAAACCGGCCCTGTCCCTATGTGCATGTTATTTCCTGGGTACCTGTATACTCAAGTAATTTTTCAGAATCAGCCATCCTTTGCGTGTTCATGAAAATAACAGTACTGTATTTATGGCTATGATATAACTTGTGCACCACAATAGCCCCAGCTTTCCAGTTTGCAGACTATCTCTTAATTTGCAAATGACTCTCAGCTGGTGGGAGGAGACTAGGTGAAATGATGTCTTCCACACACAGCACACAGAAAGTGATTCCTGCTTTTCCTTCCCTAACAGAAGCTGTGATGAATGTAGATGTGAGTCCACCTTTGAGCTGAGGTAAACAATTTGTTGGAAAGCTAAGCATGATCTTTCTGTGTCTCCCTCTGCCTGTTTCCTCACTTTGCATTTCATTCCTCCTCCTCCCCTTTCAACAAATTACAATAGGAGGTGTAACCAGACACCTCACTTTGCTGGAAGACCATCTTTTTTAAGCAAGTAGTTGAGCTGGTTTCTTCAAAGTGAATGGAAAATTCAGGAGGCAGGGGAGAAAGGGGCCCATAAGTGAAGAAGGAAGCAGAATTCTCTGATAACTAAGTTATATTACAAATAGTTATGCTGGCTATGGGGGATTATGCTGGCTATGGGGGATTATGCTGGCTATGGGGGATTATGCTGGCTATGGGGGACTATGCTGGCTATGGGGGATTATGCTGGCTATGGGGGATTATGCTGGCTATGGGGGATTATGCTGGCTATTGTGGGATTATGCTGCATTTTGGGGACTATTATGCTGCCTATGGGGGATTATGCTGCCTATTGGGAATTACTATGCTGCCTTTGGGGGATTATGCTGCCTATGGGGGACTACTATGCTGCCTACTGGGGACTACTACGATACGATACGATACACTTTATTGATCCCGGGGGGAAATTACTATGCTGCCTATTGGAGACCAATGCTGCCTATTGGGACATTTACCTGCCTATTGGGGACCAATTCTGCCTATTGGGGACATTTACCTGCCTATTAGGGACTCTCGCACCACACCAGTCTGAGCCTGAGCTAAAAGCGGAGTTGCGCCAATATGTGCACTGATGAGGATGAAATGATATGGATTGGCAAGGCTGCAGTGATGGGCAGTGCAGGCTGTATGTCTCTGTGTGGGCAGTTTTATTGCTGGTTTATTGTTTTTGTAGTGCTGTATATATATTGGTATTTTACTAATAGCAATTTGAAATCCCTAGGAAATAATGATATCAAGAAAGAGAAAAATTGCTTCACTTGTGACAAATATGGAACCGAACATTGACCATCTCATTAGCCAAAAGCAGGCCCATAGTTCCCATTGAAATACCAGTAAGTTTGTTGATTTTTAACTTTACTTGTTCTTTATTTTAAGTATTGTATTTGTTCCTGTTTTGTTTTTTTTTTTACTTCAAAATAAGAGTGTAGTATATGGTGTATACAGGGTCATACACATCGTGTGCGGTATATAGAGTGTATATACACTGCTGTATTGTACTTTTCATATACAGGTTATAATGCCTCTTATTCTTTGTATAGAGGTTAGTGTGCCATGTATAATATATGGTATATACAGCGTAGTGTCGCATACACTGCTGTATTATACAATATACAACAGTTCTAATGCTCCATACCTAATATGCAGTATAATGTACAGTGTATATGATGTAACCTGTATAAAATGCGACATTGGCTTGCCCCCCCCTAGTTTTGATCCTGGGTACGCCCATGCAAACTGCCGATGGTGTGAGTCTGATATGGGGCCCGCTGCCACCTCCGGCGCCGCTATGAGAGGAGGTGGGACGGGCCCCGAGCAGTCCGGCACTTCCGCGTCATGTGACGTGGGGGCGTGCACGCGCTCTCACGTCACATGCAAGGCTGGCGTGGTGGACGTCGGAGCGTGGAGGACGGAGCGGCGCGCGGAGCAGAAGAGCTGGAGGACGCAGTCACCTGAGGATTGGCAGATTGGTAAGTATGCTTGCTGAGTCTGACTCTCTTTTACATGGACACGGCAGCCGCAGCTTCCCGTCCCGGCACTTGAGGAGAGGGGGGAGAGCGGAGGGGGAGGTGTGAGTGTATCAGGGGCCTCAGGCCCCAGGACACAGCGGGTCACATTAGAGGCCCCAGGAAGCAGCAGGCCCCTATTGGGGCCCTAGGCAACAGCAGGCCCCATTAGGGGCCTAGGTCCAAAGGAAGCAGCAGGCCACATTAGGGGCCTAGGTCCAAAGGAAGCAGCAGGCCCCATTAGGGGCCTAGGTCCAAAGAAAACTGCAGGCCCCATCAGGGGCCTAGGGCCCCAGGAAACTGCAGGCCCCAGGAAACTGCTGAATAAGGTAATTATGTTGCATTATTCTTGTGAAGAAGAAATTTGTAATCTAGCCCATAAATTGCTTTCAAAATGGATGATTTATAAAGTAGAACAAAAGAAAGGTATACAGAACAATCTTAGATTATTCTGTATACCGGACTGTTGTTCTACTGAATAAATCATCTGTTTTGAAAGCAATTTGCAGGCTGGATTACAAGTTTCTTCACACATTTACTCTGGAGAAAGCCTACCTTCGTCACTACCTCAGTTGCTTCCTGGGAGTTGGTTCTTTTCTGTTATTTCACTATCATTAGTCCAAAAACCTCTAATTTTGGATAATAAAGGTATCTTTCTTAACACAACTTGGGTAGACCGGGATTGGCAATGCGCGCGGGGGGGGGCCCATTGTGAAGTTTGCTGTGGGGCCCTGCTGTTCCTAGTTACGCCCCTGCACCTGTGCACACCTTATTGCACAGATGATGTTTTGACAGACTGGCGAATCAAACTCCAAGACGAGGAACCCCAAAGCTCAGTAGTACCTATGCAGCAGCCTGGTCAGCCTATTCATTTCTGTGTCTTTAGGACAGGTTTACATGTTGCCCCATTCAGCCCAATTCTTTAGTTGTCCAAGGACTAACAATCCACAGCTCCACTCTCAGTGTCAAGGATTTTCTAGCCGTGTCTTGGTATAACTGCCACTCCTCCAGTTACTTTGTCAGCATGCCACCTCTGCAACCTTCCTGTTTTACACACACCTCAATAAGCAAATCATTTTCTTTCTCTTCCAGAACTATGACTAACTTCTCTGACAGGAAACTAATCATATAACCACAGAAACACCCCCCACTATCTGAGCTGACCAGCTGTGACCCCAGCTGTCACTCCACAATGAATGCAACTAGGTCTTCTGGGTGGAGTGTGTCTTCAGTCTTCTCCTGAGTGATAGGTCACCTGGCACATTACGTAATTTTACTCCTGACCTTGCTTTCATTAAGTCTCAGAACCTCCTCTCTTCATTTAACAGCATCCCATATACAGATTCTGCCTTCATATGTTGGGGTGATTGAATGTTGGTCCTTTTCCTACTCGGAATTCACTTTGGTGCCACTATTAATGCCCTGACAGAGGTACCCTGGTACTGCAGCACTGATAGATCCACATTTAAACAAGTTATTAAGGCAGCTAAGGCGATGACAGCATTTATGTACCATCACTATGAGTATGAGTGGTATCAGTGTAGTATCGGTACAGCTCTGTCACCTTTTCGGTGTTCTGATAAAGTGAAATACAAATCGGGAAAGTCTCTACCACACCACAGTCAAGTTCTCATTAATGCTGCCCATGAAGATTGCTCTTCCTCTCTTATCTATTCTTTGAAACATTCTCACACTAGAAAATGGGAAGTTGAATATCATAGACAATGCTATTGTTAAGAAATAGCTTTAAAGCAATGAAGCATTTAATTCCCAATACAGATGTGGGGGTGTTTCAGGTTCTTGTCAGTTCCTCCATTAGTAACTATGATCTCCTGAGTAGAAAGCGTTATATAATTACTGCACAGTTATTGTACAATGCAAATAGATTTACATTGACGAAAGTAAACACTTGTTTGGGTCTTTTTTTGGGGGGTGACATAGAAAATGAATTATACCTGTACAACCCTAGCAAAATAATAGGGCTACACAGTGACTGACTGCCATAACAGTGAAGTGTCCAAAAAGTACCGATCTGAAATGACTGTATACTTATACCATTTGGTAAAAAACAAAGCAGTATCACACGGTGCCGATATAATAGTTCTGAATACCAGAAAACAAACACTTTATAGTCCCTAATAAGACCGTCTTACAGCGCTGAAATACTACCACTGCTGGACCAGGCCTGGCTAGTAATAATAAGATGAGCTGAACTTTTAAAATTTGTTTTCTACAATAAAAAAATGTTTCTAAGAGGACTTTGCTTTAATGTAGTAATAGGCCAATTTAACCTAAGGACTCTTGGGAGACTTTACAGGTTCTATTTAATGATTAATGGAAATCATGCAACATGAGATCTGTCAGTTACAAGAGAGAAAGGAAGAGAGGGGCAAACACTGTGCTGTTATGTTTCGGTAGCTGAGGAGAAATAGCAAAAAATAGCCAAAGTAGCAATACACCAGAGAGGCTGGAAACTACTGGGTTGCAGAAACCTAAACTAACCGCAACACTAGAAGTAGCCGTGGAGCGTACCTTACGGTGATCCTAGACGCCTCATCATAGCCGGAGAGATAGCTACACCTAAAGACAGAAAGATGAAAGCTAACTGCCCTGTAGCAGAACCCCCAAAGATATAGGAAGCCCCCAAACATGTAATGGCGGTTAGACAAGACAGAAAATAGAATGAGCAAACGCTGGGGCCCAATACTGTCTAGATAGAAAAGTATAGGAAAGAATTCTGACTGCAACCCAAAAAAACCCTGACAAAAATACCAACACTTCTGATTACCAAAAAACTTGAGATCACACGAACTCTACCACCTAAATCAGATCTCTGGTGTAACACACAACTATTCAGTAAATAAAAAGTGACACAGGAACAGAGCAAAAGTGCAAACACCAAATGAGCACAAATGCAGCGCCAGACCCCAAAAGGGGACCTGGCTGAAGACCACTGCAGGGCAGCAAGCAAGCTAGGAAAATCCAACCAGAGGAAAAAAAACAGAAAATCACTTATCTGAAGACAGGAATGCAAGCTGAGATCCAACCAAGACCTGGAGGAACAATTGATTACCGGCAAGGCTGATGGGAGTTCAGGTCACTTATATCAGACCATTCGGACCCAGCTGAAAGCCATTCAGCAATTGGTTCATTACCCTCAGCAACCACCGGAGGGAGCCCCAGCTCTTAAGTCGCCTCCAACGTGTTCACAACACTGTGCTCTACACATAAAGTACAATATGTTCCTGGTGTATTCTTACAGCATTCCTAATAGAGGAACAGCAGAGAATTTGGGGTGTTTAGGCTACAAGTCGTATAGACCTTTAGCCACTAAAAGGGACTCTCTACCCTGGGACTAAAAAGTAACTGCAAATTTATGTAGCCAATCAAACTGGTGCCCTCTGTTTGACTCATGCTTCCTACTCAGATTGACATTCCATTCTGCCTTCTTGCAAAATGGCCTCAAAAGAGGCATGGATGGGGTGCACGGCAAAGTCAGGGGAGGGATGGTTTAGACTTACTTCACCGGGTAGGGTCAATATTCATGAGAAACGTAGAGTCACTTTTCAGTCCAAAGGTGGAGGTTTGCATTGAATAAACATGTATTAATGCAGGCAGGCAACTTAAGGTCATTTGTAAGTGGTGTAAGAAATAAAAATTTGTCTTTGATACCATTAATTACATGTAGAATTATTTTATGGCTATGGTTCATCTTATAAATATTTACTTACAAGTGGCTGCTTATACATTGGACTTCTATTAGAAAGGACGACCTAGGCTCAAATATGTCAGACTCATGACAGACTCCAAGTATTTTTCTCATTTGCTATCCTTTCTGCTCTAGATGCTGCTTTGCATTACTATAAAGAGTATATTTGGATAAAGCCCCTGGGTTTAAATGTTTCTTTTGATATTTGATACATATATTATATGCTAGGTTCAGGTTTCTCTGGTGATCACCCTTCTTATTATGCTTTGTGCTTCTACTAAAGCAGATTAAAGTAATATTTTTTCATTGTGTTGGCTGCTAGACTGGTTATATGGAAATTGTCTCCTATGAGGGCACAATAGGCTGACATGTGAACCACATTATTATGATTAAATGTATAATTATGGTCTGATTGTAACCAGAAAGCAGGGGATGGTATAAGCTTGTTTGGTCAAAACTTTTGCTTGTTTGGTCTCAAATTTTCTGAAATTTTCTCTTAATGATTGTGTTCATTAATTTTAAGCTTCAGGATGCACGAACCTCTCCCCTTTATTCTGTATCGGCTTAAAGACGGGTGCAGTTTTTTTTTTCTTCTTTTCATATGTTGTATAGTTTACTATGGTTTCTTAAAACTATCATGACCAAATGTACATGACAAAAAAAAAAAGAAATACTACCAAGAAAACAATGCTATGGTACGAAGATCGTATAAAAGTGATGTCTGCACAGTGATGTTTTTTATGCAAACTATTGAAATGGTCTGCAGCTAATGCCTGTATGTTTAGTTTCCGGCAGCAGGATTTTTATGTGGTTTCCTACCGATGCAGAGTTTTTCGGTTCCTCCTGCTGTCATAACTTTCCTAACAGCCTGTCTGTAACGTTACTCACTATAGTACAAGCTGGCTGATCTTATCCATTTGGTAAAGTTCTCATAATGGTTCTCATATCTCACTACCTGTAGACAAGACATTGGAGAAACAAGGTAATGTAACATCACATTATTTTCTTCTTTTGTTCAGATAAGTATATTATATCTGTATATTATACTTTGTATCCGCCAGGTAAAACAAAATGTGGACTGCAGAAAATTAAATTACTAATCACAGATGATATGGTATATACGGGACGCATACACATGCTATAGATTGAGGACTGCAAAAATATTTATCCTTTTTCAGGTTTCAGGATTATTAAAATACAGAATTTAACCAACAGGTAACTCGTTTATATACAGTAATCTCTCCGCCTGCCTGGAGGTTTTATACCTAGTAGTTTTATACATTTTTTAAATGAAACTTTAAAAAAGGGTTCATTTATTTCAGCTTAGCAAATCTTTCTAACTTGGTCCCCCATAGTCATCGGTTTCTGGGCTGAGATACTCCAGATTGAGCTGTACATTTACAATGTTACATAGGTTTGTACTGGCCACCAGCATGCTACAGCGTCCTCCGTTGGGACCGGGCTATGGCTCAATAATAGGCCCTCAATACAACAGAAACACAAAGGTTCAGAAGATGGCTGCCTCATCTAATGATGACTTTGAAACCATTTTTCTCTATTCCTGTATTTTACAAGGGTGGAATTACAAGTAACATGTATGATACGTCCTATATAAGAAATACTAAATAGTTTACAACAGAATTAAAAGAGGACAGGCATATTGATATTGGGTGGGATCTCGGAGCCAGATCCTCTGGTGGGCTCAGGGATCGCTTTCAACAATGCGAGGACATCTTATATGTATAATATATTATCACCACTACTTATTGATTTTCACAATCCAAGTACACAGCAAAAGAAAAAATCCCTACATTATAATGGGACTTATAGTATATTATTGCGTGTACAATAAGGGAGATTTATCAAGTTCAATGGAGCAATTTGCTCTAGAAAATAATCTTTCATATTTCTTATGTGCTTTAGACACTAAATGAAGTAAGCCAACTAATATGTGCTGTAAACTTCGACTATACAGTCAATCTGCCAGAACCACCGATAGATCTGGGGCATTTTCAGACTGTCTAGTCTAAGTTTACATGATCGTCTCAGAATTAGACAGTGTTGATATGCCCCAATATATCAATTTGTTATTGTCTTTTAATCTGTGAGTTCCAAGTGCCATAACTGTTTAATTTTTACATAGATGTTGAAGTATGAGGGTTTCTTTCTTGAGGGTCGAGTTGTGTATTAGAGTGGAACCATTCTGGGGTCCATATAATGCATAGGAGAACAACAACGCCAAAAGAGTTTCTAGTAGTGAAATATGTTTTTGTGATTTTTAGCTTTTTTTAAAATTACACTTTTTATTCAACTTTTTTAAAATTGGCCCTACTAGTGCACATGACCGTGTTGAGCTTGATTACTAATATAATAAATTGGGACACCTCTGTATTATAGCATGATAAGCTTGTGAGTGTAACACTGACGGGCATCCAATCAAGCCCTGTCTCTAAGTCCTAATAGTTGTACTAAGATGGTGAGACCTTGGGGATGTTTCTAGGCCTCAGACTGAAATGGAAACCATCCGAACTCCGCAATTGGGTCATGGTGAGAAGAAGGTGGTTGAGCGGCCAGGATCAGGTATCTCTGACAGTAGCATTTGCAGCAGCATTGGATCTAATATACAGCTGACACTTGCTTCCGATGATGTGGACTCAATGCCTGAGACCGCACCAACACAGCACAGTGCATGTCTGACAGATTATGTGAACCCTTTAGTGATGGTGCCATATGTATGTCTGTTCATATTGCAGACATATATGGAAGAGAAATATATATATACAGTACAGACCAAAAGTTTGGACACACCTTCTCATTCAAAGATTTTTCTGTATTTTCATGACTATGAAAATTGTAGAATCACACTGAAGGCATCAAAACTATGAATTAACACATGTGGAATTATACATTACACTTTACAAAAAAGTATGAAACAACCGAAATTATGTCTTATATTCTAGGTCAGTGATGGTGAACCTTGGCACTCCAGCTGTTGGAGAACTACAACTCCCAGCATGCCTCAACTGCTTCCTCAACTGCTGCAGGTTGCAAGGGCATGCTGGGGGTTGTAGTTTTACAACAGCTGGAGTGCCAAGGTTAACCATCACTGTTCTAGGTTCTTCAAAGTAGCCACCTTTTGCTTTGATTACTGCTTTGCACGCAGAAAAGGTGAATGGATGGACTCTACATGCCTAGTTCCCACCGTGATGCATGGAGGAGGTGGTGTGATGGTGTGGGGGTGCTTTGCTGGTGACATTGTTGATGATTTATTCAAAATTGAAGCCGTGAGCGGTCCAGCTCACCCCAAACCATCTCGATTGGGTTCAGGACTGGTGACTGTGGAGGCCAGGTCATCTTGCGTAGCACCCCAACACTCTCATTCTTGGTCAAATAGCCCTTACACAGCCTGGAGGTGTGTTTGGGGTCATTGTCCTGTTGAAAAATAAATGATGGTCCAACTAAACGCAAATCGCATGGAATAGCATGCTGCTGCAAGATACTGTGGTAGCCATGCTGGTTCAGTATGCCTTCAATTTTGAATAAATCCCCAACAGTGTCACCAGCAAAGCACCCCCACATCATCACACCACCTCCTCCATGCTTCACGGTGGGAACCAGGCATGTAGAGTCCATCCATTCACCTTTTCTGCATGCAAAGCAGTAATCAAAGCAAAAGGTGGCTACTTTGAAGAACCTAGAATATAAGACATATTTTCAGTTATTTCACACTTTTTTGTAAAGTGTAATGTATAATTCCACATGTGGTAATTCATAGTTTTGATGCCTTCAGTGTGATTCTACAATTTTCATAGTCATGAAAATACAGAAGAATCTTTGAATGAGAAGGTGTGTCCAAACTTTTGGTCTGTACTGTATATAGATATATAATATATATATATATTATATATATATATATATATATTATATTAGGGATTGTACTCACCCAGGTGCTGCAGGACGAAGACAAGAGGAGCGTTTCTTTAAGAAAAAAAAGTCTGTGCGGGTTTACTTGCTCCATAAACCCCTAAGCAACAACAAACAGTACACAGTCTTTAGAGCAGGCAAAACAACACATCAATTGTCCATAGCAGAGCTCCGCTCCACACAGGCTGAGGTAATTTCCAGTATGCAGGCTTGGTCTTGAGCCCCATGCACAGGAGGCCTTGTCCCTCCCAACACACAGAACATGTGTCAAACAACAGCCTCCATTACATTAGCTGAAACCATACCCAGAGGTGAGGTATGTAGGTGACTGGACCCACCCAGCCTTCCCAATGTATTGTAACCCTCAACAATAGACCTGCTGAGCAAAACAAGCCAGTACTCCATCACAGGGCCACGCACCTCTGTTATGCATACCTCCCATTAACAATATGGGCAGATGCCATACCACAATACATATACAACCCCTGGCAAAAATTATGGAATCACCAGCCTTGGAGGATGTTCATTCAGTTGTTTTATTTTGTTGAAAAAAAAACAGATCACAGACATGGCACAAAACTGAAGTCATTTCAAATGGCAACTTTCTGGCTTTAACCCCTTCACCCCAAGGGTGGTTTGCACGTTAATGACTGGGCCAACTTTTACAATTCTGACCACTGTCTCTTTATGAGGTTATAACTCTGGAACGCTTCAACGGATCTTCGCAATTCTGAGATTGTTTTCTCGTGACATATTGTACTTCACGTTAGTGGTAAAATTTCTTCCATATAACTTGCGTTTATTTTTGAAAAAAACGCAAATATGGCGAAAATTTGAAAATTTAGCAATTTTCAAACTTTGAATTTTTATTCCCTTAAAACAGAGAAATATGTCACACAAAATAGTTAAGAAATAACATTTTCCACATGTCTACTTTACATCAGCACAATTTTGGAAACACATTTTTTTTTTCTTAGGAAATTATAAGGGTTAAAAGTTGACCAGCGATTTCTCATTTTTATAACAAAATTTACAAAGCCATTTTTTTTAGGGACCACCTCATATTTGAAGTCAATTTGAGGGGTCTATATAGCAGAAAATACCCAAAAGTGACACCATTCTAAAAACTGCACCCCTCAAGGTACTCAAAACCACATTCAAGAAGTTTATTAACCCTTCAGGTGCTTCACAGGAGCTGAAGCAACGTGGAAGGAAAAAATGAATATTTAACTTTTTAGCCACAAAAATGATCTATTACAAACTTTTTTTTTTATTTCACAAGGGTAAAAGAAGCAAATGGACAGATAAAGTTGTGCAATTTCTCCTGAGTACGCCAATACCCCATATGTGGGGGAAAACCACTGTTTGGGCACACGGCAGAGCTCGTAAGGGAAGGAGCGCCGTTTGACTTTTACAAACTAAAATTGGCTGGAATTGAGATTGGACGCCATGTCGTATTTGGAGAGCCCCTGATGTGCTTAAACAGTGGAAACCCCCCACAAGTGACACCATTTTGGAAACTAGACCCCCTAAGGAACTTATCTAGATCTGTTGTGAGCACATTGAACCCCCAAGTGTTTCACAAAAGTTTTTAATGCCTGGGTCTGAAAAATAAAAAAAAACAATTTTCCACAAAAATGATTTTTTGGTCCCAAATTTTTGATTTTTCCCAAGGAAATTGGACCCCAAAAGTTGTTGTCCAATTTGTCCTGAGTACGCTGATACCCCATATGTGGGGGGGGAAACTGTTTGGGTGCACGACAGGGCTTGGAAAGGAAGTAGTAACGTTTTGGAATGCAGACGTTGATGGGGGTCATGTTCCGTTTGCAGTGCCCCAGATATGCCTAAACAGTGGAAACCCCCCACAAGTGACCCCATTTTGGAAACTAGACCCCCTAAGGAGCTTATCTAGATCTTTGGTGAGCACTTTGAACCCCCAAGTGCTTCACACAAGTTTATAATGCCCGAGCATGAAAATAAAAAATCCTATTTTTTTCCCACAAAAATTATCTTTTAGTCACTAATTTTTTATTGTCCCAAGAGTAACAGGAGAAATTGGACCACAAAAGTTGATGTACAATTTGTCCTGAGTACGCTGATACCCCATATGTGGGGGGGAACCACTGTTTGGGCGCATAGCAGAGCTCGGAATGGAAGGAGCACTATTTAACTTTTTCCAACAAAATTGGCTGGAATTGAGATTGGACGCCATGTTGCATTTGGAGAGCCCCTGATGTGCCTAAACAGTGGAAACCCCCCACAAGTGACACCATTTGGGAAACTAGACCCCCTAAGGAACTTATCTAGATCTTTGGTGAGCAATTTGAACCCCAAAGTGCTTCACACAAGTTTATAACGTAGAGCCGTAAAATTAAAAAATCATATTTTTTCCACAAAAATGATCTTTTCACCCCAATTTTTATTTTCCCAAGGGTAACAAGACTCCAAAAGTTATTGTGCAATTTGTCCTGAGTATGCTGATACCCCATATGTGGGAGTAAACCACTGTTTAGGTGCATGGCAGAGTTTGGAAGGGAAGGAGCGCCGTTCAACTTTTTCAACACAGAATTGGCTGGATGCCATGTCGTGTTTGGAGAGCTCCTGATCTGCCTAAACAGTGGAAACCCCCAACAAATGACACCATTTTGGAAACTAGACCCCTCAAGGAACTTATCTAGATGTGTGGTGAGCACTTTGAACCCCGAAGTGCTTCACAGAAGTTTATAACGTACAGCTGTAAAATAAAAATCTTTTTTTTTTTTACAAAAATGATTTTTTCGTCCCCAATATTTTATTTTCACAAGGGTAACAGGAGAAATTGAACCCCAAAAGTTGTTGTCCAATTTGTCCTGAGTACGCTGATACCCAAAATGTGGGAGTAAACTACTGTATGGGTGCACGTCGGGGATCGGAAGGGAAGTAGTGACGTTTTGGATTGCAGACTTTGATGGAATGGTCTGGGGGCGTCATGTCGCATTTGGAGAGCCCCTGATGCGCCTAAACAGTGGAAACCCCCCACAAGTGACCCCATTTTGGAAAATAGACCCCACAAGGAACTTATCTAGATGTGTGGTGAGCACTTTGAACCCCGAAGTGCTTCACAGAAGTTTATAACGTACAGCCGTAAAAATAAAAAATCCTTTTTTTTTTTTTTTACAAAAATGATTTTTTCGACCCCCAATATTTTATTTTCACAAGGGTAACAGGAGAAATTGGACCCCAAAAGTTGTTTTCCAATTTGTCCTGAGTACGCTGATACCCAATATGTGGGAGAAAACTACTGTATGGGAACACTTGGTGGCTCGGAAAGGAAGTAGTGACGTTTTGGATTGCAGACTTTGATGGAATGTTCTGGGGGTGTCATGTCGCATTTGGAGAGCCCCTGGTGCACCTAAACAGTGGAAACCCCCCACAAGTGACCCCATTTTGGAAAATAGACCCCACAAGGAACTTATCTAGATGTGTGGTGAGCACTTTGAACCCCGAAGTGCTTCACAGAAGTTTATAACGTACAGCCGTAAAAATAAAAAATCCTTTTTTTTTTTACAAAAATGATTTTTTCGCCCCAATATTTTATTTTCACAAGGGTAACAGGAGAAATTGGACCCCAAGAGTTGTTGTCCAATTTGTCATGAGTACGCTGATACCCAATATGTGGGAGAAAACTACTGTATGGGAACACGTCGGGGCTCGGAAGGGAAGTAGTGACGTTTTGGATTGCAGACTTTGATGGAATGGTCTGGGGGTGTCATGTCGCATTTGGAGAGCCCCTGGTGCCCCTGAGTACGCTGATACCCCATATGTGGGGTAAACCACTGTTTAGGTGCATGGCAGAGTTTGGAAGGGAAGGAGCGCCGTTCGACTTTTTCAACACAGAATTGGCTGGATGCCATGTCGTGTTTGGAGAGCTCCTGATCTGCCTAAACAGTGGAAACCCCCCACAAGTGACCCCATTTTGGAAAATAGACCCCACAAGGAACTTATCTAGATGTGTGGTGAGCGCTATGAAGCCCCAAGTGCTTCACAGAAGTTTATAACGTACAGTTGTAAAAACAAAAAATCTTTTTTTTTTTTTAAAAAAAATGATATTTTTACCCCCAGTTTTTTATTTTCCCAAGGGTAACAGAAGAAATAGGACAAATTACACAATAACTCTTGTGGTCCAGAGTACACTGATACCCCATATGTGGGGGTAAACTACTGTTTGGGCGCATGGCAGAGCTCAGAAGTGAAGGAGCACCGTTTGACTTTTTCAATGCAGAATTGGCTGGAATTGAGATCAGACGCCATGTCACATTTGGAGAGCCCCTGATGTGCCTAAACAGCGGAAACCCCCCAATTCTAACTCCAACCCTAACCCCAACACACCCCTAACCCTAGTCCCAACCCTAACCACAAACCTAACCCTAACACTCCCATAACCCTAATCCCAACCCTAACCCTAATCCTAACTTTAGCGCCAACCCTAACCCTAACTTTAGCCGCAACCCTAACCCTAATGGGAAAATGGAAATAAATACTTTTTTTTAAATTTTATTATTTTTCCCTAACTAAGGGGGTGATAAAGGGGGGTTTGATTTACTATTTATAGCGGGTTTTTATGATTGGCAGCTGTCACGCTAAAAGACGCTTTTTATTGCAAAAAATAGTTTTTGCATCATCACATTTTGAGAGCTATAATTTTTGCATATTTTGGCCCACAGAGTCATGTGAGGTCTTATTTTTTGCGGGACGAGGTGACATTTTTATTGGTATCATTTTTGAGCACGTGACGTTTTTTGATCGCTTTTTATTTCGATTTTTGGGAGGTTAGAATGAACAAAAATCAGCAATTCATGAATTTCTTTTGGGGGAGGCGTTTATACCGTTCTGCGTGTGGTAAAATTGATAAAGCAGTTTTATTTTTCGAGTCAGTACGATTATGGCGAGACCTCATTTATATCATTTTTTTATGTTTTGGCGCTTTTATAGAATAAAACCAATTTTATATAAAAAATTATTATTTTTGCATCGCTTTATTCTGCGAGCTATAACTTTTTAAATTTTTCGTTGATGATACTGTATGGTGACTCGTTTTTTGCGGGACAAGATGACGTTTTTAGCGGTACCATGTTTATTTATATCAGTCTTTTTGATCGTGTGTTATTCCACTTTTTGTTCGGCATATGATGATAAAGCATTGATTTTTTGCTTTGTTTTTTTTTATTTTTTTTAAGAGGTTCACTAAAGGGGCTAACTAGTGGGAACGTTTTATAGGGGGGGTCGTTACGGACGCGGCAATACCAAATATGTGTACTTTTATTGTTTTTGTTTTTTTATTTACAGGAAAAAATGAATTTATTGGGGAATATATATTTTTTTTTTAGGATTTTTTTAAACAATTTTTATTTTTATTTTTTTAACTTTTTTACTTTGTCCCAGGGTGGGACATCACTGTATTTTAGTAGATCGCTGGTGTGACAGTGTGCACAGCACTCTGTCACACTAACGATCGCTCTGGCATCGCTGCAGGCTTCTCAGTGCCTGCTCTCAGCAGGCACTGAGGAAGCCGCCTCCCTGCAGGACCCCGGCGCCATCTTGGATCCGGGGACCTGGAGGGAGGACCGACCCTCGGAACAGCGCGACACATCGCGCTGCTCTGAGGGTCTCAGGGGGGCGCGCAGGGAGCCCCCACCCTGCGCGATCCTCCCCTGTGCCCCAGTACACCGCGATCATGTTTGATCGCGGTGTGCCAGGGGTTAATGTGCCGGGAGCGGTCCGTGACCGCTCCTGACACATAGTGCCGGGTGTCAGCTGTGATAATCAGCTGACACCCGGCCGCGATCTGCTGCGCTCCCCCCGGGAGCGCGTCCGATCGCTGGGACGTACTATCCCGTCCATGGTCATACGGGCCCAGGTACCATGGACGGGATATTACGTCTGATGGCAGTAAGGGGTTAAGAAACACTAAAAGAGCTCAAGAACAAATAATGTGGTAGTCAGTAATGGTTATTTTTGTTAACCAAGCATAGGGCAAAAATTATGGAATCACTCAATTCTAAGGGAAAAAATTATGGAATCACCCTGTAAATTTTCATTCCCAAAACTAACACCTGCATCAAATTAGATCTGCTCGTTAGTCTGCATCTAAAAAGGAGTGATCACACCTTGGAGAGCTGTTGCACCAAGTGGACTGACATGAATCATGTCTCCAACACGAGAAATGTCAATTGAAACAAAGGAGAGGATTATCAAACTCTTAAAAGAGGGTAAATCATCACGCAATATTGCAAAAGATGTTGATTGGTCACAGTCAGCTGTGTCTAAAATCTGGACCAAATACTGACAACATGGGAAGGTTGTTAAAGGCAAACATACTGGTAGACCAAGGAAGACATCAAAGCATCAAGACCGGAAAAATAAAGCAATATGTCTCCAAAACAGGAAATGCACAACAAAACAAATGAGGAACGAATGGGTGGAAACTGGAGTCAAGGTCTGTGACTGAACTGTAAGAAACCGCCTAAAGGAAATGGGATTTACATACAGAAAAGCTAAACAAAAGCCATCATTAACACCTAAACAGAAAAAAACAAGGTTACAATGGGATAAGAAAAAGCAATCGTGGACTGTGGATGACTGGATGAATGTCATATTCATTGATGAATCGCGAATCTGCATTGGGCAAGGTGATGATGCTGGAACTTTTGTTTAGTGCCGTTCCAATGGGATTTATAAAGATGACTGCCTGAAGAGAACATGCAAATTTCCACAGTCATTGATGATATGGAGCTGCATGTCAGGTAAAGGCATTGGGGAAATGGCTGTCATTACATCTTCATTAATTGCGCAAGTTTATGTTGATATTTTGGACACTTTTCTTATCCCATCAATTGAAAGGATGTTTGGGGATGATGAAATCATTTTTCAAGATGGTAATGCATCCAGCCATAGAGCAAAAACTGTGAAAACATTCCTTGAAAAAAGACACATAAGGTCAATATCATGGCTTGCAAATAGTCCGGATCTCAATCCAATTGAAAATCTTTGGTGGAAGTTGAAGAAAATGGTCCATGACAAGACTCCAACCTGCAAAGCTGATCTGGCAACAGCAATAAGAGAAAGTTGTAGCCAGATTGATGAAGAGTACTGTTTGACACTCATTAAGTCCATGCCTCAGAGACTGCAAGCTGTTGTAAAAGCCAGAGGTGGTGCAACAAAATACTAGTGATGTGCTGGAGTGTTTTTTTTGTTTGTTTTTCATGATTCCATAATTTTTTCCCTCAGAATTGAGTGATTCCATAATTTTTGCCCTATGCTTGGTTAAAAAAATAACCATTACTGACTACCACATTATTTGTTCTTGATCTCTTTTAGTGTTTCTTAACCCCTTAACGACCGCCGATACGCCTTTTAACGGCGGTCATTAAGGGTACTTAAACCACAGCGCCGTTAATTAACGGCGCTGTGGAAAAAGTGAATAGCGCCCCCCAGAGGCGCATTTTCTCCGGGGTCTCGGCTACCCCAGAGAACATGAATCGGTTCGGTTTTTACCGACACCGATGTTGCGATCGCCGTTATTAACCCTATAACGGCGACCGCAACAAAAAAAAAAAAAAGTTGTGCCATTTAATTTCTCTGTCCTCTGATGTCATCGGACATCAGAGGACAGAGAAAAAGGGTCCCCAGGACCCCCATGTGGCCCCCGATCCAGTCCATGTGGCCCTCCGGGCCCTTCCGTTAGATGGGGGTCCCCCGTTGTGCCGGCGCCGCTTCAAGACGATATTTGGCGAGGGCATGCAAGCATAGCCGCGATCGCAAAAAAAAAAAAAAAAAATGATTTCTCTCCTCTGATGTGATCGCACATCAGAGGGGAGAAAATGAGGGTCCCCCGGTCCCCCATCGCCCCCCCATATACTTACCGGTGTCCTCCGTCCTCCCGCAGGCCCCAGGATCCCGGCTTCTTTTCCCTGCAAAAAAACAATGGCGGGCGCATGCGCAGTGCGCCCGCCCATCTGCTTTGGCGGCAGATTCAAATTTTTTTTCATTCATTCTCATAAAAGTACATTTTGATCACTGTGATAAACTATCACAGTGATCAAAATAAAAAAAACAGTACATAACCCCCCCATTTATCACCCCTTAGTTAGGGACATATAATAAAAAGTAGAAATTATATTTATTTTCATTTTTCTGTTAGGGTTAGGGTTATAATTAGGGTTAGGGTTATAATTAGGGTTAAGGTTATAATTAGGGTTAGGGTTAGCATTAGGCTGGTTTCACACATCCGGTGTGCGCCTGACGGCGCCCCCGGCATTTAGCCGCAGCGCCGCATCAGAAAATCTGATGCGCCGCATGCGTTTTTTTTTGCATTGACTTGCATTAGCGCCGGATGGCGCCGCATGTCAATGCGTTGCATGCGGTTTTGTCCGGATGCGGCGCAAATGTACATTGCGGGGCCGGACAAAACGCTGCATGTAACGTTTTTTGTTTTTGCCGGATGGTTTCTGATGTCTCCGGGCATCAGAAACCATCCGGCAAAAAACCGCATGCGGCCGCCGGCGGCGCATCAGGTTTTCTGATGCGGCGCTGCGGCAAAATGCCGGGGGCGCCGACAGGCGCCCGCCGGAAGTGTGAAAGCAGCCTTAGGGTAAGGGTTATAATTAGCGTTAGGGTTAGGCTGGGTTCATACTGCGTTATGGCAGTCCGTTAGACGGACTGCGTTACACCGCGGTATAACGCGGTGTAACGCAGTCCGTTAACGCTGCCATTCACCCCCATTTGAGGGCGCATCGCGACGCATGCCGTAAAGCGGCATGCGTTTGCGACGTGCCATCATTCAGTGACGGAGCCTCGGACGCGGGCTGCAGCGTTTGGGCTCCGTCACCGCTAGCGCAGATGAATCATCTGCTGATTCCTCTGCGCTAGCGGGTATAGCATAATGCGATCGCGTTATGCTATACCATTACCAGCCCGTCAACGCTATGTGTTGAACGGGCTGGTAAAACGCAAAATGAACCTAGCCTTAGGGTTAGGGTTATAATTAGGGTTAGAATTAGGGTTAGGGTTACAATTAGGGTTAGGGTTATAATTAAGGTTATAATTAAGGTTAGGGTTACAATTAGGGTTGGAATTAGGGTTGGGATTTAGGTTAGGATTAGGGTTGGGATTAGGGTTAGGGGTGTGTTGGGATTAGGGTTGGAGCTAGAATTGAGGGATTTCCACTATTTAGGCACATCAGGGGGTCTCCAAACACGATGTGGCGTTCAAAAAGTCAAATGGCGCTCCCTCCCTTCCGAGCCCTGCCGTGCGCCCAAACAGTGGTTTACCCCAACATATGGGGTATCAGCGTACTCAGGACAAATTGCACACCAATTTTGGGGTTCTAATTTCTCCGATTACCCTTGGGAAAATAAAAAATAGCTGGCTAAAAAAATCATTTTTGAGAAAAAAAATGATTTTTCATTTTCACGGCTCTGCGTTTATAAATTTCTGTGAAGCACTAGGGGGTTCAAAGTGCTCACCACACATCTAGATAAGCTCCTTAAGGGGTCTAGTTTCCAAAATGGGGTCACTTGTGGGGGGTTTCCACTGTTTAGGCTCATCTGGGGCACTGCAAACGGAACATGACCCCCACCAATGTCTGCATTCCAAAACGTTATTACTTCCTTTCCAAGCCCTGCTGTGCGCCAAAACAGTTCCCCCCCCCACATATTTGGTATCAGCGTACTCAGGACAAATTGGACAACAACTTTTGGGGTCCAATTTCCTTGTGAAAAATCAAAAATTTGGGACTAAAAAATCATTTTTGTGGAAAATTGATTTTTTTTTTCACACCCAGGCATTATAAACTTTTGTGAAACACTTGGAGGTTCAAAGTGCTCACCACAGATCTAGATAAGTTCCTTATGGGGTCTAGTTTCCAAAATGGGGTCACTTGTGGGGGTTTTCCACTGTTTAGGCTCATCTGGGGCACTGCAAACGGAACATGACCCCCACCAACGTCTGCATTCCAAAACGTTATTGCTTCCTTTCCAAGCCCTGTGTGCGCCAAAACAGTTTCCCCCCCCACATATTTGGTATCAGCGTACTCAGGACAAATTGGACAACAACTTTTGGGGTCCAATTTCCTTGTGAAAAATCAAAAATTTGGGACTAAAAAATCATTTTTGTGGAAAATTGTTTTTTTTTTTTTTTCACACCCAGGCATTATAAACTTTTGTGAAACACTTGGGGGTTCAAAGTGCTCACAGCGGATCTAGATAAGTTCCATAGGTGGTCTAGTTTCCAAAATGGTGTTACTTGTGGGGGGTTTCCACTGTTTAGGCGCATCAGGGGCTCTCCAAACGCGACATGGTGTCCAATCTCAATTCCAGCCAATTTTGGTTTGAAAAAGTCAAACGGTGCTGCTTCCATTCCAAGCCCTGCCGTGCGCCCAAACAGTGGTCCCCCCCATATATGGGGTATCAGCATACTCAGGACAAATTGTACAACAACTTTTGTTGTCCAATTTCTCCTGTTACCCTTGTGAAAATAAAAAATTGGGGACTAAACGATCAGGTTTGTGGAAAAAAATATGATTTTTTATTTTCACGCCCGGGCGTTATAAACTTCTGTGAAGCACTTGGGGCTTCAAAGTGCTCACCACACATCTAGATAAGTTCCTTAGGGGGTCTAGTTTCCAAAATGGGGTCACTTGTGGGGGGTTTCCACTGTTTAGACACATCAGGGCCTCTACAAATGCGACATGGCGTCCAGCCAATTCCGCGTTGAAAAAGTCAAACGGAGCTCCTTCCCTTGCGACCTCTGCCGTGCGCCCAAAAAGTGGTTTACCCCAACATATGGGGTATCGGCATGCTCAGGACAAATTGCACAAAAACTTTTGGGGTCTTGTTACCCTTGGGAAAATAAAAATTGGGGTGAAAAGATCATTTTTGTGGAAAAAATATGATTTTTTATTTTCACGGCTCTACGTTATAAACTTGTGTGAATCACTTGGAGGTTCAAAGTGCTCACCACACATCTAGATAAGTTCCTTAGGGGGTCTAGTTTCCAAAATGGGGTCACTTGTTGGGGGTTTCCACTGTTTAGGCACATCAGGGGCTCTCTAAACGCGACATGGCATCCAGCCAATTCTGCATTGAAAAAGTCAAACAGCGCTCCTTCCCTTGCGACCTCTGCCGTGCGCCCAAAAAGTGGTTTACCCCCACATATGGGGTATCAGCATGCTCAGGACAAATTGCACAAAAACTTTTGCGTTCTTATTACCCTTGGGAAATTAAAAATTGGGGTGAAAAGATCATTTTTGTGAAAAAATTTTTTTTTTTTTTTTTTTCACGGCTCTAGGTTATAAACTTGTGTGAAGCACTTGGAGGTTCAAAGTTCTCACCACACATCTAGATAAGTTCCTTAAGGGGTCTTGTATCCAAAATGGGGTCACTTGTGGGGTGTTTCCAATGTTTAGGCACATCAGAGGCTATCTAAACGCGACATGGCATTCAGCCAATTCTGCGTTGAAAAAGTCAAACGGCGCTCATTCCCTTGCGACCTCTGCCACGCGCCCAAAAAGTGGTTTACCCCCACATATGGGGTATCGAAGTATTCAGAAGAAATTGCACAACAAATTTTGTGGTTCATTTTTTCTTTTAACACTTGTGAAAATAAAAAAACTTGGTTCCGAAGTAAAGCTTTTGCAAAAAAAGTTAAATGTCAATTTTTTCCTTCCACATTGCTTCAGCTCCTGTGAAGCACTTGAAGGGTTAATAAACTTCTTGAATGTGGTTTTGAGCACCTTGAGGGGTGCAGTTTTTAGAATGGTGTCACTTTTGGGTATTTTCTATCATATAGACCCCTCAAAGTGACTTCAAATGTGATGTGGTCCCTAAAAAAAAATGGTGTTGTAAAAATGAGAAATCGCTGGTCAACTTTTAACCCTTATAACTTCGTAACAAAAAAAAATTTTGGTCCCAAAATTGTGCTGATGTAAAGTAGACATGTGGGAAATGTTATTTATTAAGAAATTTGTGTGACATATCTCTCTGATTTAAGGGCATAAAAATTTAAAGTTTGAAAATTGTTAAATTTTCAAAATTTTCGCCATATTTCCGTTTTTTTCATAAATAAACACAAGTCATATCAAAGAAATTTTACCACTAACGTGAAGTACAATATGTCACGAAAAAACAATCTCAGAATCAGCGGGATTCGTTAAAGCGTTCCAGAATTATAACCTCATAAAGTGACAGTGGTCAGAATTGTAAAAATTGGCCCGGTCATTAAGCTGCAAAATGGCTCTGTCCTTAAGGGGTTAAAGCCAGAAAGTTGCCATTTGAAATGACTTCAGTTTTGTGCCATGTCTGTGATCTGTTTTTTTTCAACAAAATAAAACCACTGAATGAACGTCCTCCAAGGCCGGTGATTCCATAATTTTTGCCAGGGGTTGTATATACAGGGTGGTCCAAAAGTAGGTGGACTGTAAATAATAACATTTATTTTGATTTATATATAAAATTATATTTACTAACACAAGCATAACATTGACAATTACATTTTATTCTGAACAATAATACAAAACCCCTAAATTTTATCAACGCAGGTGCTCAAACTGTTTTCCATCAGAATTTGCACAGCTTTGATGTTTGCCTCTTACGCTTCGACAAACATTTTTGCTCAAGTCTCTTTGGGTATTAATTTCTTGAAATGCATCTCTTATGTAATTTTTCAAATCAGTGACACTTTTTGGTTTTCGACTATAAACTTTGTCCCTGAGTACTCCCCAAAAGAAAAAATCCATTGGGGTCAAGTCTGGTGAAGGTGCCGGTCAATCAAGTGGGCCTCTTTGGCCAATCTATTTATTACGAAATGTTTCAGCAAGATACTCGCGGACTACTCTTGAATAATATGGAGGGGCCCCATCTTGCTGGAAAAAAGGTCATTTGAATTTGGCTGTTGCTGTAACTGGGGAACAACTTGATTCATTAGAATTTCGAGATACTTCTCCCCTGTGACTGTTCCATAAAAAAAAAAAAATGGTCCAAAACACCAAAACTTGAAATACCACCCAAAAATTGACACCAGGCTCATTTAGTTGTTGTTCTAATGTTAAATGCATGTTCTCATTACTCATTATACCAGTAAATACAATTATGTCTGTTAATATGGCCAGATAATTTGAAAGAAGCTTCATCACTCCACATAATCTTATCAAAAATTACTGGATTTTCTTCAATTTCGTTAAGCATAATCTCACTTAATTGCAGCCGCCTGTCTGGATCATCCTCCAAAAAACCATGAATTAAATGTGGACGATAAGCTTTCCATCCAATAGATTTCAGGATTCGCATGATGGAAGCTCGTGAAATTCCCAATTCTAAAGAGACTTTGCATAGTCTGCACCTTGGGTCTTGTCTTGTGTGGTAGATTCCTGCTTCTATGGATCTGGTTCTTAGTGCTTGCTCTTGTGCTGTTATGATTAGTGCCTATGTGCTGTCTCGAAGTCCAGCTTTCTCCAGCCATTGGTAGGATTTCTACATGTCAGTCACCTCCATTATCTGTTGATGGTACATCCCATGCAGCAGCTTGTCTTGCCATGGTGCTTCATGTTCCTGTTCTTCCTTCCAGATCTGTTGTTGTTGCTGCCTTAGGCATTCTCTCAGCATCTCATCTTTTGGTGCCATTTTTCTGATGTATTCCTGGATACTCCTTGTTTCATCCGTGATGGTGGCTTGGATGCTTATCACCCTCATTTCTGTTGGTATACACTCTTTGGGTGTTAGACTTAGGTTGGAGACCTCCATGCATTGTGAGGAACTTTCGTGTCTTCACATCTGCAGCTTCCATCTCTTCTTTTGGCCAGCACACTATGCCAGCAGGGTATCTGATAACTAGCAGAGCATATGTATTGATGGTGTGAATTTTATTCTTCCCATTGAGCTGGCTCTTCAGGACCAGACTTACCCTTTGATGGTATTTGGATGTTGCTGTTTTCCTTGCCTCCTCATTATAGTTACCGTCTCCCTGGAATGCAGAGGTACTTGTAGCATGTCTGTACATCTGCTATGTGCCCTGCTGGTAATTCCACTTCATCAGTGTTGACTACCTTGCCTCTCTTTATTACCAACCGTCCACACTTCTGCAGTCTGAAGGACATCCCAATGTCTTCGCTGTAGATCCTTGTCAGGTGGATCAGAGAACTGATGTCTCGTTCGTTTTTCGCATACAGCTTGATGTCATCCATGTAGAGGAGGTGGCTGATGGTGCTTCAACTCTTGAACTTGTATCCCTAGCCAGACTCTGTAATTATCTGACTGTGGGGGCTCAAGCCTATGCAGAACAGCAATGGGGACAGTGCATCACCTTGGTATATGCCACATTTGATGGTCACTTGTGCTAGTTGTTTTGAGTTCACTTCCAATGTGGTTCTCCATAGCCCCATTGAGTTTCTGAGGAAGGTTCTTAATTTCCTGTTGACACAGCAGATAGCCAAGCATTCTCAGAGCCATGTGTGTGGCATTGAGTCATAGACTTTCCTGTAGTCAATCCAGGCTGCGCTGAGATTAGTCTGTCTGGATCTTGAGTCTTGAGGGACTGCTCTGTCTACTACGAGCTGGTGCTTAGAGCCACTGGTGTTGGTCCCCAATGCCTTTCTGAGCTGGATTCATGTACTGGTTCATATGGTTCTGTAGCTTGGTGGCAATGATGCCTGACAGGAGTTTTCATGTTGTCGTAAGGCAGGTTATTGGGCGGTAGTTGGATGGAACTGTTCCTTTATGAAGATCCTTCATGATAATCACTGTTCTTCCTTGTGTTAGCTAAGCAGGGTGGTGGCCTGCTTCTAGCAGTTGGTTCATCTTCTTTGCCATGCGTTCATGTACCGCTGTGAATTTCTTTAGCCAGTAGGTGTGGATCATGTCTGGGCCAGGTGCTGTTCAGCTCTTCATATTCTTGACCCGCTGTTGGATGTCTGCTTCTGTAATGGTGACTGGTTCTTGCTCTAGGTGGTTGCTGTGTTTCATTCTCAGATCTTACAGCCACATTGCACTGGTGTTTTTCCTTCTCCCATATGTTCCTCCAGTATTGTTCAGTCTCTGCTATTGGTGGAGTTTCTGCCTTTGTGCTGTTACTCTGTAGTTGGGACTACACCTTGGATGGTTCTTTGGAGACCAGGGCATTTATCCTCTTGGCTTCAGTTTCTCTAGTGTATCTCCCTAGTCTTGCAGAGAGTGCTGTGAGCCTTTGTTTAGCAGTCTCTAGGGCTTAAGTTGGTGTCAGGCTTTGTACTTGTCAGCTTTGTCTTAAGGGTATGCCACACTAAACAATATCGCTACGGGATCGCTAAAAAACGTCTATTTAGCGATCCGTTAGCGATATTGTTCAGTGCGCAGCTTCCAGCGACGAGGCCCCTGCTGTGATCTCGCTCGTCGCTGGAATCGTTCGGACCCTATTTCATCGCTGGCGTCCCGCTGGGTAAGTATCTAATCGCTGTGTGGCACCTCTTAGCGATTTAGCGGTACTTTTGTACCGCTAAAGTGTTAAGAAGATCGCTACGGCGATAGCGTCGTTAACTTATCGCTAAATGCGGTAGCATTTAGCGATATAGAAACAATCCGTAGCGATCTCATTAGTATGCACGCTAACGAGATCGCTAGTGGGATAGCTTAGTGTGGCAGTACCTTTATCTTGATCTTTACACCTTTCTGCATTTCTGTTAGTTGGCTGACTTCCTTCGTGTCACCTTGATCTTGTCTCCAGTCTTTTCTTCCAAGGAGGGCACATACTTCTGTTGTTCTTGCTGGTTGTATAGCCAAGCTAGAACAACAGGTAGATCTGCAGTGCAGTTGATCCATCTCAAGTTGTGATAATATCTTTTTCTTTATGATATTGAAACGTTGGGTGACTTTTTGCTTCTCAGTCAGTGGACATGCAGGTCTCATATTCATCCAGAGTTTCCTCATACGCTTCATGTTATAGTAGCATTTCATCAGATCCAGGTTCTCTTGCCTTGTCCATGAATGGATTGTCCTGGTTCCTCGACATCTGACACGGACCTTGTTAATCCGGGAGACGTCCGGGCCGGCATGACTCTCTTTGTTCATGACACTCTCATGTTTTATTGATATATATTGTAGTGCAGCGGTAGCACACTGTGCAGTGATGAAGCAGTGACCCAGCACAGTTCCAAACTAAAGTCTCTTTAATGCTTAGTCACAGCAAAACACAGCACACAATATCCTCCGGTTCACAGCCGGACACATATCATCTGGATTACATTCACTAAACATGCCAGTCTGTTGTGAATGGGTTTGAGATGAGTTCTGAGCAGAGGCTTCCTCTGGTGGTTACAAGCGGTGCTGGTCTGTCCAGTGAAGATTGTGAGGACTGGGAATCAGGTGTTACTGACTGGTCTTATATAAGGGAGTCACCTTCCCATCAGGGTTGCCGGTGATCAATTGTTCTGGTCTGAATCCTTCATTCCTGTTTCCCTTGTAGCCTGCTGTGTCGTGTCTGCATCTCCTGCTAACAGATAAGACATTTTCTTCTTTTTGTTTTTGTGCTATATTTTTGCATTTTTGCCCTGCACTTCTGTGGGGGCCTTCAGGGTCCCCTCCGGGGGCTTTTGCCCTCTCAGTTTAGTTCAGCCACTTATGTATGTACTTTTGCTTTTTCCAGTTTTTTCAGTGGCTGCTGTTTTGATTTTGTTACACCAGAGAACTAATTTAGGTGGTAGAGGTCGTGTGATCTCAGGTGTTTTTGAAATTAGTGGTGTTGGTGCTTTTCAGGGTTTTCTGGGATTGCTGTAAGTACCCTTCCTATCCTTTTCTATTTAGTTAGTTTGGGCCCCAGCGTTTGCTCATACTATTTTCTTTCTGTGTCAGTATTTCATCTTGTCTAACCGCCATTACATGTTTGGGGGCTTTCTATTGTCTTTGGGGTTCTGCTCCGGGGCAGATAGCTTTCCTATATCTATCTTTAGGTGTAGTTAGTTTCTCAGGCTGTGACGAGGCGTCTAGGACCAACGTAGGAACGCCCCACGGCTGCCTCTAGTTGTGGTGGTTAGTCAGGGTACTGCAATCTCATAGTTTCCAACTGCTCTGGTGTATTGCCTTTTTTTTACCTGCACTCCTCAGCTACCAAATCATAACAGTATCACCGGCCATAACTGAAAATTGTGTGGTACTCACAGAAGGGAAAAATATTGTGAAAGAAAAAAAAAAAAAAAAAAGGTTGTCAGAGTTGTCAGAGATATTTTTCTGTTTGTTGCATTTTTTTTTTCCCTCTGTATCTCTGGGTGCTGGGGAGGATCTTTTCTCTCAATGGAGTTTGCACAGTTGTCTGGCCGTGTGGATCAGCTTGCCACTGAGGTTCAGAGTATTGCTACCTATCTTGCTAGGTTGAATGTTGTGGAACCTAGGATTCCCATGCCAGATTTGTTTTTAGGGGATCGAGCTAAGTTTCAGAATTTCAAAAATAATTGTAAGTTGTTTTTTGCCTTGAAATCTAAGTCCTCAGGGAACGCAGCGTAGCAGGTTCAAATTATCATCTCTCTCCTGCGCGGTGATCCTCAGGATTGGGCTTTTTCCCTGACACCTGGGGATCCTGTTTTGAGTGATGTTGATGCATTTTTTCAGGCTTTGGGGTTATTGTACGATGAGCCTAATGTCACTGATCAAGCTGAAAAAGCCTTGTTGGCATTAAATCAGGGGCTTGATGACGCTGAGTTGTACTGTCAGAGATTCCGTAGGTGGGCAGTCCTGACCAAATGGAATGACGACGCTTTGGCAGCCCTTTTCCGGAAGGGTCTGTCAGATAATGTAAAGGATGTTATGGTGGGATTCCCTGTCCCCTCTGGTCTCAATGATTCTATGTCATTAGCGATTCAAATTGACAGACGTTTGCGTGAGCGGAGAAGTATGCGTGGAATGGTGTTGCCTTGTGAACCAGCTTCTGAACCCATGCAGTGTGATAGAGTGGTGTCTGGGGCACAGCGTCATGAGTTTCGAAAGCGCAATGGGTTATGTTTCTACTGTGGTGATGCCTCTCATGCTATTTCAGTCTGCCCTAAGCGGGGAAGACGTTTTGCACGCTCAGTTGTCTTGGGTAGTGTTCAGACTAAGTTTTTATTAACTGTCACTCTGATATGCTCTCTGTCCTCATTTTCTGCTCAGGCTTTCGTTGATTCTGGAGCAGCTATTAACCTGATGGATTATGATTTTGCTAAATGTTGTGGGATTCCCTTGATACCCCTACAGAAGTCTATTCCCTACTGGGGATCGATTCTACCCCTTTGGCTGAGAATAAACCCCAGTTTTCTACTCAGGTGATAATGAGGGTTGAACCTGATCACCAGGAGTGCTGCAAATTTTTGGTTCTGTATAATCTGCATGACATTATCGTGCTGGGTTTCCCTTGGTTACAGTCTCATAATCCTGTTTTGGATTGGAAATCTGTGTCTGTAACCAGTTGGGGCTGATAATGTGTTAATACCAACACTCCTGTTTTTTCTGCCTCCCCCAGGCTCAGGATGTTCCTGACTTTTTGATTGATTTTTCTGATGTGTTTAGCGAAAGTAAATCTGCATCCTTGCCTCCCATAGGAGCTATGACTGCGCTATTGAATTAGTGCCGGGTAGTAAATTCCCTAAGGGTCGCCTTTTTAACTTGTCTGTACCTGAACATGACGCTATGCGGTCTTATATCAAGGAATCATTGGAGAAGGGTCATATCAGACCATCCTCTTCACCCTTAGGTGCCGGTTTTTTCTTTGTGGCCAAAAAGGATGGTTCATTGAGGCCGTGTATTGATTATCGTCTCTTGAACAATATTACTGTGAAATATCAATACCCATTACCCTTGATTTCTGACCTGTTTTCCAGGGTGAAAAACGCTACTTGGTTTACCAAGCTTGACCTCAGGGGGGCGTATTAACCTTATTCGCATTAAGCACGGGGATGAATGGAAGACGGCATTCAATACCCCTGAAGGGCATTTTGAGTACCTGGTGATGCCCTTTGGGCTCACTAATGCTCCTTCCGTCTTCCAGTCCTTCATGAATGACATTTTCAGGGATTTTGTGGACAAATTTCTGATTGTTTATTTGGATGATATCTTGATTTTTTCTAATGACTGGGACTCTCATGTGAAACATGTTCGAACTGTATTCCAGATTTTGAGAGAGAATGCTCTGTATGTGAAGGGATCAAAGTGTCTTTTTGGCGTACAGAGGATCTCATTTCTGGGATTCATTTTGTCCCCATCTGTTATTGAAATGGACCGGTCAAGGTTCAGGCCATCTGTGATTGGGTCCAACCTACTTCATTAAAGGCTCTTCAGAGATTTTTGGGTTTTGCCAATTTTTATCGTAAATTTATTGGTAATTTCTCGGTTATTGTTAAACCATTAACTGATTTGACCAGAAAGGGTTCTGATGTGGTGAATTGGCCTCCTGAGGCAGTCTCTGCATTTCAGGAACTTAAGCAGAGATTCACTTCTGCTCCTGTTCTACGGCAGCCTGATGTTTCTCTGCCATTTCAGGTGGAGGTTGATGCCTCTGAAATTGGGGCAGGTGCCGTTTTGTCCCAAAAAGATCCAGAGACCTCTAAAAGTAACCCTTGTGCCTTTTTCTCTCGAAAATTTTCTCCTACTGAACGTAATTATGACGTGGGTAATCGGGAGTTATTGGCCATGAAGTGGGCTTTTGAAGAGTGGAGACATTGGCTGGAGGGAGCCAAACATCAGGTGGTGGTCCTTACGGACCATAAGAATCTGGTCTATCTGGAATCTGCCAAGCGACTCAATCCTAGACAGGCCAGGTGGGCCTTGTTTTTCACACGTTTTAATTTTGTGGTTTCCTTTCTTCCTGGCACTAAGAATGTTAAGGCGGATGCCCTCTCGAGGAGCTTCCTTGCGGACTCTCCTGAGTTATCTGATCCTTCTGTTATTTTGAAAGAGGGTGTAGTTCTTTCCGCCATCTCGCCCAATTTGAGACTTGCTCTGGAGGGGTGTCAGGAGGATAGGCCCGAGCGCTGCCCGGTTGGAAAATTGTTTGTCCCGGATCAGTGGAAAAAGAGTGTGATGTCTGAGATTCATTGTTCCGCATTGGCTGGGCATCCCGGAATTTTTGGTACCAGAGACTTGGTTAGTCGGTCCTTTTGGTGGCCTACCTTGTCTCGTGATGTCAGGGAATTTGTGCAGTCCTGCGGGACTTGCTCTCGCTCCAAGCCTTGCTCTCGCTCTAGTGGTTTGTTGATGCCATTGCCTGTGCCCAAGAGACCATGGACCCATATCTCTATGGATTTCATTTCCGACCTTCCTGTTTCTCAGAGAATGACCACCATCTGGGTAATTTGTGATAGGTTTTCCAAAATGATACATCTTGTGCCATTACCTAAGTTGCCTTCCTCCTCTGAATTGGTGCCGTTGTTCCTTCAGCACGTGGTTCGTTTACACGGCATTCCTGAGAACATTGTGTCTGACAGAGGAGTCCAGTTTGTTTCCAGATTTTGGAGGACTTTTTGTTCTAAACTGGGTGTTCAATTGTCTTTCTCCTCGGCATTTCATCCTCAGACCAATGGTCAAACTGAGAGAACAAACCAGACATTGGAGACTTATCTAAGATGCTTTGTGTCTGCTGATCAGGATGACTGGGTCTCTTTTTTGCCTTTGGCTGAGTTTGCTCTTATAATAGGGCTAGCTCTGCCACTTTGATGTCTCCGTTTTTTCTGTAATTCTGGGTTTCACCCTCGATTTTCTTCAGGACAGACGGAGGCTTCTGTCTGTCCAGGTGTTGACTCTGTTGTGGAGCGTATGCAACAGATTTGGGACCAGGTAGTGGAGAGGTTGTCCCTCTCTCAGGAGAAGGCCCAGCGGTTTGCTAACCGGCATAGGACTGATGGTCCTCGGTTTAAAGTAGGGGACTTGGTCTGGTTGTCCTCAAAAAATATTCCTATGAGAGTAGCATCTCCTAAATTTAAGCCTAGGTTCATTGGACCTTATAAGATCATGGAGATTATTAATCCTGTTTCTTTTCGTTTGCTTCTTCCAGGGACATTTAAATCCATAACGTGTTCCACAAGTCCTTGTTGAAGAGGTTTGTTGAGCCAGTGGTTCCTGCTGCTGTGCCTCCTGACCCTGTTTTGGTTGAGGGCAATCTGGAGTATGTGGTTGAGAAAATATTAGATTCTCGTTTTTCTAGACGGAAACTCCAGTATTTGGTTAAATGGAGAGGTTATGGTCAGGAAGACAATTCTTGGGTGTTTGCTTCGGACATCCATGCTAGGAGACTTATCCGTGCGTATCATAGAACTCATCCTGACCGACCTGGTTGCTCAAATGAGGGTTCGGTGACCCTCCTCAAGGGGGGGGTACTGTTGTGAATGGGTTTGAGATGAGTTCTGAGCAGAGGCTTCCTCTGGTGGTTACAAGCGGTGCTGGTCTGTCCAGTGAAGATTGTGAGGACTGGGAATCAGGTGTTACTGACTGGTCTTATATAAGGGAGTCACCTTCCCATCAGGGTTGCCGGTGATCAATTGTTCTGGTCTGAATCCTTCATTCCTGTTTCCCTTGTAGCCTGCTGTGTCGTGTCTGCATCTCCTGCTAACAGATAAGACATTTTCTTCTTTTTGTTTTTGTGCTATATTTTTGCCCTGCACTTTGTGGGGGTCTTCAGGGTCCCTCCGGGGGCTTTTGCCCTCTCAGTTTAGTTCAGCCACTTATGTATGTACTTTTGCTTTTTCCAGTTTTTTCAGTGGCTGCTGTTTTGATTTTGTTACACCAGAGAACTAATTTAGGTGGTAGAGGTCGTGTGATCTCAGGTGTTTTTGAAATTAGTGGTGTTGGTGCTTTTCAGGGTTTTCTGGGATTGCAGTAAGTACCCTTCCTATCCTTTTCTATTTAGTTAGTTTGGGCCCCAGCGTTTGCTCATACTATTTTCTTTCTGTGTCAGTATTTCATCTTGTCTAACCGCCATTACATGTTTGGGGGCTTTCTATTGTCTTTGGGGTTCTGCTCCGGGGCAGATAGCTTTCCTATATCTATCTTTAGGTGTAGTTAGTTTCTCAGGCTGTGACGAGGCATCTAGGACCAACGTAGGAACGCTCCACGGCTGCCTCTAGTTGTGGTGGTTAGTCAGGGTACTGCAATCTCATAGTTTCCAACTGCTCTGGTGTATTGCCTTTTTTTTACCTGCACTCCTCAGCTACCAAATCATAACACCAGTCCACCTCTGACCAGTTGCCATGGGGGACTGCGCATTAATGTTCTACTCCCAGCATTACACAGTACACGATATCCTCCTGATTACAGTTGGGAATCATATCCTCCAGTTTACAGTCACTAAACACGCCAGTTCTCCTTCGGGCACAGGACATTCTATCTCCGAGACCAGTTGCTGTGCCTTCACTTTTTGGCTCCACTGGCCTGTGTTCCCTCACACAGGTGGAATTCTTCAGAGCCTTCTGCTCTGTACTCCTCCAAACACCAGACTTAACCTGACACACCCAAACCCTATACTGCAGGGTATTTAACTAGCATCTGTGGCCTTCAGTCACATGAAAACACCGGGCCAGGAATCAAACGGACTGCACCACTACCATCGGCAGTCTATTTCATAACAAAAAAGCCCAGAGCAGGTTTTCCCTAAATCTGGCTTGGACAACCAGCATGTCTGCATATTCACTTTAGTCTGCATTGCAACCACAGCTACGCCTGTGACTGCAATGCCCTCTCATGGCCTCAATACTCATCACTCCTCCGTGCGCATCCTGGGGGGAACATCCTCACATGTAACACATGACATTACCCTCATATGTAACACCAGTCACTGCCTCACAACATATATATATATTATATATATATATATATATTGTGATGTAGTGACCCATTCTGCAGCTAGGGGGCGCTGTGTATGCTCCTTGGGATATGCATGGAGGCGTGATTTGGATGGAAAGACAGTGCCCGGCATTGTTGTGAATGGAAGGTATGTGTCGCAGAGTCCTCTGCGCTGTAAACTAAAGTAATGTTGTTCTGGGACTTATAGTCCCATAAGAGTTGTGTTATTTTCTAGGGTGGCTTACAGGGTTAGCTTGTGAGCTGGGTGGGACTGGCTAACCACACATACACTGCCCACTGGTGGTTGTGAGTTTTGCAAGACCTGTGATGAGGTCATGTGCATGTGACCAGACCATGTGCTCCATACCTGTGCTGTGGGAGTGGCTACAGGTATGTAAGGAAGTGTTTGGCACATGGTGAGAGGCTGTCTTAGAGTGTGGAGTCTGAGACTGTGAAGAGTCTGTGAGTGTGCTGGGAGTCAGTCAGCCTGGACAGAGCTCCCTGACATCCAGGCTGGATGTCGCATAGACTGAGGAAGCAAGGCTGGCGAGCTTGAGCCAGCAGAATGGATGGTCTTGAAAGCCGTGGTGACACTGATCGGGATCAGAGTGAAGTGAGAAGTGTGGATTGGATACCTCTCAGATTGAGGGATCCGGGAACCTGCGTGGCCAACAAGTGACAGACAGGAGTCTGTGGTGAGATGACCGGAGTCATGAAGACTGTGTTCAAGTAGTGAGAAGTGTTCGTGAGAGGAAGACTGTGTTTGGTGTTTGCTGGATACCTCTGAGACTAAGAGGTCTCCGGGAACCTGTGTGGCTGACGCCAACAGGTAACGGTCTTGAAAACCGGGTTATGCTGGTCGGGATCAGTGAGAAGGATTATTGAGAGAAAGACTGTATTTTTGTGTCAAGTTTGCTGTAATAAACGAAATGGACTGTTGTTTTAACCTTGAGCGTGCCAGTGTTTACCTCTAAGACCAGCAAAGCGAGTGATCCCCCTCCACACACGTGTGGAATGTCACAATTGGTGGAGAATGCGGGCAGCGGCCCAAGAAGCACGTGTGCAGGGTTTTTTTCTGTGGATCAGCAAGTCCATGAATTTTTTTTTTTTCAACTTGATGTGGCTCGGCGGGGCTACGAAGACTGAAGGCCGCTGGCTGTAACTCGGTGGGGTTACGAAGATTTTGCTGTGGATCGGCGGGTCCACGAAGTCGGCGGTGCGGAGCCGTGCAGAGACTTGTGGTAGCGGGAGCTACAGTGACAGTTGCAGCAAGAGGTTCTGCAGCAGCAGGAGATGCAGTGACAGCCGTAGCGGCTTGTGAGCGGCATCTGGAGGTGCCGTTGGTTTGTGGCTGCAACAGGAGCGATGGCGGGTGCCAGCAGGAGCTGGTGTGGTGTCATAGGAGGACAGTGTGAACCAGAGAACACAAACTCTTAAAGGGCCAGTACAAGCCCGAAAAGACATAAACTGTACTGTGGGACTGGGGCCTAAGAAAGCCGTGGGGGAGTCCACGGGGTGTATCCCAGAGTGGGGTGGTGTCCCTAAAAGGGGTGGTGGCCTAAAATGGGCGGTAACCCAGGCAGGGATGGTTGCCAAAAAGGGGCGGAGCATCCCGACGTTAAAGGGGTGGTGCATACGAACTGTTGCCCGGGGCAAATGTACTATGCGTGTCCAGTGGTTATAGGTCGGGACTCTAAACTGTTCTTTGACTTAGCAGAGGGGTCCGACACAGTTAGAAATGGGGACTGCTGGTTCCAACATGACCTACCAAGTGGTGGTGACTCTCATTCAGACAGTGACACAAGGGGAAAGGTGCGTCTGCCCTACTTACGGACCTGATGTCTCTTGACGTGTACCATCGAATGACTGATGGTGATGTGATAGATAAGACGTCTGAAACGGACACCCAGTTAGAGGGTAACTGGAGGGTTCAACATACTGTGGGAGGTGACTCAGACTCCGAGGGTGACTGTGACTAAGTTAGAAAGGGAGTACAGTAAGGAAGGCCCCCACAAAGAGGGAAAGTCCTCCTGTCGACGGAGACGGAAAGGGTGCAAAGAGCCTTGACAAATTGCACCCATTGAGGAGGTCAATAAGAAAAAAACTGTGACTGGTGCGTTATTGCAAGATGTGAGTACTCTTCCAGACACTGATGAGCTGGAGAGTGTGGAGCTCTCTGAAGGTACAAAGAGTCGAGAGGTACCTGAGGATGACCGGGCATGGCCTTAAGAAAGGTTGAAGGGGTCGGATACGGAAGT
>JARQOD010000005.1:128418294-128442331 GCA_033576555.1 Oophaga sylvatica | reverse complement strand
CTTAATTGAGCTTATAGACGAGATGGGAGAATAATCTGCAATGAAATTATGTCTCTAACCCTCCACAATTTCCTTCAGCAAAACCTATGAATATTTTACTCTATCTTTCACCTCCTAATTTGGTTGAACATCCTATACAACCATTGAGAGATATGAGCTATTCATCTTGAACACCCCATACATATGGAAGGCTCAGCTTGGCTAGATAGATTGTTTCTTTACCTTGAGTAACAAATCATGTTGAAATCAAATATACACATTAGATGATCAGCCACGTTCCCTAAAATATTAATCTAGTATACGTGGACTCATCAGTATCTTCTTACTACACAGGGTTCTGTATGGGGAGAGTGGTGTAAGCTACTGCCAGATTCATCTGCAGGCAAATCAAACTGATTATGCAAATAAATACAAAATACCCAATCTTTACATCCCATGACATCATCATCTCACCAATTAGAGATTTGAGAGACCATCATTGAATGGTTAGTGGATCCCACCGAAATCAACAAATTTATACAGCTTTTATGTAATAAGTATTGGGCTTTTACACCTCCTATATATTTGTCAAGAGGCCTGTAGAATGTAAGCCTGCAAGGGCAGGGTCCTCTCCCCTCCTGTACCAGTCTGTCATTGTTAGTTTGTTTACGGTAAGTGATATTAGTATTTTGATGTAACCCCTTCTCATGTACAGCACTATGGAATCAATGGTGCTATATAAATAAATAATAATAATAATAATAAAGAGGCAAAGCAGAAGCACTTGCAATTTGAAAGAGGAGGTGCAAACTTCTATGGACTTAATTCATAAGTCACTAACAATGAACAAATATGAAGAGTAAGAAAAGCTCATTAGACACATGAGTGAAATTTTTTTTAATTCACTGGATGTGATGCCTCGCTCTCCATGTTTTTTTTGCTGTATATCTCTCCTCCATAATCACTATATCATACATTCCATCAATTTTTGGACTGAATCGCTTCATACACATAGATGGCTATGGGCTGAACCATGGTTCAGTCAATTATTGGCCAGGCAGCCATCTTGCCTGTCTTTCCCTGACACAAGAGCACCGTTCAGCCTACAACTCCTGTGTTCTCTATATCTGACATGTCTGGTGGTGGCTTATCTCTGGGAGAAGAAGCGGATCAGTGGTTCAAAATCAGATATGCCAGGTCCTTGACAATGAATTGTCCGGAGCCCCCATATATATTAGATTTCCTGCCAATATGAGCAGGTTCTGTCAACATTAGCCTAATTTGTATTTAGTTTGCCTAGTTTGTCTGGTAATCCACTGTTCAGGACTTCAAATTTGCAGTTATCTTGTTCATATGGCAAAAGCACTTCTAGGGCATATAAATTTAAAGTGAGAGCTTTCATTCTATATCGCTGAATTTTAAGCTAGGGAGTCACAATAGATATATTTTTTTGCGACACAGCAAAAATCATATTTGTCTAGTTACTTTGTAGCGTGGTGTAGCCATGGTTTTATTCTTATTTTATCACTAGGAACAAGGCTTGGGAGACCAAATGGAGACTGACTCAGGAACAGCCCACCTCTTTGAGGACATTGAGAAAAATGACTTCCAAACAAACTTTGGTTCCGAATTTCCAGTATGTGTATTTCTAAGCTCTCAGATGCCCGTTTAATCTGTCTAAACATTATTGTATGCACAATGTGCTATATGAGGGTACGGCCTTGTATAGCTATATCACATTTGACTTAATGTCTCTAAATTTCTCATGCTTACTTACAGTAGATAATTGTCTTTATGTTATTGAGGTCAACTCTTACAGTCCATTCACTGAAAATGGTTCATGTATTATTATATGTATATAGTGAGCTATAAGCACCAGTCTTACCTCTGGTGCCTATACACATGAGAGATCTGTTGCCCTAATGACAGCTAATTAGCCATCTTTCCAATCCCCCCCATATACATGAACATTTAGCTGAGGCTTCATGTTTTTGCAAAGTGGAGATAGGAGAAAGCCCCTGCTTGACTTTTCTAGCCATCGTTTTGTCTACAAAGTTTAAATCTAAACTACTTGTTCCTTCAGATGATGTCGGAAAGCCCCCATACACATAAAATGGTTAACCTTTTCAACCCAAAAGTTTGTTGGTGCAATAAGACAGTTCTTTATCCAGAGCAAAGATTCAATTTGCTGCCCCAGTTGAAGCTCCAAGACCGGCACCTGGAACACAATTAATTAGTCCTACCTGTTCCTTCCCCATCTACTGTATGCCCTTTTATATGAGGTTCCTTTCTGTAGTGTACATACTGGCCTCTATGATCCACACTTGTATTGATTGCATATAGGATATGGATGAATAGTAAGAAGTAAGAGACACAAAAACAAGTCACTTAAGCAAAATAATGTATTTATTATGGAGTCAGAAGGATGTAAATAATAAGTCTGGTAGACATTAGTTTTATCTTGACTCTTATAGTAAGGTTTATCATGTTTTCTTAACCAGTTTATCTTGTCTATATGTGAACTCTAGATATTTTCTCCGGCGTCAGGAGAATGCCATAATAACAAATCTCCATCACATCATAGAAGAGTTTCAGCTTCCAGCAAAAAATCAGTAAAACGAGAAATCATTTTCCCCTCTACTTACGAATTCTACGCCATTTACAATATGTGACACACTTTCCCATTCATTTGGTAAGTGTATTGATGTTTTTCAGTGGGAGGACATATGACAGTAAGAGATATTTGCGATTACAGATCTTCCTACAGACATTTTATCCTAATGCTTCATGAATGTAAACCAAAGTGGTTTACCTTAAATGTCAGTCGTTCCCTTTCACCTTCTCTGCTTTCAGATAAGCCCATTGCTTACTAATCCCCCAACTGCCTTTTACCACTGCACCCCACTTTGTCTTATATTTGACTCATCTTGATCTGCTTCATGCTTATGAACCACATACCTGTAGATGTTACTGAATAATATCCAAACCTCTGGCTGAGTACACTTCACGATCAGGGCTACATGTGCCACAGGGGAGCTACACTACTGCTTAGGGCAAAGGTCCAAGGCTGAGTTTTCATGGGGTACAAGGGGTTGGTGGATAGATTTCAGGCATCTCTTATTATAATTACTCATGTTTTATTGCTTATGAACCATATATTAATTACCGTACATCTTTAGCTTTCCTAAAGTTCAATTTGCCATTTCCTTTATGTCAGAAGTTTGGGGGCTTTCAGTAAGGGGAACCACATACTTTATTGTGGGTTAAAACTAGGGGTGCCTTTTCTCTCTTTGGTGCTTTTATGTGGGTTTTCCTTTGTGCAGAAGATCTGCTATAACACGTCTCTCTGTTGATCAGGTAAAAATAGGTTTGTTTTTTGCATAATAACAGATCTCTTTATTGTCAGATAGATGGTGGGACCCAACCCTGCTGTGGGACCCTGAGGTGTAGTGACGCCCTTGTTGTTTCAGGTATAGCAAAATGCCGCTACTTAACAATAGTTAACATCCTAGGACAGCACAGAATCTATATTCGCTTTTCATTTCACAGGCCTTTTATAGCTCTTCAAACAACATTTCAGAACTAGCCAGTTACCACCCCTTCAAAAAAATAAATAAATAAAAAATACCAAAAGCCAGGATGGTTATAAGTAGGATATTAGTACTGCTAAACACCACTATACGTTAATTTGTGACATATTATTATAAGTATATAGTGAGCCGTAAGCACCAATCTTACCTCAGGGGCCTATACACATGAGAGAGCTGTTGTCCAAATGACAGCTAATCAGCCATTTTTCTCAACTCCCCATGTACATACATACTTGGCTGAGGGTTCATTTGTTCTCAAAGTGGAGAGGGGAGAAAGCTCTTGCCTGACTTTTCTAGCCTCGTTTTCTCCCAAATTTAAATCAAAACTACTTGATCCTCCAGATGATGTTGGAAAACCACATACACATGAGATTGTCAACGTGTTCCACTGAAAAATGGTGGGTTTAGCCAAATCTAAAGTTTGTTGGGGCAAAAAGGCAGTTTTTCACCTGGTACAAGTCTTAACTGCTCTTGGTGCGCATTGGAGTATGTAAAACACCACTATCTCCCTCTGTTCAGTTGTTATGTACCTGGAAGGGGTGTATGGTTATTCCATAAACAGCTTTTTCCATCTAATATCCTCACCAATACAGGAAATAAGAAGAAGGAATGTGATCTGTAGTGGGCATGTATGACCACCTCTCCATTCAGTCTGTGGGACAGCAGTAGAAAGTGAATTCGGTTACTTACTGTGAGTCGCACACGGACGGTACCAGGGCTTATGGGGTACTCGCACCGAGCCCGTTGAAGTCTATGGGGAATGTCACAAGTAGCACAGCTCGGTCCGTTGCCCTGGGCGCTCATTCAAAGGGGGATATTTACAGGGGATAATAATTGTTCGTGACGCCACCTGTGGTTTCTGATCAGGATGACCAGCGCTGCAGGGTAAATCCTCAGAGGGGTTGTTACTGGGCAGCGAAATGTTAAGTCTTCCACAGGTAAGACTAGTCCCTCTAAGTATATGGCGGTGCAGGGTGCAGGCAATAAGTCAGACACACACATCTCAGCTTACCTAAGAGACCAGTAGAGGGAGCTGTGATGTGTGTGTGTATAGTGACCTCTAGTGGGATCTTCCTTTAGTACATCCTTCTGGAAGATATGGATCCAGTCACAGCTGGGCTCCACAACTGCAGTACCATTGATCATTGATAGAGCAGTGGTTGCACATGCTCATTACTGCTCCATTCACACAGAGGACACGATCTCCTGTTCTGGTGATCTGTGGGGTGAGGCTATCATATGGTACAATAACTAGCATTCTACTGTAAGAGTCATTATATTTTTACTATGATTGAGTCCAGCAGCCAATGTTCCTTGCCCTGCAGCTCCATGTTGTGGGACATGAGGCATTACATGATTTCTATTGAAATAAAAATGAGAGTGCTGTGAAGATGTTCTTTTAGCCACTCTATGCTCTATTATATGTGCAATCCAAATGGGCCCCTAAGGTTTTCAGTCAAGTAATAGGACGACTTCAGATAGTACTCACCTTCACCGGATCCAGTGCCGGCTCTCTGCCACTGCTCCAGTCTCAGTGTTTTGGCTGCAGTGATGATGTCATGTCAATATCTCCCTTCATCTGCTGCAGGCAATTACTGAGTTCCATAGCCAGGTTGATATTGAGCTTAATGATTGACTGCAGCAGTGATGAGAGCTGTCGACATGTGTTACTGCTGCAGTCAAAACACTAACACTTTAGCAGTGGCACTGAGCTGTCACTGGACCCAGGGAGGGTGAGTGCTGTGTGATTTAGTTATTTTAACATTGATTATAATACATTATCATTAAAGAAAATGTATTTTCTAATCTACTCTATAGAGAGCATATAGTTTCCTGACATATCTGTTTCAATAAACAATTGCATTCCTCATAAAATAGCAATTCTGCATTATCTTCTTGTGGTATCTTCTTTGTGCGACTACAATGTCTGACAGCGCTCAATTAATGCTCATTTTTACACTATGTAGATGCATACCCTACTGACAGGGGGAATAGAAACATCCAGTTGCAAAATTATTCAGATTTTTCTAGAGGAGTAATAGAGAAAAAGTGAAATTGATGAATTATAATTATCTTTAGGTTCTTCCAGGAGATAGGCTGCTGACAGGTGTCATGGGCTTAAAAAGAACCTGTCCGCACGATTTTGTAATGTAAAGTACAGACATGGTTGTGATGTTGCTGTTACTTAGATTAATATGAGAGCGTTGATAAAGAAATCCGCTTTGTTGTTCTTTAATCACCATTTGAAGTTTTCTGCAGATTTCGGTGCACAGGGTTCAGTCTTCTCATTCCTGTCTGTGATTCCCCGGCACCTCTGCCTGCCTTCGATCTGTGAATGATTGGCCTCCTCTCTTTGAAATCTCAGTGACCTGTCATTCACAGACCGGAGGCCGGCAGATGGGCCGGGGAATCACAGACAGGGATGAGAAGACTGAACCCTGTGCACCGAAATCTGCAGAAAACTTCAAATGGTGATTAAAGAACAACAAAGCGGATTTCTTCACCAAAGATATACATTTTTTTTCAGCATGAAGGCATCATTACATCCATGTGTTTTACTTTACATTACAAAATCGTGCCGACAGGTTCTCGTTAAGGTGCTTACCTGAAAGATTATCATGATGAACTGAGAGTTCCTTCACAATAATCGTTCAGTGTGTACAGGCAGCTGATCACCCAGTGAGTGAGCAAAACCACTCATTGCTCTTTAGTGCTGCACAAAATGTGATTGTCAGCAGCGCGTCGCCCTCTGTAGACGGATCTCACACTGCCAACTACAATGGAGGGCTATGAGCACTGAACGATTTATTGCAGATCTTTCAGTAGTTAAGTGATGTATGCTTGTGGAAACAGACTATTAAATGATCGCCAATCAGTAAATACTGGTCTGTGGTCGTTTATTGCCTCAAGTCGATTAATGTAAATGCACCTTTGCTTCTGTTTCACCATTAAAAACACAAACAAACACACTGAGTTGAGCGCATATGTGCATTGGGGAAATGGGAGACATAGTTTTTAGACAAATGAATTAATATTCAACTGTTTATTGGTGTAATAATGATTTCCTTTAATTCGGGTGCTGTGTACTACAGTACACCAACCAACCAGACTTTTTTTTTCGTAGTCTTAGTTTGTACTTGTGAGCTTGGATTCCATCCATCCGTTATAGGCTTATCTTTACTTTTGCAGACAATACACTCTTTAAAGGGAACCTGTCAGGTGATTCGTGCTGCCCAAATAGCGGGCAGCATGAGTCTCAACCTAACTGAACGATTGCCAAGAGATATGATTCTCTGAAATACTCTGGCATCTCAGAGAAAATATACCTTGAAGATATGGTTGGGAACCATATCCAGAGACCAACTATTCCCTGTGCTGCTGCAGGTGATTGACAAGTCTATCACTACGTACACGAGGAAGAGACCTGTCAATTACCTGCAGTGGCGCTGGGAAAATCCAGCCAAGGGCGAGCAGTACAAGTCTTCATCCCAAGTTGGATCTTCAAAGTAAATTTTCTCTGAAACGCTGAGAATGATATATCTGTCTGCAGTTGCTCAGCCAGAGTGCAATTTGTGCTGCTTGCGGTTTGGGCAGCATGAATGGCCTGACAGGTTCCCTTTAAAGTTTGCAAGCATTGATAATGAAACAAACCAGCATTTGTCCTTGAGAACACATCACGTCATCGTGAGACCGTACGTACTCTCCTATGGTCTGAGTCTGCCGCATTTATAGTGTGTTAGTGTAATGCTCTGACATATACCAAAATGGAAACTGTCCCATTCAGGCGGGCTGGGCTGCGGGAATGAAGAGCTTTGGGATTCCATATCGGTTTTTGTTAATACCAAAGCGTTTCTGCTCCAGATCGGCACCTTTCTCAAGGCACCAGTCCGAATATCAAAACTCTTCATTCCCGCAGCACAGCCAACCTAAATGTTCCAGCAGCCATTTTTGCCATTATACATCTGGAAGAACATTTTCCTCCAGCCACAAGGCAGCAGCGATGGCTTTCCCCACCTTTATAGGTGTTGTGACTGCACCATCTACCAGCTACTATCGCTTATATTTATCTTTTACTAGATGGTATTGCCCTAATTTGTGTGCGTTTCTGTCCCTTTCCAGTGGTCTGACACATGTCACACGAGCAAATACAAATGGCAGCACCCAGTGCCTGCACAAAGAAATAATACAAATAAACTATTCCAACTTCATTTTATATTGCTATAAATAAACATATATTCGTAATTAGCAATCATTAATAAAAAAAAATTGTGACAGGTCCTCCTTAAATCATAATCTCATAAGCTAATAGTGCAATTGTTTGTTCTACACGGCTCTTTCGGAAGCATTCTCTCCTCCAATCTCAACTTTTTCCTGTCTCTTTAAGGAGAATGTTTTGCTTATTTTAGACCTGAAGTTGTTCGAAAAGTGATAGTACACAATAGGGTCAAAACAGAGATTTGATACCGAGAGTAAAAGCGTTGACTCCTTAGCGTAGAAGAGCACTTGTTTCAGGCGACAGTCTGTGATCACATCACTTTGACTCAAGGTGTATGGGATCCGGACAATGTGGTAAGGAAGGAAACAAATGATGTATCCTGCTGTCACAAGAAAGATCTTTACCAGCGCGGCTTTGATGTTGTTAGCTTCTTCACAGTCCTCGTTGGTGTAAAGTTTCTTAATAGTGATGCAATTCGATATCAAATGATTGCAGAGCAGTTAAAAAATATGGCAATGCTGATGAAGTTGCTGAGTACGTGCCAGTCCCTGCCGATGACTGTTTTAAAGTCAATGCAGCCGACAATGTCGCGCTCCTGGATATCTTTTATGGGTATCATCATGTTTGGAAGCATTATGGACAGGACAAGAGCCCAGACTACTGCCGACAACATTTGTGCAAATCCTCGTTTCTGTATTTGGTACAGTTTTGAGCTCTGTATGGTCTGGAGACAGCGGTCCATGCTGACAAATCCCAAGAAAATAATAGAAATGTACATGTTGATGTAAATGATGCAAGCAGATACCTGACAATGGAAGATCTTCAGCTTCCAGGATGCTTGCCCCATATCCACGACTATTTTAAACGGTAACGCCAATGTCAGCAGAAAATCAGCTATTAAAAGGTTAATGAGGTACACGCTCAAACATTTCTGGCTGTTGTCTTTCCATGTGAATGCCCACAATGCGAAGCAGCTTCCAAAAAATCCAACCAGAAATATCAACCAATAAAAATATGTGAATGGTTCCAAGTCTTTGTTCACTTCGCAAGTAAAAGAAGAGCTGTTGGTCGTGTCCGCCATTGTGAAACAATCCTTATTGTAAGGTGTCGTCATAGCTGGGAATATCAACTGAGGAACAGAAGCAAAAGAATAGATTATTATCTTTGTACGTAAACGCTTTATTATCCGGAGTATTCACAACTTCTAACATTGTAAAATGTTCCAAGCGCACAGAATCTGTCCTGGAAAGTATGATGTGTGGATGAGATTGTATGTGAACACTTTCCTTGTATCATCTATAGGTAGATTATAGAGTTTGTATTTCAGATAATTTAGACACTGCATCCTGTTCAATTACTTTATGCTGAAATTCATCCTTGAGTTTGCGAGAAGATTGCAGCAGTGATGGCTGACTGACCCCCATTCACAGAGCAGCCTGCTTGGGTACTTTGCTCACACACAGAGTGTCCATATAGGTTCCTTCAACCACTGAAGAAAATGATGGAATCACTATACTCAGTGGTTGATCGCACAGCTTTTACACTTTTTAGAAAATACACAAAGAACAGATGTGGCACAAAAAATGTTTGTTTCATTGTTGAACATTTTGTCTTTGTGAAACCTGCCTAAAAAAAATGAAAAAACAAACAAACGCTTTTTTGTTAAATTAAAGGGAAACTGACAGCTGACACATGCTGCCTGTAATAGCACAGCATGTATCAGCCATCAGATTGCCTTTAATTTAAAAACAGAACTTTTTTTCATTTTTTGAGGTATGTTCACAAACACAAAATAAGTCAGGCGCCGTCTGTACAATCTGCACAAGCTGCCAAGCTGTGTGTCGACCCGCCACCACAATTGTGGGTTACCAGGGCAATGGGGTACTCGGAGCCGAGCCCATGGGAGTCTATGGGATTTGTCACTGGTAGCGGTGGCTCGGTCCGTGGCCCTGGCGGTCTGGCGATAGGGGATATTTACAGGGGATTAGAAACAGTTCGTGACGCCACCTGTAGTTTTCTGATCACTAAGACCAGCGCTGCTGTAGATCTCTGAGGGATGTTGTGGCAGCTAGATGACGGGTCCCCCACAGGTGGGACTGGTCCCTCAAAGTCTATGGTTATAATGATGTAGGGTGCAGATAAATGAATCAGTCTCACACCATCCAGCGTCTTTCCATACCTTTTACTTGTCAGATGTTTAGGCAGGTCCCGGGGAGCTGGTCGGGGTGGAGAATGCACGTCCAGGTAACAGCTGAGCAGGTTAGAGGCCTCCTTAACTTCCAAATTGTAGATGAGTCCAACTTGCATAAAGCGTAGTTAACTCCGATTACTCCAGCTAACTCTATAGCTGTACTGCCCGGCCGACTTTGTGACGGAGCCTTCTAAATGGTGAAACTAAGTCCTTACTTTTGTCAAGCGCTTAACTCAAAGTCCTTGTTCCCTGACTCCGGTTACGTACCGACACTAAGGGCTTGCTCCTGCGACTTATAGTCCAGCGAGACTCTGGTTTTCTCGTTACTATGCCTGAAACAATAGCAACTCCTCGGTCCCCAGTGACCGGATAATTAGTGCAGGTAATTCACTACCTAAGGCACTGCTCTGTCTTCTCCACTGCGCCCTTCGCCCTGCTTCTGCTCTCAACGTAGGCACTGCAGCGTGGAAGTAGTAAGTCAGTTTTTCCTTGAGCTCAATGAGCAGCTCTTAGTAACCTCCAAGGCCAGACTGGTTAAGAGGTAGCTCTGACTAGGCTAGGATGAACTGCCTCACCCGTACTAGCCTCCACTTCTTTGTCAGATGAGCTACTCTGGCACTCAGCTCACACAGAGCTCTAACAGGAACTCAACTCTCTGCACTGTCCTGAGACAGGAACTCCCTCACTGTCCTGAGACAGGAACTCTCTTCTACGCAGGCTGCGTGACACTACTTTATACCCCTGGTGGGTGTGTCTAAAGTGTGAATGAATGATGTAAAGCTTTAACTGTTACCTTTCTGTGCAGACTCCAGGATTTTATGTGTGCCTTACAAAGCTGGGCTACACATCCCCCCTTGGTAAAACACAGCACTCCCGGGCTGTAAAATATAAAAAGAAAGACATTCTGTTTTGCATTTAAACAATAACATGAAACTCATCCCATCCGGGAGGTACGAAATCTTAAACGTTACATTATGGACAATAGAAAATACAAAAGTATCAAAACATCAAGACACTCAATAAATACACAGTATTCTTGTGGAGGACCCGCATCAAACCTCCCACGTGGGTCCTGGGTGGGCTGCAGGACTTCTGAATGCAGACCTCACTCAGTGCCACACCATACGGGTTTTCTGTTCAGAGGTAAGTCAAGGCTTCGTGTGAAACCAAGATAAGGCACCGTAGTGCAACTATTTACAGGATACAGTTTTTGGGCTGGCTCAGTCCTCAGCCACGCAGTCCATTATAAAACATTTTCAAGTAATTCACATTACAATAACAATACTTTAAATTCCTTCAAGTGCAATAAACTTCTTTATGCAACTTTATACTATTGGTCATAAATAATAAACCTTTTCTGAGTCATAATAAACTAGTTTGTTAGGACTACTGTTGATAAACGAATAGTAGCTTCCCTTTCGTTGTACGTTCTGATCTACGTGGAGTAGCATCAGGTATAATGGTCTCTGATCTATCTGTTCTGCGTAACGGCAAACTATAATACTGTCTCAATCTTTCTATGGATCTGGCAAGCGTACTGAGGGCTGGGCGGTGTGAGTCAGCTTCACCAGGGGATCCCATAGCATGGGGCACTGCTTCTGGTGACTCTACTTCTTGAGGTTCTGCAGGCTGGGGTTCTGCTGGAATAGGTACCTCTAGAACTGGCTCTATTGGCACAATGGGCATGACTGGAGGTGGAGTTTCCTCTTGTGGCTGATAAAACTGCAACACAGGAATGATTACCGCATCTCCCAGTCTGGGCCAATCTGCAGGTAAATCTCCCAGATCCGTGTGTATGACCGCTTCAACCTCTCTTCTTGATTCACAATAGGGTTATCTTCCCGAAGCTTCAAGTGGTCTGGACACAACTTTAAATGATCTCTCGACACAGTGGCAGTCGTTTTTCCTCCATCCTTGCTGATGATACAGACTTTTCTGTTATCAAATTTGGAATCTTGTACGACATATGGTTCTTGTTCCCACTGGTTGTCCAACTTGTGCAGCTTCCTTTTCCTTTTTAACACAATTTCTCCAGGCGTGAAAGGCTTAGCGGGAGCATTCTTGTTGTAAATATTTTCCTGCTTTTCCCGTGCTTTATTGAGACTTTCTTCTACGCAGGCTTGCACTCTTCTGTATTGCTCTTGCCGATTTGTGTCCCAATTTTCAACGGTGTCATCTGCCTCTGGTTCCACCACACCAAGTTCCAAATCCATTGGCAATCTTCCAGGTCTTGCTCTCATAAGGTAAGCTGGGGTGCAGTTGGTAGAACTTACTGGTATGTGGTTGTACAAGTCAACTAGGTCAGGTAACAATTCTGGCCACCGATTTCTTTCTTCCAGTGGTATGGATTTTAGCAAGTCAACGACAATGTGGTTCATTTTCTCGCAAAGGCCGTTGGTTTGGGGGTGGTATGGCGTCGTTCTAATTTTATAACACCCATACAAGTGACAAAATTCCTTAAACAGATCCGCTTCAAAAGCAGGGCCTTGATCAGTCAGTACCTGCTCTGGATACCCATGTGGTCTGCAGAAGCTTGCTTGGAAGGTCCTGGCTGCCGTCACTGCTGTCTGATCCTTGACGGGGATGACCACCAAAAATCTCGAATAATGATCCACCATGGTCAGGGCATATGAGTACCCAGACCTGCTTGGCGACAGTTTGACGTGGTCCAAGGCCACGACCTCTAAGGGACGAGTCGTCCGGATAGGCTGCAGGGGTGCCTTTTGACTACCGTAGTCCTTTCGTCTGAGACCACAGGGTCCACAGTTCCGACACCACTTCTCGATGGAGCTGCGCATTCCTACCCAGTAGAACCGGCACCTCAGCAGGGTCTCCAGCTTTTTCCAGCCAAAGTGTCCCGCTTGATCGTGGTAGGCTTCTAACACCATTTGGACGTCTGCCTTGGGGACCACTATCTGCCATACCATCTCATGGGTCCTGGGGTTGACGTATCTCCTGCACAACTTCTCACGGTATAGGAACAACCGGCTTCTCTCATTCCACAGGAGCTTTGCTGACATAGGTGCATCTTTTTCCAAGGAGGAACCTTCCTGTCTTAACAACTCCTTGATACGGCTGACCACTGGATCGCTGTCCTGAGTCTCTTTCCAGCTGTGATGGGGTAAGGGATTTAACGTTGCACCAGACTGCTTTCTGTAGACACGCTGTTCATGGATTATCCCATTTCGATGGAACGCAGGTAGCTCAATTTCTTCCAGGTCGTCCGATTCTTCTTCCGTGTCAGATTCATGCGGCATTCGGGACAATGCGTCGGCGTTAGCATTCTTACGGCCTGCCCGGTACTTGATGGTAAACTGATAATTTGACAACCGAGCCATCCAACGCTGCTCCATGGCTCCCAGCTTGGCTGTTTCCAGATGCGTTAACGGGTTATTGTCTGTGTACGCCGTGAACTTGTTGGAGGCAAGGTAGTGCTTAAATCTTTCAGTAATGGCCCAGACCAGCGCCAGAAACTCCAGCTTGAAGCTGCTATAATTTTCCGGATTCCTCTCAGTTGGCCTGAGTTTTCTGCTGGCATATGCGATGACTTTTTCTTGGCCATTCTGCTTCTGACTGAGAACTGCTCCCAAACCTTCATTACTGGCATCGGTGTACAGCAGGAACGGTTGGCTGTAATCAGGATAGGCCAAGATTTCATCACCTGTAAGGATCTCTTTCATCTTTTGGAATGCTTCAGCCTGTTCCTTACCCCAATTAAAGGGAGGGTTTCTGCTCTTTAGGGATTGTCCTACTAGGAGGTCCTGTAGAGGCGCTGCCTTCTTCGCGTAATCTTTCACGAACCTCCTGTAGTAACCCGTTAGTCCCAGGAACTGTCGCACTTCCTTGAGGTTCTTCGGCTCCGGCCATTTCTGGATGGCGGTGACTTTCTCTGGGTCCGGCGCTACTCCCTTTGAACTGACGATGTGCCCCAAGTATTGTACCTTCTGTTTGAGTAGATGGCATTTTGAGGGTTTCAACTTCATCCCGTACCTGGACAGGGACTCGAATACTTCTGCCAGGTGCTTCAGATGGTCCTCATATGTCTTGGAATACACGATGATGTCGTCTAGGTATAGCAGCACGGTTTCAAAATTGAGATGTCCCAGGCAGTTCTCCATCACTCTTGAAATGTTCCCGGGGCACTGCTGAGCCCAAACGGCATTCTGTCGAACTCACAGAGCCCCATTGGGGTGGTGAAAGCCGTTTTCTCACGATCCTCCTCAGCCACAGCCACTTGCCAGTACCCACTAGTCAGATCAAGGGTAGAAAAGTAGTTAGCCGTTTTCAGAGCAGCTAAGGACTCCTCAATTCGTGGTAATGGGTATGCATCTTTATGTGTTATGCGATTCACTTGCCTGTAATCCACACACATTCTCATACTACCATCTTTCTTTTTAACCAGAACTAGAGGTGCTGCCCAGGGGCTACAACTATCCCTTATTACCCCGGCTTCCTTCATATCACGCAACATTTCCTTAGCTTTTTGATAATGGGCTGGAGGTATTGGCCTGTACCGCTCTTTGATGGGAGGATGACTGCCTGTAGGGATATGATGCTGTACTCCCTTAATGGACCCAAAGTCGAGGGGGTGTTTACTAAATACTTGTGCGTACTCTTGTACCACCCGTAATACCCCTTGCTTCTGGTGGGCGGGAGTGGTGTCCGTCCCGACATGGAGTTGCTGACACCAATCCGCCACCTGAGTTGCCGGGTCATTATCCTCCGCTAGTTGGGGAGACTAAGGACTCAGTCGGGAGAATAGAATTATTATCGACGGCATGTAATTTAGCAACTGTTGCATAACGGGGTAAATTTACTTCGTCATCTCCCCAGTTGAGAAGCCGTACCGGTACTCTCCCATTTATCACTTCCACTACCCCCCTCGCTGTCATGAGTGTAGGTCTATGTTCTGAACGATGGGGTTCTACTACTGCTTGGTAGTTCTGTCCTCTCAGACCTATGGCTGCCCTACACCATATTATCATTTCACTCATTGGGGGTATCACAATAGGATTCGAGTCGGTGACCCGTACATTACCAATTTCGCCGTCTGTAAGCTTCGCTTGCTGCTGACACATCAGGGCCCGGATCTCTCTCTGGATCACTCCCTTCTGTCTTGGTCTGGCAATTTCAGCGAGCTGTTGGAGTAAAAACACAACTTCTCCCAGACAGTTACTGATAATGTTAGTACCCAAAATTATATTTAAACCGTTCTCTTCATTTACAGTCTTTACTACTAGAAGCCCCTGGTCTTTCAACTCCTCTCTGCCCACTTTCACATCCACACTTTTGGTCCCGAGTACTTCCACAGGGAGACCATTAGAAGCATACACGGTAAAGTCAGGGCTCGGGGGTTGGAGACTGTCCATAGACCAGAACTTCGTATATAGGACATCAGGTATTATGGTCACCTGAGACCCAGTATCTAGCAACGCCGGAACTGCAATCCCGTCCAGAATGATGGACAGGTAGGGTCGTCCACCCACGAACCTGCGGTTCCAATCTAAGGGGCCTGACGAGTCTCCACCTGGGTGTTGGCCCTCGGACCCAGGTTCTGCCCGTTTAAAGGACACTGTGTAGACATATGACCTTTCCGGTTGCAGCGGTAACAGATGATCTCCCGGCGAGGAGGGTGCTGGTCAGGGGTCGCTCCTGGGGGTGGCGTTGTCCTCCTCCGGTGGGGCGACGTCCTCCTTCTCCTCCGGTTCATCCATGGGACATCCTCCGGGCAGTCGGCTAATAAGATCTTTCCTTCTTCCTCTTTCCGCAGCTGCAGGGCACTCATCACAGCAGCCAGATTTTTAGTCAACTGGCGCACTTCCGAGCGCAGACAGTCCAATTCACTAGGGGGCGTCACCTGCGTTTTGGCTTCTGCCGCTAGCGGGGAAAAGGTGGGTACTGCCGGTTCCAGAGTGACTTCACCCTGGTGATGTTGGGTTGCCACCTCAGGTTTGCCCAGGGGTCGCAGTCCTTTTATTGCCATGTCCTTTAGGGCATCAAAGGTGGCATCTGGATGATCTAAAGACCACCAATTTACAGTTCTGCGTTCCGCTTGGGACCTCAGTCCTTGCACAAATTGTTCTTTCAGCATCTTACTTTCATCAATGACACTTATGGTATTAACCTGCTTGAGGGCTCTCAGGGCCCTTGTAGTCGGCAAGCATAGTCCCTTATACTGTCACTTGGTTGCTGTGAACAGTTGTAGAATGCCATCCGGAGATCTGTTTCGGTGCGATCTTCAAAAATGGCCTGTAACTTTAAGAGGATCGCAGGCACCAACTCCTGGTCCGTGGTAGCCCAAGTCTCCACTTCTCTCTCAGCAGCGCCAGTTAGCTGCCCTATTAATACTGCAGCTTTTTGCCTCTCAGACATGGAGTACATTTCTAGGACACTGCATATCTTCCGTTTGAATCCTGCTAAAGTGCCTGGCTCGCCGCTGTACTGGGGAAGCCATTTCGCCCCAGGCATATATGGGAGCGTTAGTGGCATGAGCGGGACCACCGGGCCGGGTGCTGGCCTGCGCCTCAATCCGGCGCTACAATGCCACGCGGTGCGGGGTCGGGGCCTCCGGCTGGGGCCGCACTGTCGGCCGGTTGTTGCGACATATTAGTGCCCCCTTGGTTAAGCTGAGCCTACCTCTTTCACAGGCTGCAGCGTCGCAGGCACAGCGGTGGAGACAGGACCTTTTCGCTGGCGCTCTGATGATGTCGCGGTATCTTGGGATGCAGTTTGCGATGCGGCTTGCAATGCAGATTGCGATGCAGTTTGCGATGCGGTTTTGCGATGCAGACTGCTATGCAGTTTGCGATGCGGTTTGCGATGCAGTTTGCTATGCGGTTTGCGATGCAGTTTGCTATGCAGTTTGCGATGCGGTTTGCGATGCAGTTTGGGGGCGTGTCCAAGCAACAGCGCGCTTTTTCAGGTACGCCCCCCTTCTTCACCAGCGCCTGAGGGCGCGAACATGGCGGTAAAATGGCGGAATTTGGCGCCAAACACAGCAAACAGTCTTTTTCACCAAAACACTCCACAGGCACACAGGGCTCGCAATGCTGCAAGTTTCGGATCCTGTTCGTGACGCCAAGTAGTTGTGTCGACCCGCCACCACAATTGTGGGTTACCAGGGCAATGGGGTACTCGGAGCCGAGCACATGGGAGTCTATGGGATTTGTCACTGGTAGCGGTGGCTCGGTCCGTGGCCCTGGAAGTCTGGCGATAGGGATATTTACAGGGGATTAGAAACAGTTTGTGACGCCACCTGTAGTTTTCTGATCACTAAGACCAGCGCTGCTGTAGATCTCTGAGGGATGTTGTGGCAGCTAGATGACGGGTCCCCCACAGGTGGGACTGGTCCCTCAAAGTCTATGGTTATAATGATGTAGGGTGCAGATAAATGAATCAGTCTCACACCATCCAGCGTCTTTCCATACCTTTTACTTGTCAGATGTTTAGGCAGGTCCCGGGGAGCTGGTCGGGGTGGAGAATGCACATCCAGGTAACAGCTGAGCAGGTTAGAGGCCTCCTTAACTTCCAAATTGTAGATGAGTCCAACTTGCATAAAGCGTAGTTAACTCCGATTACTCCAGCTAACTCTATAGCTGTACTGCCCGGCCGACTTTGTGACGGAGCCTTCTAAATGGTGAAACTAAGTCCTTACTTTTGTCAAGCGCTTAACTCAAAGTCCTTGTTCCCCTGACTCCGGTTACGTACCGACACTAAGGGCTTGCTCCTGCGACTTATAGTCCAGCGAGACTCTGGTTTTCTCGTTACTATGCCTGAAACAATAGCAACTCCTCGGTCCCCAGTGACCGGATAATTAGTGCAGGTAATTCACTACCTAAGGCACTGCTCTGTCTTCTCCACTGCGCCCTTCGCCCTGCTTCTGCTCTCAACGTAGGCACTGCAGCGTGGAAGTAGTAAGTCAGTTTTTCCTTGAGCTCAATGAGCAGCTCTTAGTAACCTCCAAGGCCAGACTGGTTAAGAGGTAGCTCTGACTAGGCTAGGATGAACTGCCTCACCCGTACTAGCCTCCACTTCTTTGTCAGATGAGCTACTCTGGCACTCAGCTCACACAGAGCTCTAACAGGAACTCAACTCTCTGCACTGTCCTGAGACAGGAACTCCCTCACTGTCCTGAGACAGGAACTCTCTTCTACGCAGGCTGCGTGACACTACTTTATACCCCTGGTGGGTGTGTCTAAAGTGTGAATGAATGATGTAAAGCTTTAACTGTTACCTTTCTGTGCAGACTCCAGGATTTTATGTGTGCCTTACAAAGCTGGGCTACACAGCTGCACAAGAGACTAATCAGACAGGCGGATCCCTGGCGGCTTCTCCCTGCCCTCTGCCCTGGAGTGACAGGTCTGACCCAATACAGACACGCAGAAAGAGACCTGTCACTCCAAGGGTATGGTTGAGGATAAGCAAACCCGTTAACCGTCTAGTCTCCTGTACAGCTCGGTTCTTGGCGGCTAACAAAGTATGTTTTTCTATGAAACATTGTAGCATTTCAGAGTCAAACAGATGTGGCTAAAAGAAACATGGGACACCAACTGGGTCTTATCTGATGGTCAAATTTGTATAGGTGAGGAATAAAGGATTGACAGCTACTGCAGTACCCTCCGGACAGGAGATCCCGCTTTATAGAGCAAGTAGTGGGAGGATAGGAGAAGTAATCTGCGCTGCTGATATAATTCAAGAAATCCAGAAGACACTGTGCAGGATTGACCAAGTGGTTTATTTTCAATGCGTTTTGAAGTTGGACCAGCGTCTTCATCAGAAGAACCACAACATTAAATTAAAAAAAACCATAGACAGGCTAAAATAGTTTACAATTTAGAAAAAAATGCCACCAGACACATTTTTATTTTATTTTCACATAAAGGTTTTCCTTTTCTTTATCTTTACTGATTTCAAACTAGCGTTTATTCACATGTGCACTTTTTATTTCAATTGCAGCCTCTTTTTGAAATCGTAAACAATTTAAGTCTGTCTATAGTATTTTTTAAATTTAATATTGCTGTTCTCCTGATGAAGAAATTGGTCGAACTTCGAAATGCGTTGAGAATAAACTGCATGGTTAATCCTGTACAACGTCTTCTGGATTTCATGAATTACATCAAGCCTCCTCTCCTTCTTGTACAGGTCACCGATTATTCAGTGTCCTGCCTCCTTTCTAAAATTCACACAATGATGGCGGCAGCATGGAATTTTAAAAAGGAGGCAGTGTGAGTCGGCATCCTGTGCACAGGACTTTAATGAAATGGTGCCGGACGCGGCGCATGCACAGTAAATTTTTCAAGGAGCAGAAATACTGATCTGCTCCTGCGCTGCATCTGGCGACATTTTATTGAAGTCCTGCACACAATGATGGCGGTGATGCAGAATTTCAGGAAGGAGGCAGGTCACTAAATAATCCGTGACCTGCACAAGAATCAAAGGAGGCTGGTGAGGGGCAGAGAACCAGAAGAAGACCCTGCCCCTTTGTCTCGCCCCAAAGCACACCAGACATCATTTTATGAAAACTTCCCAAAGTGAGTATTCATCAACCACTGAGCGGATCTCTTTACATTAGGAATCAGATTAATCAGTGTCACACCGCCATTAAGGCCATGCCTTTAGTTTATTGGGCTAAATCCTGCTGACAGGTTCTCTTTAATAGGCTTGGAAGATTCATGTATATTGCCCCTTCCCAGAATAATAACACCAGTCCCCAGCTGTCTGCTTTCCCTCAGCAGGTTATTAAAAATAAGGGGCATGCGATGCCATTTTTTAAAATTAATTATTTACCGTACATACTCGAGTATAAGCCGAGATTTTCAGCCCATTTTTTAGGGCTGAAAATCCCCCTCTCTGCTTATACTTGAGTCATATACTGGGGGGTCGGTGGGGGAGAGGGAGCGGAGATGTCCTATATACTCACCCCCTCCTGGCGTGGTCTCTGCAGCCCCTGCTCTTCTCCCACGGTCTCCTGCGCCTGTGTTCAGTCATCAGTGGTACCGCTCATTAAAGTCATGAATATGCACATATTCATGACTTTAATGAGCGGTACCACGTAACCGCTGTAATTAGGCATAGTGCCGGAGACCGCGGGAGAAGAGGGGCTGTAGAGACCGCGCCAGGAGGGGTGAGTATATTCCATATTCACCTGTCCCCGTTCCACCGCTGCTTGCCGCTGAGTCCTCGCGTCCTGTAGCTGTGAATATTCGGGTCTGAGGGCGCGATGACGTGTTTAGTGCACGCAGCGCCCTCTGCCTGAGCATTCACTGCTGGATGACCCCGACGATAGCGGCGCTCATCGGTGGAACGAGGACAGGTGAATATTGCAGGTGCAGGGGCCCTGAGCCAGTGGTGACACCGGCACCTGTCCCCCATAGCGTGCCGGTGTCCCCGCCTGCTCAGGACACCAGCACCTGGCCCCCAGCGACGAGAGGTGAGTATGTCATATTTTTTTTTCTCATTTGCAGCGGCAGCATAAAAGACCTTGTGGGGCATAATACATGGGGCAGCATATGGGCACAATACATGGGCAGCATATGGGCATAATACATGGGTCAGAATATGGGGCATAATACAAGGGCAGCATATGGGGCATAATATATGGGGCAGCATATGGGGCTCCTGATTCAATATGGCTATTGAAAAACATTTAACCTACTTTAATTTTACTTTTATTGGTATCTATTTTTATTTTTGTAATTTACCAGTAGCTGCCTCATTTTCCACCCTAGGCTTATACTCGAGTCAATAAGTTTTCCCATTTTTTTGTGGCAAAATTAGGGGGTCGGCTTATACTTGGGTCGGCTTATACTCGAGTATATACGGTAATAAGTTTAATAAAGCTAATAACCCTTTAGTGCCACATGGAATGCAATAAAGAGTTCTAGTTTATTATATGTAGGAGGCTTGTGACTTTAAATATCTACAGTAAATCTATCCTATTTAATCTATCTATATCTGTATATAAGATTGTTTTATTAGTTATTAAACTAGCTTTAAATGGCATACATTAATTCTCTATGTAAAAGCTGATGTTAAAATTGCATTGCATACAGATTACGTATGCATGTCAGATGGATGTCATACGGATGCTACTTGATAAAAATTGCATTATACTCCCATGATACTTATCTTACTTTTCAGGAACAAGCTTGGAGAGGTTTTATTTATACAGATAAGTGTGAGCCCTTAACCATTAAATCATGCAGCCAGTAGTGTCTTATATAAGCTACCAGTGGATCAGGAAGCATGTATCAGATGTCAGGTTCCCTTTAATTAAATATCTGCAGTTGTGATCTTATTTTCAGTATATGTGTCAAATAGCACAGATTCCTCCCCTCTTTCCTTTTGCTGTAAACATGTAGATTGCGGTCCTTGTGGTTTTACAACTATTGACGTAGTTGAAACTAAATTTTTTTAAAAATTATTTTCCATTTTTGCTCTAGTGATTGTGAAAAAGAAACCCAGTTATTAGTTCTGTAATGTTTTAATCTGCTAGTTTTTGATAATAATATTTTTATTTTGCTAATAAGTTTAAGTTTGGTAAATTTGTGAAGATTTTGTGTACTTCAGTAATGATTAACCCCAGAGGCAGTGCACTATATATAAATATATACATTCTTACTTTGCAGCATTTTTTCCTCACCTGCCTAAAACTTTTGTACAGTATTATATCTTTATATATGTATACAGTATATACACAGTATATGGTTAGTTTGGTATATATGGATGTAGTCTTCTCTTCATGTAATCCCTTCTGTCTCTTCATGTAGTCCCAGACAGACTCGATGTTGAGATCAGGGCTTTGTGGAGGACATAGATATCATCACTCTCAGGACTTTATGTTCTTTACACTGAAAATACTGTAGTTCTTTATGACATATGTTGTATGTTTGAGGTCGTTATTCCGCTCTACAATAAATTTGGAGCCAAACAGATTACTCCCTGATAGTACTGCATAATTGATAAGTATTTGTATCACGGTTCCACCCCTCAGTATGTCTGGGATGCAGTTACTGACAGCTCGACTGTCCAATCTGGTACAGGGGCGTGCTGAACGGTCAGTGTGTTGATTGACAGTTCGACCGTCCAATATGAGACTGGGAAGTGCTAGCTGTCTCCAGATTTTCATTATCCCAGGTGATTGCCAGGTAAATTAACTAGGCTGTTACGCCCAGATCTCTGCCAGATGTACATTCAGCTACAGTGTGGTTTGTCTCTCTGTGCCTTTCGTTCTATTTCTAGATCTTTCGTCGCTTGAACTTGGGCCTAGTTCTGACCATCCATCTTTTAACCTCTTCTGCTCTGATCCGATATCCTCGTATTCTGACCTCGGCACGTTACCTGACTTTGCTTTTGTCTCCTTCATCTGTTAATGATGTACCCTCCTGGGTTCTGACCTTCGACTCCTTGACTATCCTGACTCACGGCTTGGCCTTGAGAAGTTACTCAGCATCACATATGCTGTATTGAGGACACCATTAATCCTAACCAAATCCCTAACTCCATTTGCTAAAATGCAGCCCCAAATTGCAGCAAAGAACCTACACCATGCTTATCTGTTGCCTGCAGACACTAGTTAATGTACCACTCTCCTGCCCTTCATTGAATAAATTGCCTTTTGACCAGTTGAGTTGTTTAACCTTATTTCCACATTGAAGGTATGACTTTTTGGCTGCACTTCTTTCATGAAGACCACTATTGGCCAGACTTCTCAGAACAGTTTTTGGGTACAGCTAGTTCCCCCACAGCTGTTTCTGTTTCAGTTAATGACTGTATTTCAATGACATATGAAAATGATGATCGTTATCACCAGTTTTGAGTTTGTGCAAGTGTATCTAGAAGAAATTATGCAGTCTTGAAGGCAAAAGGTGGTCACACTGAAAAATGATTTCATCAAGATTTCCTTTTTGTTGTTTCACTCACTTTGCATTTCGTTGATTGGTAAAAATAAGTCATCAACATTTATATGTTTGAAAGCATTCTTACTTTGCAGCATTTTTTCCACAGCTGCTTAAAAATGTTACATATATATATATTGTGACGTTCCACACTGTGTGGACGGGGATCACTCGCTTTGCTGGTCTTAGAAGTAAACACTGGCACGCTCAGGGTTAAAACAATAGTCCATTTCATTTATTACAGCAAACTTGACACAAAAATACAGTCTTTCTCTCAATAATCCTTCTCACTGATCCCGACCAGCATAACACGGTTTTCAAGACCGTTACCTGTTGGCGTCAGCCACACAGGTTCCCGGAGACCTCTTGGTCTCAGAGGTATACAGCAAACACCAAACACAGTCTTCCTTTCACGAATACTTCTCACTACTTGAACACAGTCTTCATGACCCCGGTCATCTCAACACAGACTCCTGTCTGTCACCTGTTGGCCACGCAGGTTCCCGGATCCCTCAATCTCAGAGCTATCCAATCCACACTTCTCACATCACTCTGATCCTGATCAGTGTCACCACGGCTTTCAAGACCGTCCATTCCGCTGGCTCAAGCTCGCCAGCCTTGCTTCCTCAGTCTGTGTGACATCCAGCCTGGATGTCAGGGAGCTCTGTCCAGACTGACTGACTCCCAGCACACTCACAGACTCTTCACAGTCTCAGACTCCACACTCTAAGACAGCCTCTCACCATGTGCCAAACACTTCCTTAAAATACCTGTAGCCACTCCCACAGCACAGGTATGGAGCACATTGGGCTGGTCACATTTCACATGCCTTCCCTTACGGTCCTGCAAAACTCAAAAACCACCCGTGGATGGCGTAATGTGTGGTTAGCCAGTCCCACCCAGCTCACAAGCTAACTTGTAAGCCACCTAGAAAAAAACACAACTCTTATGGTACTACAAGTCCCAGAACAACATTACTTTAGTTACAGTGCAGAGGAGCTCTGCGACCATACCTTCCATTCACAACAATACCGGGGACTGTCTTTCCATCCAAATCACGCCCATGCATATCCCCCAGGAGCATACACAGCGCCCCCAGGCTGCAGCATGGATTTACTACCACACATACTTCCCCCCTCTGTTCAAAATTGTGGGTTTTTTTAAA
>JARQOD010000005.1:128240324-128418194 GCA_033576555.1 Oophaga sylvatica | reverse complement strand
GACTGGTTTGGAAAAATTAAGGCATTGGCAGTCCCACAATAAAAAGGGCCCAAACCCCGATTTTATTTCGGGGGAAAGCCGTCCTGGTTGAAAAAGCTTGTTGAGGGAAAAATTAAACTGCATACTAAACGCCGTCAGTGCAAGGTCCCCTGCCACGATGCGGGACCAGTCCCTGGCCAGGGCGATACCTTTCCCTCACTGACATTGGGTCAATTTGTGGGGGGTAAGATCTTGCGGTGGCGTGTACGTGTTTGCAACTCCAAGGATTGCGGAATCCAGTCTGTACACATTGACCCTCCTCCTACTCCAGTTCCTCAGAATCATGCGCAGGAGCCGCCGGTCTCCTCCCATGGACCGTGAACGTTACCTGTTGCGACCGATTGGAGCCCCGCCGGGGCCCAAAAAGTCAACGGCCGTCCTCAAAATTAATTTCAATGGGGGGAATCGAAGCCACACAGCGCGGAGGTTGGAATGCCCATCAAGCGGAGAGGCGAGTGTGGTTTTTGCCGGGTCTAAGCCAGGCTTGGTAGTGTGTGACAATGGCGAAAATCTGGTGGCAGCTCTGGGCCTTGGCAACCCCTCAACCTCCATGTCTGGCACATGTGTCAACTTGGTCGGAGGTTTTTTGGAGGGGAATATCCGCTTTCTTGATGAACTGTGACAAGGTCCGCCTAGAGTGCGCTCCTTGCGACGTTCCAGCATGGCCAGATGCGCCATTGCAGCCCCTGCAACGAGATTTCGCCTTCCTGAAATCGCTTTCTTTGTGAGTACCCACCAGGGGATTCCACGTTAAAAGGGTGGACGGTTGTGTGAGCACAGCCAGCAGTAATGGGTATCAGCTGCATCAGGGCAATCAGTCGCAATTTGCCCGTCCCCCCTTCACCCTAATGAGTGGGCCTCTTGAAGGACATCTGCCGTTTTGCGTGCGTTTGATGAGTCAACGCGGATGGCGGTGCGTTTGCACTGTCAGCCTGCTGTCCCCCTTATTGCCTGCTTCAAAAACACGCAAGCACTAGGGAATGAGGTTTTGGAAGAGGTGGAGGAGGGAGTCCCAAAATTCCTCACCTTTGGACGTCGGCAAGTGGTTCCCACAAGGGCTGGGAGGGCTACTTTGTGAGGAGGTGAGGAGGGTCAATGGAGGAGGAAGAAATCGCTACAGGGGAGGTAAAAACGCTTGTCAGTTAGAAAAACTAGATCCTGAACTGAAAAATTAGTTAATGTGTATGCAAAATGTAAAATGCATTTAACATGACATTAACAGAAACAGGCACAAAAAAACAAATTTTTCCAAAAATGAAATAAAAAAAAAAAACTTTTTGCAAAAATGCTTGAAGGTAGTAATAAATATAAGGGTATTTAGTAAACTAATTTTGATCAAAATTGTACAAGCATCCCGCCCGTCAAGGCAACCCTCTGTGGGACAGTCCTCTCTAATATTAAGCTAATGGTGGGTTAGCCCTTGCCCTTGTTCACATTTTTTAAATCACTTGACAAGGGAAAGGTTTTATTATTAGGTAGGCTGCCCACGAGGGGTTGCCTTGACGTGGGGGTGGGCTTGTACATTATTTTGATCAAAATTTTGTTTACTAAAAAACCCTTAGTTTTACTCCTTCAGATTTTTGCAAAAAGATTTTTTATTTTATTTTTGGTATTTGTTTTTTTGTGCCTGTTTTTCTGTGTAAGGTTGTGGTTAATATGCATTTCTTTTGCATAACATTTTAATTTTTTTCAGTTCAGATCTGTTTTTTGTAGTTCATAGTGTTTTCCGGCATATAAGGGTGTGACCGCCCTGTTTTCTGAGTTGAAAAATCCATCCTGTTGGCCAGAGCTTCAATGGTGGGTTCGTCCCTTGCCGTTACATTTAAGTACTTGGAAAGTGGAAAGGTTTTAATATTAGAGTGGGACTGTCCCACGGGGTTGCCTTGACGTGGCGGGATGGCTTGTAAATTTTTTTGATCAAAATTTTTTACTTCCCTTATGATTTTACTCCTTCATGATTTTTGCAAAAAGATTTTTATTTTTTTTGGATATTTTTTTTTTGGCCTGTTGCTCTGTCAGTATGTAGAGCGGGGTGGGGTGGCAGAGCAGGCTGAGATGACGTTTCTTAGGAAGAAAGGTTTTGTTGGCCGTTGGGATTGCGCACATGGTTGTTTTGCGCAGGCCTGAGAAAACCGCCGCTCCCCACATTCTCACCACGTCTGATTTTTGGGTGTACACCCCTAGACCCTCGCTAAGGGAAATTTTAAAAAGCCTCATCCCCGTTTAACGGGAGCGTAAAATGCGGGAGTACCAGCACATGGTGCATCTAATGTTTCCCTTTCCGCCGAGAGCGCTGTGTATGCTTTACAAAGCAGTTGTGGTCGAGGAGGGGGAATAGTCTAACACGGGGAGCACAAGCAGGCCTCTGACAAGGCAAGACTTTGTTTCCAAATGTGGCAAGTTTTGTGGCACGCCACCAATGTCTACACCACCGGACCCTCCAGTCCCAGGAGGCAAGTTTCCGTAAGAGGTGCAGTACATGTCTTGCCCTCTCGTGTACTCCCAGATGGCTTTCCCTTTCAGTTTTGGGTTCTAAGTGGATCTGGCCGGTTACCAGTATGATGGAGGTGTGGCTTGCCCTGCTGCCGTGTATATCGGAGCGGTTTTTAGTGCTGAGGTGGTGTTCTAACAAACCGTCGCGGACTATCCTCCGAAATGTAGACGGCTTTATTTTCTGAAATGAACAAGGCTGGTCTCGCCTGAAATTTGTGTCCGTTTTGATTAAATAACTGGTTGGCAACGTTTCCATGTTTTGTTTGTTCATTATCTACCACCTGAACTCTACTCCCGGGGGCTACAACCTGCCAGTCGAGGGGAAGATCGTTACCAAAAAATTTTCCCAACAGATAGTAGCGCAACACCCATGCCACTTGACGCCAGGCATCTCTCTTACAAGGTTTTTTGGGTTTCAACTGGGTAAGCTTTGATCGGAAACTAAAGGGATGCTCCCCCCGTTAATTGAGACAACCGGCCCCCACCACCTTACGCATCTGTCTGGAATGAATTTCTCTTTTGAAGTGGGTGTGATCAAAATTGGTGCACACACGTGCCCCTTTTGTTTTACAAACGCTTCTTCAAGTGATCATTCCATCGCACCATTACTGACTTCCGGCTTTTAGGCAGTAGTTAACGGCGCCGCAGGGTTGCAAAAATGGGAAAACCGCCGGTAGTTCCCACTAACCCCAAAAACCCCCTTTTATTGTTTTGTGGTGGGGGAGGGGCCCGTTTTGGTTGCCTCCCTTTGTTTATTTTGGGGTTTTGATAACCTTCAACAATCAATACCCCGGTACCGGCTTCCTCCAACCCTTGGAACACTTGTTTGGGTGGCGTTTGCCCTGTTGTCTCAGCGAATGTATCACCGCCTTACCTGGCTTAGTGACTTTCCCGTCTGATGTACACCACAATTTCGCCAGATTGTCCGCGGATATCGGCGATGAGGAGAAAGACAAGTCCTTTACCTCTGGATGCGCTGGGCGCCGAACCCGAAGGGTAGGACTATATATGGAAAGTCCCTCGGGTGTTACAAAAGCCGTTTTTCTCTCGTGCTTTTTGTTAGGGGCACCTGCCAATACCCTTTTGTGAGGTCAATGAGAAAAATAACGGTCCTGCCCAAACCGCTCTATTAAATCATCGACCCGGGGCGGGGAGGCGTCAAATTTGAAATTTCATTCGTTTTCTGAGTCATTCGAACCTTTGTGTCCCATCTGGCTTTGGTATTTGGATATTGGGATGGCCCCCACTTGGGATCTTCAATGACCTAACTGCGCTTTTTGCCTCTTCTTGCTGGTTGTGCCGGGCTCAGGCAGACGTATGGTTTAATTGTACTTTGCCCTGCGCTCAGTGCAATGTTATTTGGATTAGGGAGGTACGACCGGAAGTTCCGAAAAAAACATTGATTTCGGCTAAAAACCTCGGACTTCCCTGAATTGTTGGGGACAAAGTGTCTGGTATTTTGCGGGGAGAGGGATTCTTTGCCTTTTGAGGCAAGGAAGCCTCTGTACTGGAAATGCGGACGGGACATTCTTTACCAAGGTGTCTCGTCTTTCCATGGTTTGGCTGATTACATGGTAACTGTTCTGGCTTTCTCCGCCCCGGTTGCTGTACTTTATGTTTACTGGTCCCACCTTCTTTAATGTCGTAGGGTCCTGCACCTTGCAAGGAACTTACTATCCCCTGTAGGACAGTACCAACACCGATCCCAGGGTTTAAAGGCCTTACCCGGCTCCCGGTTTAGCCTCCTCTGTGCCTTTGTGTGCTTCCATAGTTTCGGACTAATGGTAGACTGTTCCATTCTCTCTTGCATTTTGGCCACTGTTCTTCCACTTTTGTGAGGGGTTGGATGGTTTTCCCAGGCCTCTTTTGCTTATCGAGTAAGCCATGGGGATGTCTGCCATATAATGTTCAAAGGGCGAGAACCCGTAGTTGTGGGGCACCTCCGCACGCAAACTCGATATGGAAAACAAGGAGATCCGTCCAAGCATCTTTCGGGGAGGTTTTTTTAAACATTTTTCGGGTTTTGTTGAACCTTTCTACTAAACCGTCGTTTGGGGATGATTGACGATGTGCGCAATGTTTAACATTAAAAGTGGCACAGCCTTCATGATTTTGCTTTTAAGCGGGGCCCCTGACTGTTAAGATTTCTTGCGGATTCCCACCCCGAGAGAACATACCCATGGTTTTTTGCGATCTGTTTGGCGAGGTGTGTCGCAGGGGAATAGCCTCGGATACCGTAGCGTAATCTAGAAAAGAGGATGTGTTGATGACCCCTGGTGTTTTATTAACCGGCCCACGATCCATGGCATTGTCTCAACGGTTACCTCTATAATTGGAATGGGAATGGCACCAAGGGACTCCGAAAATGAGGCGTGGATGGTTACCGGCCCGGGACAAGGTTACAATCTGTTTAACTTCTTAATAACCCCTAGCAGTTTTAAAACCTTTTATAGAATTCTGTTAGGGTTTTCTTTTGTCCCAAATGTCCCCCTAGTACATGGCAGCGCTAAGTTCATTACCAACCTCGATAGATGCGGTCCAGCTTACTCGACAATTTCCCCATGTATTTTTTCAACCCGTACAGCAAATCTTGGTTCTCTCGAATGGGAATATGTGTGCCCGGGGTGTTGGGGTTCCCATTGACAACAGTCTTTTAGGGTGGAGTCAAGTAGGGTCAGTTTGGCCGTAACAAATGTCACCTGCTACTTTTTAAAATATGAAAATTTTCTGGTCCCGGTGGCAAATCTTCCATCCCCCAGCTAACATTTATAGGGGGGGTTTTTTCCTCCCACCGAAGGCAAAGGTATCCACCGCCAGTAATTTTTCTTGGGCCACCAGGTTCTGCCCGATTTGGGAATGAAACCCCGGTTGCCATGGTGCCGACGATGTTCTGTGGGAGGGAATTACAGGCCAAGCACGAAAAAACGGAAAATCTCTCCCCATTTTTCTTAATGCAAATTAACCCCCCCACCTCGTCTCACCTCCTCCCGGAGTGTTTATCATCACCAGGGCGGTGGATAATGTTTTAAGTCCCCTTGAATCCAAACACCATTTTCGGAGTTACTCGCTGTTTGGGTGGCTGGGTTTTGGGTCACAGCAGGGTTACCCTCCACCTCCACTTTAACAATGGTTCATATGGGTCCCTCTGGTTTGCCACTCACACATTGTGTTGATAGTGAGATGATGTAGCCAAAGTTGTTGTCCAGGGCTCGTAGGGGGGGCAATGTCTCCATGTCGGGTTTTGGCACGCCCCGTTATGGGGGCCCCTTTGTTCCCGACCCGTCTGGGCGGCCTCCGAGTCTTGCTCGGAGCTGTGGGTGAAGGTTTGGGGAAAAAATTTTCTTGACACTTCGGGTGTCTTCCCTGTTCTCCTTGGTGCCCCTTTTTTCAATGAGGTCTACCATTGGAGACCATCAGTAGGGGTCCCCGTCCAACCTGTTTGAAGGGTGTGGGGGAAAGTTCCCCCGAATTTTCGTCACTTCGATCCGTGGCGGGGTGAAACACCTCCGGCTGCAACCACTTTTCATCGGTGTATCAAGTCATAATACTGGTACGAGCTGGTCGGAAGGGGAAAAAAATTCCCTGGTGTACCCGCGGGCCGGACCAAAACATTTCCCAAGCGTGCAAGTATCTCACCCTTGACGCTTTAGCCCTTTGCCGGGGGGTAGGTCCCTTGGCTTTTGCGGGTCTGAAAATAAAAAAACGGAAAAAACCACGATCTGGCCCATGGCCCGGGGCACTTCTCCTTTGTGCCACGCTTCAAACATCTCCAGGTAACCTCGAGTCATTGTTGCTCCTATTTCGGATCGGTGTACGCACCGCTTTAGGAACTTGGCATCCCCGGGACTCCTGCTGTCGCGGCGCTGTGATGTGCGCTCAGAGACTTTGTTTTCCTGTTTCTGTCGATTAAATATCTGCTGTGCTCCATAGCCTGCTTTTGTATGCCTGCTGCCGCCCCCATGCCTGTCTGTATAGCTGTGCTGCTGTGCTTAGCCTGTGTTGCGCTGTGTTGCTGCGTTGCTGCGCATGGCCCCACCGTTTTTCGGTGTTTCCATTTCGGGACGTTATCCACGGTTTTGCGTCATTTTTTACCAGGACTTTAGTGTAGAGGAAAAAAAGCCTGACCTCCTGGTTGCCCGCATTGAAACCCCCAATTTAGGGATCCGCTTGGTAGGCAGGGCTGGGCCGCGTATTGGAAACCACTCAGCCTTTTAGTTAAAATTTCAGTGGTTTTATCATGATTTCAACAAAAGTCCAGATAACAAAATAAAAAAGAACATAAATCACTACAGTTTGGAGAACACTGGTCCCAGACCCCTTGTTGGGGGGCTTAACTAAGGGTGCAGGTCGCAGGACCGCCAGGTTGAGGGTGGTCTGGTACTCGTTCCTGGGCACGGCCCAGTAACAAAAAATCTTCCAGGCTGCTCCAGCCAAACTCCTTTCTTCCCCACCCAACTACAAAGCTCCTTATTTTTAGGCTACTCCACCCCTAGGTGAGGTACCTGAGTGACCAGATCAGTTACTTGACCTTTACGGTCCTTGTGATCATGTAAAATTGGCAACTTCAGTTGCTAGAAGAAATATTTCCCTCCAGCAAGATCCTTTGGTGTACCAGCGGAAGAAGTTCCTGTTCCTCACTACAAGAAAAACCCATGTCGAAAAATCTCCAAAATAGGGAAGAGCCGTCACCCTGTTGTTTGCTTAAAAGGAAAGATTGAAGTTTTCAAGGCTAAAATGATAATTTTACTAAGAAATTGGACAATTTTAATTTGTCTCACAGACATTTTGGCACATGGCTGTGAAAGGTAACAAAAACTAAAAATGTGTTTACTTTTGGAAATTAATGCATAAACTAAATTTCATAATTATCAATTAATGGTTTTAAGGAAGTTATTGTCCTGTAAGATAATGCAGTCAATGGATGTCGTCTAAAATTCATCGTCACGAGTTTTTTTTGACAGACATAATAAAATACAAGACTGAGGACAATGTAACTTCACACACCATATATGAAATGGCCAGCATCCAAACCTGGTAATAATGCGCAATAATAAATAATTACACAAGAAAGTGCATCATGCTACTAACAAAGGTGTTAGACCTGCAATGTGTGAAACAACCAAACAGATATAAATTAATAATGATATAGCTATCAAGTGTGTTTACTCTGGACAATGTCGTCTAAACTGTACCCAATAAAGGCGCGTCCCCAATCATGCTTGTTTGTTTGTGATTGTTGAAGAGGGAATTTTTTTTGTTTTGTTTTTTTAAATTCCTTTTTTTGTATTTTCAAAACAAAAATGCCACATAAGGGTTACACATCTCGGTGAGCCGATTGGTCATAAAATAACATTGTAAAAGTCAAAGTAACAAGAGAACAGAAAACCGAAATCGTTAATAATTGTAAGGAAACCCCAAAGTTCTGGTTCTCCCGTCATCTTCCTTCTCTAACTTTGTGTGATCCTGTTTAAAAATTTTTCACTCGTCACCTTCTTGGGTGTTTTTTTTTCAAATTCTCGCCACCTTTACATTCTTTTATCCGATCTTGTTAAATTAGAGTTGAGCGTACTTTCCGATACCAAAATTTCGGAATCGGAATGGTATCGCCGTACAAAAAAATATCGGCGATACCGTCCGATACGGAAGTTCCCTGTAAGTTTGGGAACAAATATCGAAAAAAAAAAAACCCATTCTTGCCTTGTGGTTAATTGTACATGAAGGAAAACAACAAAGGTAAGTAGAATGTATTGGGGGAGGTTGAGGAGCTTAAAGGCTGGTTTGACCAATCCATGGAAAGCATAATTTTTTTTTTTTTAGGAAATACGTTCAAATTGGACGAAAAATTGACAAGTTGTTAACCTTTTTTTTTTTGGAAAAATTTTTGTCTGTTTCACAACTTCTGGTCTTCACCTTTTTAACTTTTCAACACCTTTTCTCCTCTAATCTTCGCGCAATCTTTCTCATCAAATTATTCTCATCTTCCCTTCTTAATTTCTAAAACTTTGTATTCTTTTTGTTAAAATTACTTTTTGTTCTTATTAAAAGTTATTATTCTTCTATTTACTTTTCATTTCTTCTATTCACCTTTTTCATATTTTTTTTGTGCAGACATTCCTGTACTGGGATCTGTAAAAACTCTGAATTTTACCTTCCGTTCTTGGTCACGAAAGTTTTAATTCAACGTATTTGTCCGGTTCAGTTTAGCCTGCGCGCTCAGGCTTTTCCGGGGCACCACGAGGAGGAACGGACTCACCCCATCAGCTTAGTCTTTTCTGTTAAAAATTTAGGATATATTTTGCTCTTCATTTTTGGTCTTTTCTTAATGTTTTCTGCTTTTTGATCTTTGTTTTGTTTTCTGTCCGTTCTGTATCTTGTAGTTTGTTTAACCTTCTTTGTTGTTGGTGATGGTACAAAAGCCAATGGAAGTAACGAGGCCAGCTGACTGTGTGGAACCGGAGGGTCGCAAAAAGGAAAAAGACCAAATGGCCAAACGAGGACCGGACGTTTGGGAAGGTTTATAAGCAGGAGGTTAGTGCTCCAAAGCACACCAGGACCAGACGTTGTGGAACTCGGATCCGACTGGAGGCACCTGGCCAAAGGCACTGCGGAGAACCAGCTGACGGTACTGGAACCCGGATGGGTTTGCGAAGGTAAAGAGCCAATGAAAAGTAACGAGGACCGCTGACGTGCTGGAACCCGGGGGTCAGCAGAAGGAAAAGGCCAATGGCAAACCGGGACAGCTGACGTTACTGGGACGGGTTACTAGCAGGAGGTACCTGTGCTCCAACACTACCAAGGACCGCAGGTTGTGGAACGGATACCGACATGGAGGCCCTGGCCAAAGGTATGCGGAGAACCGCTGACGGTTGGAACCGGATGGGTAGCAGAAGGTACCAAGGAAATTAAGTTGAGGGCGGTGTTTTGGTTCACACGCAGGGGAACAGTGACATTACTGACCCCAGTAACCGGGAGAAAGTGTAGACTGTGCTAACGCACTTCCCGAGAAAAAAACTGGCGGTTTTTGTAACCCAGGGATGAGAAGGAGAACGGGTGGAGGCGCGGACTTTTTGCGTTAAAAGAGGGGAAAGCTGAAAATTACTGAACCCCGTAAACAGGAGCAAGTGTTGCGTGCTAACGCATTCCGAGAAAAAATGGCGGGTGTTGTAACAGGATGAGAAGGAACTGGTGGAGGCAGCAGGATTTTTGCGTTACCAGCGGGGAACGGAATTATGAACCCCAGTAACAAGGAGCAAGTGTAGACTGTGCTAACGCACTTCCGAGAAACAACTGGCGGTGTTGTAACCCCGGGTGAGAAGGAAATGGGGAGGCAGCAGGACTGTTTGCCGTTCAACAGCAGGGAACAGCTGACATTACTGAACCCAGTAAAACACAGGAGCAAGTGTAGACTGTGCTAACAGCATTCCGAGAAAAACAACTGGCGGTGTGTTGTAACCCAGGGATGAGAAGAGAACATGGTGGAGGCAGCAGGCTGTTTGCCGTTCACACAGCAGGGGAACAGCTGACATTACTGAACCCCAGTAACACAGGAGCAAGTGTTCACTGTGCTAACAGCACTTCTGAGAAACAACTGGCGGTTGTTGTAGCCCGGTGATGAAAGAGAACAGGGTGGAGGCAGCAGGACTTTTTGCCGTTCACACAGCGGGGAACAGCTGACATTACTGAACCCCAGTAACCAGGAGCAAGTGTAGACTGTGCTAACAGCACTTCCGAGAAACAAACTGGCGGTGTTGTAACCCAGGGATGAGAAGAGAACATGGTGGAGGCAGCAGGACTGTTGCCGTTCACACAGCAGGGAACAGCTGACATTACTGAACCCCAGTAACACGGGAGCAGTGTAGACTGTGCTAACAGCACTTCGAGAAACAACTGGCGGTTTTGTAACCAGGGATGAGAGAGAACAGGGTGAGGCAGCAGGCTGTTTGCCGTTCACACAGCAGGGGAACAGCTGACATTATGAACCCCGTAACACAGGAGCAGTGTAGACTGTGCTAACAGCACTTCGAGAAAAAAGGCGGTGTTGTAACCAGGGAGAGAAGAGAACTGGTGGAGGCAGCAGGACTTTTTGCGTTCCACAGCAGGGGACAGCTGACATTACTGAACCCAGTAACACAGGAGCAAGTGTAGGACTGTGCTAGCAGCACTTCGAGAAACAATCTGGCGGGTTGTAACCCAGGGATGAGAGAGAACATGGTGAGGCAGCAGGACGTTTGCGTTCACACAGCAGGGGAACAGTGACATTACTGAACCCCATTAACACAGGAGCAAGTGTTAGACTGTGCTAACAGCCTTCGAGAAACAACTGGCGGTGTTGTAAACCAGGGATGAGAAGAGAACATGGTGGAGGCAGCAGGACTGTTTGCCGTTCACACAGCGGGGAACAGCTGACATTACTGAACCCCAGTAACACGGGAGCAAGTGTAGACTGTGCTAACAGCACTTCCGAGAAAACAAACTGGCGGTGTTGTAACCCAGGATGAGAAGAGGAACAGGGTGGAGGCAGCAGGATTGTTTGCCGTTCACACAGCAGGGGAAACAGCTGACTTACTGAACCCAGTAACACGGGAGCAAGTGTAGACTGTGCTAACAGCACTTCCGGAAACAACTGGCGGTGTTGTTAACCAGGGATGAGAAGAGAACATGGTGGAGGCAGCAGGACTTTTGCCGTTCACACAGCAGGGGAACAGCTGACATTACTGAACCCAGTAACACAGGAGCAAGTGTAGACTGTGCTAACAGCACTTCCGAGAAAACAACTGGCGGTGTTGTAACCAGGGATGAGAAGAGAACATGGGGAGGCAGCAGGATGTTTGCCGTTCCACAGCAGGGGAACAGCTGACATTACTGAACCCCAGTAACACAGGAGCAAGTGTATTGCTGTGCTAACAGCACTTCCGAGAAACAACTGGCGGTGTTGTAACCAGGGATGAGAAGAGAACATGGTGGAGGCAGCAGGACTGTTTTGCCGTTCAACAGCAGGGGAACAGCTGACATTATGAACCCAGTAACACAAGGAGCAAGTGTTCACTGTGCTAACAGCACTTCTGAGAAACAACTGGCGGTGTTGTTAGCCCAGGGATGAGAAGAGAACAGGGTGGAGGCAGCAGGACTTTTTGCCGTTCACACAGCAGGGGAACAGCTGACATTATGAACCCCAGTAACACGGAGCAAGTGTAGACTGTGCTAACAGCCTTCCGAGAAACAAAACTGGCGGTGTTGTAACCCAGGGATGAGAAAGGAACATGGTGGAGGCAGCAGGACTTTTTGCCGTTCACACAGCAGGGGAACAGCTGACATTACTGAACCCAGTACACAGGAGCAAGTGTAGACTGTGCTAACAGCACTTCGAGAAACAACTGGCGGTGTTGTAACCCAGGGATGAGAAGAGAACATGGTGGAGGCAGCAGGACTGTTTGCCGTTCACACAGCAGGGGGAACAGCGACATTACTGAACCCAGTAAACACAGGAGCAAGTGTTCACTGTGCTAACAGCACTTCTGAGAAACAATGGCGGTGTTGTAGCCCGGGTGAGAAGAGAACAGGGTGGAGGCAGCAGGAATTTTTGCCGTTCACACAGCAGGGGAACAGCTGACATTACTAGAACCCAGTAACCGGGAGCAAGTGTAGACTGTGCTAAGCACTCCGAGAAACAACTGGCGGTGTTGTAACCAGGGATGAGAAGAGGAAACATGGTGGAAGGCAGCAGGGACTGTTTGCCGTTCACACGCAGGGGAACAGCTGACATTACTGAACCCCAGTAACACGGGAGCAAGTGTAGACTGTGCTAACAGCACTTCCGAGAAAACAACTGGCGGTGTTGTAACCCAGGATGAGAAGAGAACAGGGTGGATGGCAGCAGGACTTTTTGCCGTTCACACAGCAGGGGAACAGCTGACATTACTGAACCCAGTAACACGGAGCAAGTGTAGACTGTGTTAACAGCACTTCCAGCAAAAACTGGCGGGTGTTGGAGCCCAGGGTCAAGGAGATGTTTTTAAATACTAGATGAATTATTTTCCTTGTTTACGTGTCATTAAAATGTCTATACTCCAAACAAGAGAAATATAAACCTTTAGTACCATAGAGATGATTTTACTTTAAAAAATATATGTAAATTATTAATTGACAAACATAAACGCATACATTAACATGTTTGAAAAGCAATGCAAACCACAATAAAAATAGGTTAAATAATCTGCTATACGGTTTTATTAAAAGATACAGTACATATCAGAATCATTAATGATGGATAAAGTAACAGTATGTACACATTTTCATTTGCTGATAATATCACTAAAAAGTTTTTAAAATATCTAAATTTTCCATCTGTAATACTGTAATATGTGCCAATCATTTATATTAACAAAAAAAACCTTTAAAAAGGCATAGTGAAAACAGCTATTTATTGCCTGCTGTGGACTTGCAAGCATGGAACGGATAGATAAGGTATTATAGATGACACTGCATAGCCACAGATGGTGAATGGCGATGTAATACTGTACCTCATAAAGTGTGTGTTACTAAAGTACTACATCCCTTATTTTTATAAGCTTTATAAAAGGGTACGTGCATGTATGCTTGCGCCTTTGTTTGGACGCACAGACTGGCTTCCTGCTGTGCGCGTTGGGTAATGGAGCGTCTGTGCGTCTTATGAGCAGACTAACATTCACGGTGCGCATCGTTCATCATCGCAAGCGTACCGACAACACAAAGGCGTTGTCATGACTGCTTTACTCAGTAAACATGCACCTATGATGAAAATCAGATGTGCCCTATTACATAAACAAGCTACAGAAAAATGCGTGTGAGGTGTGACACAGCTGTTTTGTTAAGGTACAGTATTATATCGACATTGTTACAGGTGTCGCTATTCAGTCTGATAAATAGATATTCATTCACCTATTCTATCAGTTGTCGTTCTTCAGCACACTTACAGGTATATATTTTGCTATTGTGACTATGCACTATTGACTTTACCAAGGTTAATGCATGATTTTTGTTAGCGATTAATCATGTTTACATGAAGGACCTTTATGATATGGGTGTTAATTTTTCTATCAAATATGTATTTTTTAAAATGACACAAATATAAGTAAATGTGAAGAGGGACTATTCCTACATGCATTGTTTTGCACAATATTACAGGTGTACATCACGTCCCTTAATCAACATTGGATATTATATTTACTTGTATGCTTTTATTTCAAAGGCAAGAACACTGAAGTATAACCTTCGCACTGCAGCGTTGTCAAAGTTCAACCCACATTATGCACTTCCAACATTGCAGTATTTGAGTCATCATGATGTGAGTTGGATTTGTCTTAGCTATGGAGTGACAAGGTTGACCATCAGTATCCTATAGCATAAGAGGCTTTTGTGTTTGCATTTGTTTTCGACATGTGCATATCGTAATAATATGTCACAATTATTTTGTTACAGATTTGTGACAAAGACAAATCATTTTATGGTTTGAAAGTTGACGTTTCAAATGTTTACAGCTTAGAAATCATTGTGTAGCCTCATATCTTGTGAGCACTAGACACTTTGAGATGTCATTTTTTTTTTTCACCATGATTAGGTAGCTAGCAGTAATTTTTGCGGACACACAGCAGGGGAACAGCAGGCGTTACTGAACCCCACAAACACATCAGCGATTGTTTTCATCTGTGCATCTAACACTTCTGAGCAGCAACTGGCGCTGTTGAGCCCAGGTCAAGGGGGTGTAGGCAGAGGCCTAGTATGAGACGTTTGAAGTTGAAGTTGTAGTTAGCAGCAGTAATTTTTCCAGACACACAGCAGGGGAAACAGCAGGCGTTACTGAACCCCACAAACACATCAGCGATTGTTTTATCTGTGCATCTAACACTTCGAGCAGCAACTGGCGCTGTTGAAGCCAGGGTCAAGGAGGGTGTAGGCATAAATATTGAGTTATTGCTTGTTACGTGGCCATTGCAAATGTATGTACTTCAAACAAGAATAAATGAAGTTTTACTACAACAATAAAATGATAAATTTCAATTACAAGAATAGAAAATATTTATACTTGACAGTCCTCTGTGGTGATAACGTTTAATGGCTAACTGAAAATTGGTAACAAATTCAAGCTTTCGAGACTACTCAGGTGTCTTCATCAGGCTAAGAGTAAAGCCAAAAAATGAAGAATCACATATTTTACACACAACAGGACACAGGAATTAGCTAAGACAAGTGAGGGGAGGACAAGTGAGGGGGAGACGGCAACAAAAGGAGAACAAGGATGAATTATCAGCGCCACACAATCACAGATAAATTAATGAATTTACCTGTTGGCAAAAGACTTTTGTATGCCCGGTCATTGCATCATGGATATGGAATTACTGGTATTAAAATTATAACTTCAAAATGAGAACGTACAAAGGTTTCAGAATATAAGTCTCATGACTTTGACACTGTTAAGTATGGAATGAATAGATACATGGATTTATGTCATTCTATATCAATTAAGGAAATCTGCGTCTATGCCCTTCCAGGGTCATGAAAACCAAAAAATACGCCAATGAGAGGGCAATCAAACTTTCTATCCTTATTTAGGAACTGTTCAATATTTATGTTCACCTGTGAGATAATGACAGTTCTGATACACGTCACTTACTTGTCTTACCTTTGGCATATCCTGTGTCCTGTTGTGTTAATAGAATATGTGATGCTTATTTTTTTAGTTAGTCTTTCCTATGAAGAGACGTGAGTGCCTTGAAAGCTTGCAATTTGTTTCATCTTTTCAGTTATCCATTAAAGGTATCAACCACTGCTGACTCTGAAGTCTAAATATTTTTCTATCTACTGGCTAACACGGTACAAAGATACACATGTTTTCTAATTTGAAGAAGGAAAAATAAAGAAAATACAATATAAACGCATATATGCACATGCCAAAAATAAATGGAACAACACAACACCCAAAAAATTGGTAACAAAATATAGTGTTGTAAATTTAAGAATAAAGTCCATTTTTTTTTTTTTATGATAATGCTTAAGGAACGCTATGTTAAACCATAACATAGTGAAGACAATGGATTTTGTAATAGTCACTCATCATCATCATCGCAAAATTTTATGTGACAGTCACAGACATTTCAATTATTTAAGTTCATAAAATCGTAACTTTCTATAGCATGTATGACATGTCCAGCATGGACTCATCAATGTGATTGATGACACAATAATGTACAATAAAAAATAACCATTTAAAAAAACATTAGGCATTGTTTGTCACAATTTAAGTGTGTGCCTGCAAGTGTAGGTGAAACAAAGGCTACGGATAGCAAAGGTATATTCTATGTCTGTATCAGACAGTGGACAGCCTCTGATGGGTAATGCCGATGTTATACTGTACGTCAATAAAGTCTACGGCTGAAATCATGCATTTTTTGCTTGTAGAGTGTTGAAGAGGGTAAAAGAATGTCTGGTTGCGCAAAGCTTTATCCGTCAACACTACCTTCCTACTGTCACGCGTAGGGTAGGGTAGCGTGTGGCAATTAGCTGACTATCAAATGTGAGGTTAGGCTGCGTTATTGCGCACTAGGGACGCAAAAAAAAATACAGCAGTAATAATTAATGTGTAATACTCCACCTATGACAAACAAAAAAATTACGTTCCCTCTTTAACAATGTACAAGACTAACAAGCCTAATGGTTGACGCTGACTTAATTGAGATACAGTATTACATCAACATTGTCCATGAGTAACTATGCACTGTGATACCTATATTACCAGTATTAATTTATATCTCTTGTGGTTGTTTCAACAGCACTTGCAGGTATAACTACCTATTGTCAGTATGCATGATGCACTTTCTAGATGTAATAATTTATTATTGGACATTATTACCATGTTTACATGCTGGCCATTTCATATATGGTGTTTGAAGTTACAGTTGGCATCAGTATGTGTATTTTATAATGTCTGTCATAAATAAAACTCGTGATGATGATGATGAGGATTTAATGATTCGTACATCCATTGACTGCATTATCTTACAGGTACAGATAAAGTTCCTTAAAAAGCATTAATTCATAAGTCTGAAATGTACTTTTATGCATTAATTTCAAAATGTGAAGAGTAGACTATGTTTTATTTTTTGTTACCATTTCTAATAGACATGTGCAGATATGCGCTGTGATGACAAATTATTATTTGTCCATATTTGTCATAAAAATTTATCATTCTAGGCCTGCAAAAACTTCACAATTTCATGTTTTCAGCATAACAAGCAGGGTGACGGCTCTTCCCTATTTGGAGCATGTTGGTCATGTGTTTTTCTGTCCATGTGTCGGGAACAGGACACTTCTTGCCGTTGACACAGCAGGGGAACAGCTGGCGTTACTGAACCCCAAACAACAGTAGAGCTTGTGTTTTGTTCTGTGGACACGACACTTCTGAGCAGCAACTGGCAGTGTTGGAGCCCAGGGAGTAGAGTTCAGGTGGTAGAAAGATGAACATAACAGGAGACATGGATAACGTTGCGAACCAGTTATTTAATCTGAAAACGGACAGACAAATTCTGCCGAGATCCATGCCTTGTTCATTTTCAGAAAAGTAAGCCGGTCTACATTATCGGAGGATAGTCGCATGCGACGGTCTGTTAGTACACCACCTGCAGCACTAAAGACGCGCTCCGATAATACACTGGCAGCAGGGCAAGCCAGCACCTCCAATGCATACTGGCTAAGCTCTGGCCATGTATCCAGCTTAGAGACCCAAAACTTGAATGGGGAAGAGCCATCTGGGAGTACACTGAGAGGCAAAGCCAAGTAGTCTGTCACCATCTGACGGATACGTTGCTCCCGCTGACTGGAGCCCTCTCGGATGGTGTAGACATTTGTGGCGCTGCCACAAAACTTTGCCACATTTTTAACATACTGGTCTTTCCCTGTGCAGAGGCACTGCGTGTGCTCCCCCTTGTTGCAGAGCTCTCTACACTGCCTCGACGCACAGAGCTGCTTTGTAAAGCAGTAGCAGCAGCAGTGCTCTCGGCAGTAAGGTAGAACATTAGGGATTGCACCAGTGTGTCTTGGTACTCCCGCATTTTACGCTCCCGGTTCAACGGTGTGATGAGGCTTTTGACGTTGTCCTGGTAGCGAGGGTCTAGGAGGGTGTAAAACCCAATAATCAGACGTCGTGAGAATGTGGGCGATGCGGCGGTCGTTTCTTAGGCACTGCAGCATGAAATCAACCATGTGCTGCAGACTCCCAACTGGCAAAGAAACGCTGTCCTCTGCAAGAGGCGTTATCTCTGCTGCTCTGCATCACCCCACCCTCGCTCTACATACTGACTAGAGCGTTGTGTACCTCCCTCTGGAGCGATGTCTTCCTCCTCCATTGACTCCTCCTCCTCATCCTCTCACAAAGTGAGCCCTGCCCAGCCCTTTGTGAGGAACCACGTTGCGCTGACTTTCCAGAAAGGTGATGGAATTTGTGACTCCTCATCCTCCACCTCTTCCAAAACCTCATCCCTTATTGCTTGCAGTGTTTTTTGAAGCAGGCAGATAAGGGGGACAGTCAGGCTGACTAGTGCATCATCTGCACTCGCCATCCGCGTTTACTCATCAAACGCACGCAAAACGTGGCACATGTCCTTCATAGTGGCCCACTCATTAATGGTGAAGTGTGGACGGCGCAAATGCGTGTTGATTGCGCCTGATGCAGCTGATACTCCATAACTGCTGGCTGCTGCTCACACAACCGCTCCAACATATGTAACGTTGAATTCCACCTGGTGGATACGTCACATATGATGCGATGTTCAGGAAGGCGCAATCTGCGTTGCAGAGCTGCATGCGCGATCTGGCCATGCTGGAACGTCGCAAGTGAGCGCACTCTAGGCGGACCTTGTGCAGCAGTGATCAAGATCCGGATAGTCCCTCAAAAAACTCTGCACGACCAAGTTGAGCACATGTGCCAGACATGTATGTGAGTGAGGTTGCCAAGGCCCAGAGCTGCCACCAGATTTCGGCCATTGTCACACACTACCAAGCCTGGCTGGAGATTCGCTGGCAAAAAACCACACGTCGCTCTCCTGCTTGATGGCATTCAGACTCCTGCGCTGTGTGGCTTCGATTCCCCATGGGAATTAATTTCAGAACGGCCTGTTGCCGTTTGGCCACGGCTTTTGCTCATATCGGTCGCATCAGGTAAGCGTCCACGGGTCCATGTGGAGGTAGACCGTGACGGCTCCTGCAGCGATGATTCTGAGGAACTGGAGTAGGAGGAGGAGTCAATGTGGACAGACTTGATTCCGGCAATCCTTGGAGTTGCAGAACACGTACAGCGCCACTCGCAAGATCTGTACCCGGCTCCACAACATTCACCCAATGGGCAGTGAGTGAAAGGTATCGTCCCTGGCCATGGGTACTGGTCCACGCATCGGTGGTCAGGTGGACCTTGCTACTGACGGCGTTTAGTAGCGCATGTTTAATTTTTGCCTCAACATGCTTTTGCAGACCAGGGACGGCTTGCCTGCTGAAATAAAATCGGCTGGGCACATTGTATTGTGGGACTGCCAATGCCATTAATTCACGGAAACTGTCAGTCTCCACCAGCCTGAATGACAGCATTTCAAGGGACAGGAGTTTTGCAATGCCAGCATTCAGAGCCTGTGCTCGTGGATGGTTTGCCGAGTATGGCCGTCTTTTATCCCATGCCTGTGCTACCGATGGCTGTTTTGTGGCCTGGGTGTGTGAGGATGACAGGGAACTTGCAGCTGTGGGTGGAATAACACTGTCTCTGGACAACAGTGACAGAGGTTCTTCCATGGCGATCCTTTGAGGAAGCCGAACCAGCTGTGTGTGAACTGGAGGAAGAGGCTCCAACAGGAGCTGAAGATGTAGGTGCTGCTGTAGGTTGGCCTACATCTCCAGTGTGTCTTTGTAACTCAACAAAGTGCTTTGACCGCACATGTTTCCACATATTTGTTGTATTAAGGTTACTGACACTTTTACCTCTTTTAATTTTTTGATTACACAGCTTGCATTTTACATAGCAAATATCATCTGCAACTGTATCAAAAAAGGACCACGCAGAGCAAGTCCTGGGAGCGCCGGTTTGGCTGTTGTAAGAGAACTGCTCCGAACGGGTGCCAAACTGGAGGCTACAGGCAAGCGAGTCTGCAGCCTACCTCTCCCTACTGTTTGGACCGTTGGTGCAATCTCTTCCAGAGCTGCTCCCACCACCTTCCTGTTCCTCACGCCATGTTGGGTCTTGGACCTCATCATCTCCACCACTACCCTCTTCCAACACCTGCTGTTGTTGGGTGGTCTGGCCAGCACCATGCTCAACAGAAACTGGCAACTGAGTCTCATCATCATCAGATGCGTTCTGCGGTGTGCTGACCATCGGCACTGGCTCACCCGCCTCTTCAGATTCAGAGAGACACAGCTGTTGCGCATCACTGCATACTGCCTCTTCTTCACATTCCAGAATGCTGCTTGGCTGGGCCCCTGTTTCCAAGCCAACAGATTCTGAGAACAGAAGCAGAGACTCAGCTGGCTCCTGTACAGAGCTCTCTGACTGCCTGGGCAATTTGGCAGGCGGTGAAGAGACTGATGGTTGTTCAACAGTGCTGTGGTCCTGAGAGGAGGTGGAAGCTATTGAAGTCGATGCATGGCTGCCATCCAACCAACAACGGCTTCAATTTGTTCTTCACGCAGCAGGGGGGTACGCTGAGCTCCTACAAAAGTGCGCATAAAGGAACGCTCACGGGGAAAACTGGTGGATGCTGTGTCACTGGGTGCGGCAGCAGCCACAGAATCCCCACGTCCTCTCCCTGCTGCAAATCCACTGCCTCGACCACGACCACGTGCCTTACTCACTGACTTCTTCATCTTGGTAGATTGATAAAGAAAGTCAGAAAAGTTAAGGCCTAAGTGTGGTTATTCCTCACAGACTACAGTGAACCCTGCAGACAACTGTTCTGTAGCTGTTAAAGGCCCCTTTGTGTACTTCTATAGTGTTTGCAACCAATGTATTGTATACGGATGGAAGCGCGTCACACTAATAGATTAGATTTTTTTCCACTAAAATGGAGCAGCACCAATTAGAGAAAAATGTGAAGGATGAGGCAGTGACACACGCTCAGCAGACTACAACCGGCAGTGGTTGAAGTACAAACTGGAGCGTAATCTGCACTCACAAAATGAAAAGCTCACAGACTACAGTGAACACTGAAACACAACTGTTCTGTAGCTGTTAAAGGCCCCTTTGTGTACTTCTATAGTGTTTGCAACCAATGTATTGTATACGGATGGAAGCGCGTCACACTAATAGATTAGATTTTTTTCCACTAAAATGGAGCAGCACCAATTAGAGAAAAATGTGAAGGATGAGGCAGTGACACACGCTCAGCAGACTACAACCGGCAGTGGTTGAAGTACAAACTGGAGCGTAATCTGCACTCACAAAATGAAAAGCTCACAGACTACAGTGAACACTGAAACACAACTGTTCTGTAGCTGTTAAAGGCCCCTTTGTGTACTTCTATAGTGTTTGCAACCAATGTATTGTATACGGATGGAAGCGCGTCACACTAATAGATTAGATTTTTTTCCACTAAAATGGAGCAGCACCAATTAGAGAAAAATGTGAAGGATGAGGCAGTGACACACGCTCAGCAGACTACAACCGGCAGTGGTTGAAGTACAAACTGGAGCGTAATCTGCACTCACAAAATGAAAAGCTCACAGACTACAGTGAACACTGAAACACAACTGTTCTGTAGCTGTTAAAGGCCCCTTTGTGTACTTCTATAGTGTTTGCAACCAATGTATTGTATACGGATGGAAGCGCGTCACACTAATAGATTAGATTTTTTTCCACTAAAATGGAGCAGCACCAATTAGAGAAAAATGTGAAGGATGAGGCAGTGACACACGCTCAGCAGACTACAACCGGCAGTGGTTGAAGTACAAACTGGAGCGTAATCTGCACTCACAAAATGAAAAGCTCACAGACTACAGTGAACACTGAAACACAACTATTCACTATCTGTGAAAAGCTCCTTTGTGTACTTCTATAGTGTTTGCAACCAATGTATTGTATACGGATGGAAGCGCGTCACACTAATAGATTAGATTTTTTTCCACTAAAATGGAGCAGCACCAATTAGAGAAAAATGTGAAGGATGAGGCAGTGACACACGCTCAGCAGACTACAACCAGCAGTGGTTGAAGAACTAACTGGAGCGTGATCTGCACTCAAAAAATCAAAACCTCACAGACTGCAGTGAACACTGAAACACAACTATTCACTATCTGTGAAAAGCTCCTTTGTGTACTTCTATAGTGTTTGCAACCAATGTATTGTATACGGATGGAAGCACGTCACACTAATAGATTTGATTTTTTTCTAATATAATGGAGCTGCACCAATTCCACTAAATAAAATAAAAAAAAAAAGAGTCAGTGACACGTGCAGATGCCTACAAACAGCGGTGGATGCAGAGCAAACTGCAGCGTCACCTGCACTGTCACACACACACCTTGCACAGAGCTGTTAAAACAACACTGGCAAAATGAAGCTTTACACAGCGGTTGGTAAACTAGCCTGCCTCAAGCACAGTAGTACACAAAATCGCAATATCTAACTGTCCCTCAGAGTCAGCACAGCAGCGTTCTGTCCCTTACTGAGTTCACAGCACAGTGACGCTAAAATGGCTGCGGCGCCTTTTATAGTGCATTCTGACATCATTTCAGCAGCCAATCACAGCCATGCCATTAGTTAAGATGACCGCAGCATTACAGGATGTGCCCACACTTCGTAGGATTCCTCATTGGCTGACTAAAATCACATTGCCTCTCAAAGAATTATGGGAACTTCCGATTCCGGTATACGATATTGAAAAAGTATCGGAATTAAGTATCGGAATTCCGATAACGCGAATATCGGCCGATACCCGATACTTGCGGTATCGGAATGCTCAACACTAGTTAAAATATAAGGCTTTCCTCAATATCAGCATGATCGATCATGATCCCATGTTTATTCGTTAACGCTGTAATATGTTGATGAATGTGATTTCCTTTCGCTAGTCGTGATAATAGTCTCCCTGATTTGCTACCATAACGATATAGATCGGCTCTATAATTCATATTACTGGTTCTCTCGCGTCGATCTACCCATAGGTCAAAGTCAGCCTTAGCCTGCTTCCATCTATTTTTATCCTGTGTCGATGAAGTTCTCAGGTATGCCGTGTAGCTATCGCGTAATATCCTGGTAGCCTGCGAGTAGTTTGTCGCTATCTTCTTTTTTAGGGTTGTCTGATAAGCTATTAGTTTCCCGCGCATTACTGCCTTCCCTGCTGCCCATAAAAGTTCCTGCCTATCCCTACTATCTCCATTATACCTTACATATTGCAACCACCATTGCTTCACCTGATCTCGAAAATTCTCATCCGTTAACAAATAGGAAGTGAAGCGCAAAGTTTGGTCTGGCCCCATCTGAACCATATCTGGCAGGGTCACTGATACGGGTGCGTGGTCAGATATAGCTACGTTGTGCACATGTGCCTCTTCCACTCCCCTTACTAGCTCCTGTGATAGCAATATATAATCTATTCTTGACCAAGAGTCATGTGCCGACGAATAGAAGGAATATTCACTGCCATCTGTGTTCAGGTGTCTCCAAATGTCTACAAAGTTAGTCGTGTCTAGCAAGGGTTTCAAACGTGTGTCATGTGTTCGCACAGTCGTTCGCATTGACCGACGGTCTTCACTGGTTCGATTCACCGTATTTAAGTCACCACCTACTATTTTCAGTGAAATTGTGTCTTGAAGTATACGTGCCTCCAATTCTCAGAAAAATGGTCCATTGTCTTCTGTGGGTCCGTATATGTTATAAATACTATAGGTTTTGTTGTCAAGTGATACTGATATTCTCACCCAACGACCATCTGTGTCATTTTCGGAGTCAATCACCTTGCCCTTGAAGTGCTTGCTGATTAATGTCAATACCCCTGTCTTGCGCTCCGTGCCCTGTGACCCGTAACTGTCTCCCACCCAAAATTTGTGCATGGGAGGAAAATCAGTCACCTTCAGATGTGTCTCTTGGAGAAGTGCTATGTCCGGCTTCCACCGGCGGAGGTACCTCAGAATCATTGTGCGCTTCTCGGCGCCCGCAAGCCTTTGACATTGCAGGAGATGATCTTCATATTGAATGGGCGGCAGAAAAGTTATGAGTGTGCTGGAGGAGACGGTGTACCCTCTTATGGCCGTCGTTGGCACCAACCTGCGAAGAAAGGAGGAAGTAGCACCACAATATCAAATACCAAATCAAGATATATTGACAATTCCAGGATTAATTATTGGAGAGAGGTCCCTTGCTAACCTTTTCTAGTAACTCTTGTTTAACAATAAACCGCTGTAAGCGGTCGTAGTCTCTCCACCACTACCTCTGTTTATGTGATTTTCTTTTTCTAAACTGTGAGGAGATTACCCCCATCCTCCCAGGCTATTCAGTGTACCCCCCCATGTGTCCAAAGCATGAAACCCCAATAGCCTGCTTCACTTATTGTCCCTCCATATGTAATGTTGAAGTCAGTTGTCCCACGTGTATCAAGATACCCTCTCTCATGAGAGATCTTCAACATCTAATATCAATTAACTAATTTAACAATCTAAAATTGCAGCAAAGCTATCATGCTTTAGCATAGGTATGAAGGAACTCCAATAGAAACGGCTCAAACAGCAAATATATCTCATATGTAATTTAACGTGGAGAGAATCTCTTTCATCTTTCCTGATCTCCTTCATGAACTGCCATCTTGTCGTCGTCTGCGTGGGGAGAACCTGGAACTGCCTCGCTGTACCTCCCTATCACTTTGTGGATTTCGTTCCAAGGCTGCTTCGGCTTGTTCTGGTGTGTCATAAATGACATATGTCCCGTCAGATCTTTGTAACCGCAAACGCGCTGAGAACAGTAGTTGAAAGCGAACATCTCGCTCAAACAACGTTGTGCAAATGGAACTGAACGCCCTCCTCTTCTTTGAGACCGATACTGAGAAGTCCTCAAAGAGCAGAATCTCATAGCCATGGAGTAGCACTGGGCGCCTCGCTTCTCTGAATGGCCGTAACAATGAAACTTTGTCGTTATAATCTAACAGCTTCATTATTACTTGCCATGGTCTGTACATCGTTGGTTTCGATGCCTCCCCTCGCCTGTTGTTGTTTTGCGGCGGTCCCACACGATGTGCACGTTCCACACGACAGTAGTACTTAAGTCACAATATTTTTGTTAGATCATTCTCACAGATGGATTGTAAGTCTGCTGATTGAAACGATTCAGGCAGTCCTACGAGACGTAAATTGCTTCGTCTCAAGCGATTTTCCAAGTCCTCTGTTTTGTCTATCAAATTTTGTAAGTTCTGCTGAAGGTTCTGTTCTTTGTCTTGGGAAAGTTGCTTTTCCTGTTGTAGCAGTGCCACATCCTGTTGCAGCTTGGTAATTGCAATGGTATTCAGATCTACAGACTTTTGTATGGAAGACAATGACGATTGCAATGCCGACTCCAGCAGCTTCTGAATGTCTGGTAAGAGAAGGACTGTGACCTCTCCAGCCATTTTCTGGGAATCAAATTCCTAAGGAACTCTCAGGTCACATGGTGCTTCTGATAATAGCTCTTGATGCATGTCTATGGCAGCGCTCAGCATCGCGCCTCTTTCCTCTTTCTCTCCTCCATGCGCCATCTTGTCCTTCTGCTTCAGTTGGATAGGTAAACCGTTCGGGGTCTGTTGTGAACTCCGTAGCAAGTAGCGCTCCATAAATTATGTCCCCACGAATGTAAAAGGTGTCACTGTTCCCGGGGGTGGTTTTACTGCTCTCCTATCGGCCCGATATGCTTGGATACCTGGGAGGAATTCATGAGCGTCTCCAAACTCCCTCCTCACATGTCAGCGCAGGAACCGGAAGAGGGAACGTGCTTGATTTGTTGCTCATAGGTGGAGTTTTATACAGTAAATGATTACTGCTGTCGTATTTTTGCCGTCCCTAGGGCAGAATAAGGCTGCGTAACGTCACATTTTAGAGAGAGTCATATAATAGACACACGCTACCCTACCCGTGACACAAGGAAGGTAGTGTTGCCGGATAAAGCCTTGCGCAACCAGACATGCTTTTACCCTCTTCAACACTCTACAAGCAAAAAATGCATGATTGCAGACGCAGCCTTTATTGACGTACAGTATAACATCGCCATTACCCATCAGAGGCTGGCCACTGTCTGATACAGACATAGTATATACCTTTGCTATCTGTAGCCTTTGTTTCACCTCCACTTGCAGGCACCCACTTAAATTGTGACAATGCATAATGTTTTTTTAAAATGTTTATTTTTTATCGTGCATTATTGCATCATCTCATCACTTTGATGAGTCCATGCTGGACATGTAATAAATGCTGTCCGAACTAACAATTTTCGTAAGTGAAATAATTTTAATCTGTGTGACTGTCACATATAAATTGTAATGATGATGATGAGTGACTATTACAAAATCTATTGTCTTCACTATGTTATGGTTTAACATAGCGTTCCTTACGCATCATTCCTAATACAAAATGGACTTTTATTCATAAATTTACAACACTATATTTTGTAAAATAAATTTTGGGTGGTGTGTTGTTCCATTTCTTGTTGCCATGTGCTTATATGCGTTTATATTTTAAGGGTGTTTATTTTTATTCTTGGAATTGAAATTCATCATTTTATTGTCCTAGTAAACATTCATTTTTTCTTGTTTGAAGTACATTTGCAATTTGCAATGGCCATGTAACAAGGCAATAACTCAATATTTTATTTCAAAACCCTTCTTGACCCTGGGCTTCAACACCGCCAGTTGCTACTCACAAGTGTTGGATGCACAGATCAAAACAATCGCTGATGTGTTTGTGGGGTTCAGTAACGCCTGCTGTTCCCCTGCTGTGTGTCTGGCAAAAATTTATGCTGCTAACTACAAATTTAACTTCAAACATCTCATACTAGGCCTCTGCCTACACCCTCCTTGACCCTGTGCTCCAACACCGCCAGTTGTTGCTCGGAAGTGCTGTTAGCACAGTCAACACTTGCTCCTGTGTTACTGGGGTTCAGTAATGTCAGCTGTTCCCCTGCTGTGTGTACGGCAACAAAAAGTCCTGCTGCCTCCACCCTGTTCTCTTCTCATCCCTGGGCTCCAACACCGCCAGTTGTTGCTCGGAAGTAATTGGCAGGGGTACTGACTCCTGCCTAGCCTGGTTACAGCACGACAGCTGTTTCCTGGCAGTGTCAACGTCAATTTGCCTCCAATAAGTTGTCCTGTCGTGTTGCATTCGGGTTAGCCGACTGTATGGTGCCTGCAGTTTAGGTGATTCCTATGTGTGCTGTGGGATAAGTAAATAAAGGCTGTTTCCGTTGTGACAATAGGACAAGCACCCACTATAGGACTGTGTGATTCGGTAACTGCGGATGGCTTGCGGCCTGTCAACTTACATTTTCATGGGTGCCTTATGCTACCCGTCCGGGTTCCAGTACCGTCAGCTGGTTCTACGCAGTGCCTTTGGCCTAGGTGCCTCCATCTCGGTATCCGAGTTCCAGCAACGTCTGCTGGTCCTTGGTAGTGCTTTGGAGCACAGGTACCTCCTGCTTAGTAACCGTGTCCCAGTAATGTCAGTTGATCCTCGGTTGTGTCATTGGCTCTTTTCCTTCTGCTGCCCCTCCGGGTTCCAGCACAGTCAGCTGGTCCTCGTTACTTGCATTGGCTCTTGTACCTTCTGCTACCCGTCCGGGTTCCAGTAACGTCAGCTGGTTCTCGGAAGTTAGTCAGCCTTCTTGTACCTTCAGCTACATTTACAAATTGAAGATTTTTTAAATGTTTTTTGGGTAATCACTCTGGATCTCCAACAATGAAGACGATGACCCTGATAACCACCCGAAGAAGATGACGACCACAAGGACGACGAGCATCAAGCCAACCAGCCTGAACACCATCACAAAGAAGAAGTAAAAGATTACCAAAAGAAGATCACCAACAGGACAAAGAAGGTTAAGACAAACTACAAGATACAGAACAAGAGACAGAAGAACAATAAGCAGAAGATGAAAAAGCATAAGAACATGAAGTATAAGACCAAAATGAAGAGCAATATATGCTCTAAATTATAAGCAGAAGAAGACTAAGCAGTGTATGGGGGTGAGTCCGTTCCTCCTCGTGGTGCCCCTGGAAAATGCCTGCTGCTGCAGGCTAAACTTAACACGGACAAATACTGTTGTAATTTAAATCTTTTGTGACAGCAAGAACGGAAGGATGAAAAATTCATACTTTTACAGATTACAAGTACAGGAATCTCTGTCACAAATAAGAATATGATGAAGAAGATGAAGATGAAGTAGAATATGAAGAAGAATAATAGTTTAATAAGAACAATATGAGTAATGTTAACAAAAAGATGAATAGCAAGAAGTTTAAGAAGAAGATAAAGAAGGTGAAGATGAAGAATAATTTGATGAAAAAGATGATGCTGCTGAAGATTATGAAGGAGAAAGTGTGTCAAAAGTTAAAAAGGTGAAGAGCATGGAAGTTGTGAAATATACATATTTGCCAAAATAGAAAAAACGTTAACAACATTGTCAATTTCTTCGTCAATCCGAACATCTTTAAAAAAAAAATATTAATGCTATTCCATTTGATTGGGTTAAACATCTATGCCTTTAATGTCTCCTCAACCTCCCCAATACATTCTACATTACTCTTTGTTGTTTTCCTTCATGTACAATTAACCAACAAGGCAAGAATGTTTTTTTTTAATTCCGATATTTTGTTCCCATAGACTTACATTGGATTTCCGGTATCGGGTATCGCCGATATTTTTTGGGTATCGGCGATACCATTCCGATTCCGATACTTTTGGATATCGGAAAGTATCGCTCAACTCTACCCATGTGCAAAGAATTGCAGGTTACGACCACTCATAGTGACAGTTACTTGCTCGCAGTAATAACCATGGATACCTAAGCTACTGCAATGCTCTTACCATGGTGTAAGCAACATACAGAATCAGAAGAACTATACTACATTTCTAATTGGAGGTATTTGCTAATATTATTATTACTACTACATATTGGGATAAGATCTTGGAGATGGGAATATCTCCTTTAACTCCCCAGTTTACATTACTTGCAATTTGTTGAGCATAGGATAATGCCCTATATGTTGCACATGGTCCATAAACACCAATTGACACACTTTAACTCTTAATGAGAACATCTGGAAAAGAATAGTTTTCCATCACAGCCTAATGTGCAAATATTTTTTGTATTTTCAAAACTATAAAATTAGTGAAACATGTTGGGTAACCAGTTTATTTTCTGTAAGTTTGGAATCTGTTTATTTTCTCAACAATGTGACCGAATAGTGGAAATTTCTTGCGTGGCATTTCTCTCCTGTGCAACAGAAGAAATTCAGTTGTAGGAATGACTCATATTTTACTGACATGAGCAGCTCGCATGGAATAGAAAGTGAAGACTGCATCATTTGCAGAACGCTTGCTACAGGACAGTCCCTTTTATATCTAAATCCTACTGTCTGCTGCCTACAAAATGTTTTTTTTTGTTATGACGTGTAGTAAAGTTACAGGTGATAGAATGACGCACAGCAAAGGAGAACCGACATTGATTAATTTTTTTTCACAGCTGATACTTTTTAAACATTAATGAAAAGAAAGAACCAAATACTGACATTTGGGTTTATTATTTTTCTCTTAAAGAGAACCTGTCAGCAGGATTGTGCACAGTAACCTACAGACACTGTCAGGTCAGCACCATTATACTGATTACAATGAACCTTGGTTGATGAAATCTGTCTTGTGGTTGTTGTGTAATCTTTATTTTCAGTTTTTAGTTAATGATATGCCTGTGCCCCGGGGCAGCCTGTGGGCGGGGCTTCATGTGGTGCTCTGCTAAGGCATTCAAAATACAGACTGCTGACAGGTCACTGATCCCTCACTGACCTGCCCCCTAGTTTGTATAATGAATACCTGTACATACTGAAGAAAAAAACCCTTCTGCAGGCATGTTTACTGGGTAGTCACTACTTGTGGTTGAGCTTTTCCTGAGGAGTATAACAAGAAAAAAAAATTTTAAATGGCGCGGCCGTGCCTGCGCTGTAGCAGCTATCGGTGTACACAGCTGAGAACCAATAGCTGCTACTTCACATGCGCTGGAGCCGCCATCTTGCTAGACAAGAAAAAAAAATTCCTCCTCCAACATGGTGGCATATCATTAACTCAAAACTGAAAAAAAGATTAAACAACAGCCACAAGACGGATTTCATCAACCAAGGCTATCATTTTAATCAGCATAATGGTACCGGCCTAACATTGTCTGAAGGCTACTGTGCAATATCCTGCTGACAGGTTCCCTTTAAACTCTATATAACAAATTCACACTCATTGAATGTTTTTTATTCGATGTTTGACAAATTAGTAATCTAGCAACTCAGAAAGCATATTCCCATATTACACATTCTACTAACCACTTCCCATTAGTGAGACAACAAGGGTACGGATGTGACAAATAAGTAGTTCCCCATAGACAATACAAAGCACATGATTTCAAAGACATACTGAAGAACTGTACTCTACACTAAAAGAATGACGTAAACTATTTCGCAGTTTACAACACATTTCAGGTTTTTTTTCACTACTTAGACACCCCTTCTCAATCCTTATGTTGCCTCCTTGTAAAATTAAAACACCTATACTCACCTCCAATGTTGGCGCGTTCTGGTGGTGTTGGCACTGGCTCTCCCAGGGATCGCATTACATTGTAATGTCACACGATCTCTGTGACCAATCAGCTCTGGCTACACTCCCCTAGCCTTCAAAACTAATCACATACATCCAGAGGAAGCAAGAGTATTATGTCACGTGATCCCTGGGATACCGCTGGAACTGTGCCTGCATCAGAGGAGAGTATAGGTGGAATTATTTTACAAGAGGGAATATAGAGATTGAGAAGAGGTACCCCCTTTAATGTAATGACTACTCATTCACAAAAAAATCATGTGTGTCATTCTGTTCCAGTACCTTGACCACTGCAGCCAATCAGAAGCCCCAACTGTCAGGTGACAAATTTGTAGTATACTACAACTTATAATTAAGAAATCCCTTCACAAAAAAACACAGCTTGAATATCTTGGGTACTATGGATTTGAAATCTTCATGTCAAATTTTACTGCCAATTTTCACAACAGGTTGCACTGCACAGGGTGAATGCGGTGGTAAATATGCAGTATTTATGCAGTGAAATCAGAAACATAATCTTATGTTTATGCAACAAAATTTATTTCCATAAACCCTTTATACAAACATCCTGGGTCACAACTACTAGATACCTCGCCTGCAGTTTGTATTATCTATAGATGACAAGACTTCCTCTTTCTGTTCTCTACCGTTGACATCTGCCTTGTGGAGCCATCTTTGTTGTTATCTTATGTATGACTAAGCACAGTAAAGAACGAGGCTCCAACACAAACTGCAACACAGCCTTAATATTATTAACTTACATTATACAGGGGTTGTCCGGCCTTAGCATACAAGTCTGCAGTCACTCTATTTGAGATTTAGAAAAGGCACCCAACTTTAAGAAGTAGATCTATTGCATCACAATATGGTGTACATTCTGTTCCAGTACCTTCGAGTCCACTGCAGTGAGGGAAACAACTGTATGAACAAATTTGTAGGATATACCTTATGATGAGATATCCTTCAAAAAAGCAGTTCGTTGGATATCTTGGGGCTATGATTTGATTCAGTAAATGGAGAAAGGGCCAAAAAGGCTCTGCACTGACAGGGTGGATTGCGGGAAGATATGCAGATTTCATGCATGAAATCAAATACACAGAGCTTACTTTTATTTGGAATCAAAATTACATAAACCCTAACAAACATCCTCGGGTAAACTGACTAGATATCTGCAGGATATCTCCTCTATAGATACTGCCTTCCTCTTTCTGTTCTCTACATGCATCGACTGTAGGAGCCACTGATTGTTGTTACACGTATTGTGATGACAATAACAGTAAGAATCACTCTCCAAAAGTGCAACAAGCTTATTCATATTGTTAAACTTACTTTACACAGCGGTTGTGGCCTTACGATAATCTCATCACTCTATTTGACTGCAGACTTGTGAATCCTCACAGTGTGCGCAGTTTATACAGTGTGAGGATTTCCGGTGCTGGTGCCGGGAGCAGCCGGCGCAAGACCGCAAGCATACGATTTGTATATGGAGCGCCTGCCAGGGTGTGGGAATACTTGGTACCGGGCCGGTTCTTAAAGGGATGTGTCATGGCAGCAGTGAACCGGTCCGTGGCCCTGGGCATCCAATGAAAATTATGATAAGGGGATGATAAAGTTTATGAAAGATAGTTCATGACTCCACCTGTGGTACTCGGCAATAAAGATGTTAGCCAACACTGCTTCAGAGTCCACTGGGGCTGAAGGTGATGCAGCAGAGTTGTTACAGCTCTCCACAGGTAGAGCTAGGCCCCAGGGCAGCTGTATGTGTAAGAGATGATGGTGGTTGTAGTGCAGGGCAGATGACGCAGCAAATAATTTTGAGGACACAGCAGAGTGCAGTCTTTTCAGTTTACTCACAGTTTGAGGTGCAGACCCTGAGTACAGATGTTAATGGAGGTTCGGGCAGCCTGGAAGCAACTTAGGATCCACTAAGCCAGATGAGTTGGAGGCCTCCTTTCTGCGCTGTCCTACGAGGTCCTTACTGCCTAAAGCTATGCTTGGTCCTCTGTTCTGTACTGTTCTTTAGTCCTTACCTGTATGGCAGGCAGCTTGAGCCTTTAACAGGTTTCACTCCTCCGTGGTGGCTCCGGCTCTGGTATCCTGCTGTGCTTTCAGGTGTGTAATGGGGCCAGAAGGCCTGCAGTCTCCTGCCCTCCGGATTTGGTTGCTGGGACTGTTGTACCTGTACAACCACGGACTCCAGCTTCCGGTTTCAAGCGCGCTGCCCTGGGGTTAGCTTGGTCATAGCTCCAATCCCCAGGGTTCCCTAAACTTCTCCTTTCCTCTCTCTTTACTCTGCTCTTGGGACGAGCTCCTCACAGCTTCAGTCCCCAGCACTCACTCTCTCAGACTGACGAACCCTTCCTCCAGGCCAGAACTAATAGGGAAGTTCCCCTAAAAACAGGTTTAGAGCTCCCCCTTCTGGTCTGGAGTTAGGAAAAGTGTTGCATGTTGGTATTACCTGGCTAGAGGATCCCTCCTTGCTTCCAGGCATGACATCACCCCCTGTGAGGGAGGCAATGCCACTGTGCAAGCGGACTCCTGGGGTGCCACATATACATGTGATCACTGGCCGACTAGATGTGCGCAGCCTCACTCACTGAAAGTGTATTGAATGAGGCCACACACGGCTACTCCGAATGTGGCCAGAAATTTGCAAATTGCATACGTGCAATCACATAACCACCTGGCCAGCAACAGAGAATCCTCAAAGTGCGCAAGCCACACTTTGTAAGGATTCACAAGTCTGCAGTCACAGAGTGGCCGGACAACCCTTTAAAAGTTACATAAAATGTAAACACGGTTTATTGTAGTCTTAACCCCTTAATGTCCATTGACGTGCACAGTCCGTCATGATAATGTGTCAGTTTTGGCACCTTGACGGACTGTGCACGTCATCCCTTTGAACTACCACTGCGTGTAAACACGCAGTGGTAGTTCAGTGCCGACAGCTGTCACAGACAGCTGACAGGCACCGCAAGCGGTGCGGGGACCTTTGCCGTCGGTCCCCGCACCCACAGCGCTGTGATTGGTCAGTCAATCTGACTGACCAAACACAGCACCGATCGCGCAGGAGATGCTGAAATTTCAGCATCTCCAGCTCGATCAGTGAAGGAGCCGGCGCGCAGTGTTCGTGCTTCCTGCACTGACATCCAGGAGCTTTGCTCCCGCCGCCCTTGGCTGTTAACCCCCTGACTGCTGCGATCGAGCGCGATCGCAGTGATCAGGGGGGGAGGCAGAGGGTTGGGAGCTCCCTCTGCCTCAGATCGGCGCCCAGCAATGTATTTTCAGGGCCCGATCTCTGCCTTGATGACCCGGGGGTTGTCATGACAACCTCCGGGTCATCTAGCTACGGAAAGCTGCTGTGATCATGGTCACAGCAGCTTTCACTATAGTTACAATGCATTGTGCAATGCTCTGGAGCATTGCAATGCATTGTAACTGCAATAAAAAGTAAAAAGTGAAAGTCCCATAAAGGGAAAAGTTAAAAAAAATCATTTTTTTTTAAAAATTGTAAAAAAAATATTAAAAAATAATTTTAAAAAATTCCCCTAAAAAATACACATTTTTATGTAATAAAAAAAATAAAAAACAAAAAAAATACACATGTTTGGTATCGCCACGTCCGTAAAAATCCCATCTATAAAATCGTAACCCTAGTTAACCCCTTCAGTGAAAGCCGTAAAAAAAAAACACAAAAAAGTAGTAAATTATACTTTTTCCAAGCGGTATCATCATACCGCTTGTAAAAAGTGCAATAACACGCGATCAAAAGTCAGATATAAATAATCATGGTACCACTGAAAACATCATCTTGTCCCGCAAAAAAAAGCATACAGCATTATCAGCGAAAAAATTAAAAAAGTTATAGCTCGCGGAATAAACTGATGCAAAAATAATTATTTTTTCTATAAAATTTTTTATTGTGTAAAAAACGCCAAAACATAAAAAAATATATAAATGAGGTATCGCTGTAATCGTAGTGACCTGAAGAATAAAGCTGCTTTATCAATTTTACCACACGCGGAACGGAGGGAAAAAAAAAAAAAATTCCTGAATTGCTGGTTTTTGTTCATTCTGCTTCCACAAAAATCGGAATAGGAAGCGATCAAAAAACGTTATGTGCCCGAATATGGTACCAATAAAAACGTCAGCTCATCTCGCAAAAAATAAGCCCACAGATAACTCTGTCGGCCAAAATATGGAAAAATTATAGCTCTCAAAATACGGCAATGCAAAAATTTCTTACAAAAAATTATTCCAAAAAAAAGCATCTTTTAGTGTGTGACAGAAGCTAAACATGAAAAAAGGATGTAAATCTGGTATCGCTGTAATCGCACCGATCCGAGGAAAAAAGTCGCCTAATCACTAATACCGCACGAGGAACGGCATAAAAAATAAAACCAATTCTTCACCTTTTGTGGATTTGTTCATTCTGCCTCCCAAAGATCGCAGTAAGGTGATCACAGTGGTTCCCCCCCCACATATGGGGTATCAGCTACTCAGGACAAAATGCACTTCAACTTTTGGGGCCCTATTTCTCCTGTTACCCTTAAAAAAATAAAAATTTGGGGGCAAAAAGGTCATTTTTGTGGAAAAAAAATATGATTTTTTTATTTTCACGGCTCTACGTTATAAACTTCTGTGAAGTCCTTGGGGGTTCAAAGTGCTGACCACACATCTAGATAAGTTCCTTGGGGGGTCTAGTTTGCAAAATGGGGTCATTTATGGGGGGTTTCTACTGTTTAGGCACATCAGGGGCTCTCCAAGCGCGACATGACACCCACAGACCGTTCCATCAAAGTCTGCATTTAAAAACAGTGCTCCTTCCCTTCCGAGCTCTGCCATGCGTCAAAATAGTGGTTCCCCCCACATATGGGGTATCAGCGTACTCAGGACAAAATGCACTTCAACTTTTGGGGCCCTATTTCTCCTGTTACCCTTATAAAAATAAAAATTTGGGGGCAAAAAGATTATTTTTGTGGAAAAAAATATGATTTTTTTATTTTCACGGCTCTACGTTATAAACTTCTGTGAAGCACTTGGGGGTTCAAAGTGCTCATCACACATCTAGATAAGTTCCTTGGGTGGTCTAGTTTCCAAAATGGGTCACTTGTGGGGGGTTTCTACTGTTTAGGCACATCAGGGGCTCTCCAAACGTGACATGACACCCGCAGACCATTCCATCAAAGTCTGCATTTGAAAAAGGCGCTCCTTCCCTTCCGAGCTCTGCCATGCGTCAAAATAGAGTACAGTAAAACAAAATTGGAACTGGCGATGTACATGGGTGGTGAAAGGTGGAGGATAGTATATATAATCACTGTGAAATACCACTACCATGTGCACCATGGATGTCTATGGACCAACTGTGAGTACTAGCAAATATCACAGAGAACAGACTACAGTCAAAAAGGTCATCATAAAAAATAACATTTATTGAAACAATGGTTAAAACCTGGATAAGGCAACATGGGGAATATGGGCTCACAATGTGCACAATAGAAAAGGGCCATGTGAACAGACAAATATCCACACATGGGTTAATAATATAGCAAATAATCGTGATATCACTTGATGACAAAAATTTACAACAGAGGAGCACAATGTCAGGTATCATGTGCATGTGCAAATAGGTATGTACCAAAAAGGAAATATCCCTAACATGGCTACAACATGGCTCAAAATACTGAGTGATATACAATCGGTAAAATAAGCATAATTACCCAATGATGCGGATATACTGGACACAGGGCCGCCCCGACGCGCGTTTCGGAGTTCAGAAACTCCTTCCTCAGGGTGCGCATAACAGAGTCCCAAAAAAGGGGCTCTATTTATCCAGAAAGGTAGCGGCGTGCTGTCACCGCTGTAATACCGCCCACACCTGAACGCCATCACCGCACGTTAGAGCCGGAAGCACGTGGGGCCCCACGTGGTCCGGCGTCTGACGTCACAGGAAATTACGCCGGCGCTGTGGAAAACAGACGGCGCATGCGCCAACCAACCTAAACCTGGAGACCAGCAACAAAGATGGTGGTTACATAGACGTCCATCTAATGAATAGCTGATAAATGCACACTGTAAATAAACTTACTAATAACAGCGCATATGTTATGGAGACAAATGGTAAATATAGAAAACAGATATTTGTATAATTATAAAGACAATTCTAACAAATTATAACAAGGTAAGTATATATCTCCAAATATACATAATAGCTGAAGCGGACATAACAACAATAACCGCTAATATAACAGGAAACATATATAATACAAAACAGTGGCAAAGAATTACATATGCAGAACCAGCGATTGCATGATTGCAAATATACAAATATATCATACAATAATCAAAATACATGGACGAATATATACGACGTAGAAGAAAGTCATTCCAGATAATACTAGTCCTAGCTGACGTCCAGGATAAACAGAGTAGCATGAAAAAGGGGTCATTCATGACAACGAAGTTGTCCAAAGAGATGTCCAGGATAAATGAAATAACTTGAAATCTATGTGAACAAAAATAAACAAAAACGTTAAAAATATATAAAAACAACATTGTGCAGACCACGAGCTGCATATTGATGACATAACCGGGAGATCACAAAAATGGGACATATGAATTATTTTCGTTTAGTCCATACGGCTGAATAGTTTTTAGCGTCCAAATCCACCTTGTTTCAGCTTGCGCCAACCGTCTCGACAGGTCCCCCTCACGTATATTAATGGTGAGGGCATCAATACCCTTAACTCTAAGGAGAGAACTGTCACATTGATGGTGTTCAAAGAAGTGACGTGGAAGAGTTTTTAGTAAGGCTGTGTCCGTGCTTGTGGAAGCCGCGGAAATACCAAGCACATGTTCTCTCACCCTCACCTTCAATTGCCTTGTAGTGAGTCCTACGTAAAATAATCTGCAAGGACAACTGGCACAATAAACGACATATCTAGATGTACATGTGATACGTTGACGAATCTCGTAGCTTTTAGTACCAGATGAGTTGGTGAAAGAAGAACTACGCTCTATGTTTGGACATGCCACACACCTCCCACAAGGGACACAGCCAACATGAGGCAGGAACCTGTCAAGAAAGGTCGGAACGCACGAATCAGCATAATGACTGGTGGTTAGGTGATCGCGTAAATTTCTAGCCCGTCTAAGTGTGAAAGAGGGTCTATCTGGAAGAAAATTACCCATGATGGGATCAGTTTTTAAGATAGGCCAAGCCTTTTCAACAGCCTTACGCATTCTGTGATGTTGAGAATGATATGTGGTGATAAATCTTATATCACTAGAGGCTTTTTGATCCGATGAATTATCATAAAGCAACCTATTACGTAAAGAGTGTTTAGCTCTCAAATAGGCTTTTTGATTGATCTTCTACTATAGCCTCTAGCAAGAAATCGTGATTTTAATTCTTCTGATCTTTTCTCAAAGTCAAGATCCGTCGAGCAGTTCCGTCGTAGTCGAAGAAACTGTCCTACGGGAATAGCCCTCACAACATGGGAGGGGTGACATGACGTAGCATGTAAAACGGTGTTAGTAGACATCTCCTTACGATATATGTCTGTCTGTATAGCACCAGAGCTATCCTTTTTAATAGTAACATCCAGAAAATCGATTTTCTTAGGATCCCAAATTAAGGTAAGATGGATATTAGAGTCGTTGTCATTCAAAGAGGTAATAAACTGTACAAGGTCGATGGAGGTGCCCTGCCAGATAAAGAAGATATCGTCAATGTAACGTGCCCAGAATGGGACACGGTCCACCAACCCCTCATTATCAGACAGGAAGAGGTCTCTTTCCCACAGCCCCAGGAAGAGGTTAGCATAGGATGGTGCAAAAGCAGCGCCCATAGCTGTCCCCTGGAGCTGCAGGAAAAAAGACCCCTTGAACACAAAAAAATTGTGGGTGAGAGTGAACTCTAGAAGCTCCAGGATGAGGTCCCTCAGGCCAACAGGTAACATGGTGGTATCAAGAAAAAATTTGACCGCGGATAAACCGTCGGAATGCCTGATATTAGTATATAATGACTCAACATCAACAGAAGCTAGTAGAGTATCACCCTCTAAACACAATCCATCGACCTTGCGCAGTAAGTCACCTGTATCCCTCAAAAATGAAGGAAGGTTGACAACTAGCGGTTGCAAATAATGGTCAATCCATTTATTCACATTCTCCAAGAAGTTCCCCCTTCCTGATACAATAGGCCTGCCGGGTGGTGGCGAGACACACTTGTGTATTTTTCGTAGTGAATACAAGGTAGCAATGGTTGGTTCTTTGATCTTAAGTGCCGAAGCCAGCCCACTGGTGACAATGCCGCTATCCACTGCATTTTTAAGAATGTCATCCGATTTAGCACTATAGGTCGAAAGGGGGTTATAGGTCAATTTCCTATAACACACATTGTTGTTTAACTGGCGAAAAGCCTCCCTTTCATACATGGATTTTGGCCAGATAATGACGTTGCCACCTTTGTCAGCTGGCTTCAGCACCACATCAGGTAAACCACGGAGATATCTAAGTCGAATACGCTCCTCCCTTGTCAAGTTGTCGCCAGACCAACCTAAAGGGATGCGAGAAAAGTCATCAGCCACCACCCAGACAAAAAGGTCTATGCTAGGACAGGAAGTAAAAGGGGGGAACTTCTTGGAGCGAGGATGAATGGTGGGAGGAATCTTACCTCCATCACTGTTGTGTTCTAGAGCTAGTTCCTCCAGGATCCTCACCGCTTCTTGTTCTTCCTCTGTAGGGAACAGATTAGCAATGTCGCCATTATAAAAATACCTCTTGAAAAACAACGACCTGGCGAAAATATTAAGATCTTTAATACCAGTGAATGGGTCATATCTGGAAGTTGGTGAAAAGGATAGCCCCTTGCCAAGAAGAGAGACATCAGCATCAGACAGAATATGCTCACTTAAATTAATCACCTTATTATCATTGCGGTTAGTTACTGACGTATATGATGGACGTCTTTTGTAAGGATGGAAGGCATGATCACGTAGCCTATGCATGTCACCAATCCCATGGGAAGAGGTAGATATGGACGAGGAATCTGACAGATCACTCAAGGAAGAGACAGAAGCAGAGGACGGTCCTTTCTGTATATTAGGATAATTCCTTTTCCTCCAGAAATAAACTCTTTTGGCCTGGTAGTCTTTGTTATCTCTAGTATATTTCTTCATTTGATTCTCTTGGATCTTTTTGACCAATTGATCCATACATTTCTCAATATCTTGTTCAGACCGTGCAATACGCTCTGGGGTGCAGCCCTCACGGATCTCAGCCTGTATAGTATCAATCTTTTTGTCTAATTCCAAAATATTTTTAGAGTTTAAGTCAATCAATAATTGCATAATAGTAAAGGAACAAACGTCACATGCTTCCTCCCATTTTTTTATAAATAATTCATCATCAATTGGAAAGGTAGGTATTACTCTGACTCGTAATAGACGGTTGGCGCAAGCTGAAACAAGGTGGATTTGGACGCTAAAAACTATTCAGCCGTATGGACTAAACGAAAATAATTCATATGTCCCATTTTTGTGATCTCCTGGTTATGTCATCAATATGCAGCTCGTGGTCTGCACAATGTTTTTTTATATATTTTTAACGTTTTTGTTTATTTTTGTTCACATAGATTTCAAGTTATTTCATTTCTCCTGGACATCTCTTTGGACAACTTCGTTGTCATGAATGACCCCTTTTTCATGCTACTCTGTTTATCCTGGACGTCGGCTAGGACTAGTATTATCTGGAATGACTTTCTTCTACGTCGTATATATTCGTCCATGTATTTTGATTATTGTATGATATATTTGTATATTTGCAATCGTGCAATCGCTGGTTCTGCATATGTAATTCTTTGCCACTGTTTTGTATTATATATGTTCCTGTTATATTAGCGGTTATTGTTGTTATGTCCGCTTCAGCTATTATGTATATTTGGAAATATATACTTACCTTGTTATAATTTGTTAGAATTGTCTTTATAATTATACAAATATCTGTTTTCTATATTTACCATTTGTCTCCATAACATATGCGCTGTTATTAGTAAGTTTATTTACAGTGTGCATTTATCAGCTATTCATTAGATGGACGTCTATGTAATCTTGCTTGAACCACCATCTTTGTTGCTGGTCTCCAGGTTTAGGTTGGTTGGCGCATGCGCCGTCTGTTTTCCACAGCGCCGGCGTCATTTCCTGTGACGTCAGACGCCGGACCACGTGGGGCCCCACGTGCTTCCGGCTCTGACGTGCGGTGATGGCGTTCAGGTGTGGGCGGTATTACAGCGGTGACAGCACGCCGCTACCTTTCAGGATAAATAGAGCCCCTTTTTTGGGACTCTGTTATGCGCACCCTGAGGAAGGAGTTTCTGAACTCCGAAACGCGCGTCGGGGCGGCCCTGTGTCCAGTATATCCGCATCATTGGGTAATTATGCTTATTTTACCGATTGTATATCACTCAGTATTTTGAGCCATGTTGTAGCCATGTTAGGGATATTCTGCTCTATTTGATGGATACTACTTGCCTTTTAATTTGGTACACGATATTTGCTACATTATTAACCTGGACATTGTGTCATCCTCTGTTTGTAATATTTTTGTCCATCAGTGAATATCACAGTATTTTTGCTATATTTTAACCCATTGTTGTGATATTTGTCTGTTTCACATGGCCTTTCCTATTTGCACATTGTGAGGCCCATTTACCCTCATGTATTGCTGATCAGTTTTTAAAACTATTGTTTCAATTAAATGTTAATTTTTTATGATGACCTTTTTGACTGTAGTCTGTTCTCTGTGGATATTTTGCATGCGTCCAAAATAGTGGTTTACCCCCACATATGGGGTATCAGCGTACTCAGGACAAATTGCACAATAACTTTTGGGGTCCTGTTACCCTTTGGAAAATAAAAATTGGGGGTGGAAAGATCATTTTTGTGGAAAAGATATGATTTTTTAATTTTACAGCTCTACGTTATAACCTTCTGTGAAGCCCTTAGGGGTTCAAAGCTCTCACCACACATCTAGATAAGTTCCTTAGGGGGTCTAGTTTCCAAAATGGGGTCACTTGTGGGGGGTTTCCACTGTTTAGGCACACAGGGGCTCTCCAAGCGCGACATGACACCCGCAGACCATTCCATCAAAGTCTGCATTTAAAAACGGTGCTGCTTCCCTTCCGAGCTCTGCCATGCGCCCAAATAGTGGTTTACCCCCACATATGGGGTATCAGCGTACTCAGGAGAAATTGTACAACAAATATTGTGGTTCATTTTCTACTGATACCCTTGACAAAATTTTAAAAAATTGTGTCGAAAGAAAAATTTTGGGAAAAAAATGTTCATTTTTTCCTTCCACATTGCTTCAATTCTTGTGAAGTACCTAAAGGGTTAATAAACTTCTTGAATGTGGCTTTGAACACCTTGAGGGGTGCAGTTTTTAGAATGGTGTCATTTTTGGGTATATTCTGTCATACTGACCCCTCAAATTCACTTAAAATGTGAGGTGGCCCCTAAAAAAAATGGTTTTGTAAATTTTGTTGGAAAAATGAGAAATTGCTGGTCAACTTTTAACCCTTATAATTTCCTAACAAAAAAAAATTTTGGTTCCAAAATTGTGCTGATGTAAAGTAGACATGTGGGAAATGTTATTTATTAACTATTTTTTGTGACATATCTCTCTGATTTAATGGCACAAAAATTAAAATTTGAAAATTGCAAAATTTTCAAAATTTTTGCCATATTTCCTTTTTTTTCATAAATAAGCACAAGTTATATTGAAGAAATTTTATGACTATCATGAAGTACAATATGTCACGAGAAAACAGAATCGCCAAGATCCGTTGAAGCGTTTCAGAGTTATAAGCACATAAAGTGACAGTGGTCAGAATTGTAAAAATTGGCCTGGTCTTTAACCTACAAAATGGCTTGGTCGTTAAGGGGTTAATTTATCTATAAAGCTTTGGCACAACTTTTTTTTTACATTTAGGAAACCTCATTTTCAGATGTTACATTACCTGCTGGCTGTCTTTATTTTGATTTGTGCAAAAGATCTTGTACAGTAGTACAAAGTATCCAAAGAGTTACTGGAATCCTGTCTGTCAAAACAATGCTGATCTAAAACCTCCAAAGTGTGCAAAAGGCCGGAGTCACACTGGCGACAAAATCGGACGACTGCAATGCGATGAAATATCGCATTGCAGTCTGCCCTATGTTAATCTATGGAGCAGCTCCCAGTATCCGTTATTTTGTGGTCCGTTTTAAACGTCCGTGTACAATCGCAGCATGCTGCGATTGTCACCGATTGTCGGTCGACAATCGCCAATGCAAGTCTATGGGAGCGATGAAAAATCGGATTACAAACGGACCACACTGTGTGACTTGCGATGAAATCGCATCGGTGTCCTTTAGAAAAGCCGGCAATTCATCCCCGGCTATACTGTAAAATCACACTGACAGCTTTAATAAAGACTAGAAAGAATAGATATATACACATAGAACACATATATATATATATACATGTCATTGTGACATGTACATATACATATATTTATAGTTCCTAGACTTCTACATACTGTAATAGCCGCTAATTCAATTGCCGGGTTTTGTGAAATCACAGAAGCCGACATGAAATGATACATTGTTTCCACACATTTAACCATGTAATTTCATGTATTTTTATATATGTTTGAAACATACAATTACATGAGTGTATTTGTGCAAAATTTCAGACATGTAGGGGTTAATTAAAGGTGTAATTTCGTTAAAAAAAAATGCGTGGGCTCCCGCTGTATTTTCTCCACCAGACAGACAAAGCAAAGCGAGTGGGGGCAGATAATAATAGCCTAGGGAGGGTACATTTTTTTTGTGCCCCCCCTGGCTACTAACATCTGCCCCCAGACACCCCAGAAAGGGCAAATCTATAATTAGATTCGCCCTTTCTGGCACTTTGCCCGTCTATTCCCATTGCCCTGTAGCGGTGGCGAATGGGTTAATCTCACCTTACTGTCACCTTAGTATTGAAAGGTGACCTTAAGGCAGGTTAATAATTGATAGCTGTCAATTAGACAACTATCAATTATTAATCCTATTGAAGTAAATAAAAAAACACACACACTTTAAGAATAAATAATTTTAATGAAATAAAAACACATTTTTTTGACCATATTTTATTTTACACTTAATCCGTGCGAAGCCATTGATCTCCTAAAATAAAGAAAAAAAAATAAAACAACATTATTCTTACCTATTCCGCCGATCTGTCACGTCCCACGCTGTAATCCTTCACAAAGGGTTAACTAGCTTTGAGCCAAGCAGTGCAAGTAATCCTGTATGCTCAGCTCAAAGCTCATGAATGAATAAGTTCCTCTCCTGGCGACAGGAGAGGATCTGTTTCATGAATGAAGCTTAATTGATTGTGTCCACTTTCCCTTTAGGTCAGGTCACTACAGTTAAATTGGCAATAAATCAATTAAGCTCCATTCATGAATCTATTCCTCTACTTTCGCTGGGAGAGGAACTTATTCATTCAGGGGAATACAGGTCTGAGACAGCATTATTAGCTCTCTGCGACCTGTAACCTGTTAACCCTTTCTGATGGATTACACCGTGGGACCTGACTGTACATCGGATTGGTAAGAATAATTTTGCTTTTTTATTTTATTTTTATTACAGGAAATGGTTTTAGCAGGAAAATAAAATATGGTCAAAAACTGTGTGATTATTTAATTAAACTTATTTTTTATTAAACTGTGTGTGTTTGATTTTTCTTTCATACAATAGGATTAATAATTGATAGTTGTCTAATTGACAGCTATCAATTATTAACCTGCCTTAAGGTCACCTTTCAATACTAAGGTGACATTAAGGTGAGATTAACCCATTCGCCACCGCTACAGGGCAATGGGAATAGACGGGCAAAGTGCCAGAAAGGGCAAATCTAATTATAGATTTGCCCTTTCTGGGGTGTCTGGGGGCAGATGTTAGTAGCCAGGGGGGGCACAAAAAAAATGTACCCTCCCTAGGCTATTATTATCTGCCCCCACTCGCTTGCTTTGTCTGTCTGGTGGAGAAAATACAGCGGGAGCCCACGCATTTTTTTTCAACGAATTTACACCTTTAATTAACCCCTACATGTCTGAAATTTAGCACACATATACTCATGTAATTGTATGTTTCAAACATATATAAAAATACATGAAATTACATGGTTAAATGTGTGGAAACAATGTATCATTTCATGTCGGCTTCTGTGATTTCACTGAAGCCGGCAATTGAATTAGCGGCTATAACAGTATGTAGAAGTGTAAGAACTATAAATATATGTATATATATATATATGTCACAATGACATATATATATATATATATGTGCTCTATGTGTATATATCTATTCTTTCTTTTGGCATTTAAATACTATTCTTTTGGATCCATTATATGTCAGTTTTGCAAGCCTGCGAGAAAATCTCGCAAGTAGGATGAAAATCGGATGTTACAAGGTACACACACATGCGACTAAATCGCATCTTTGAAGGAAAATCGGATGCCAGAAGGATGTGTGATTTTATTTTGATCCGATTGTCGACCGTCTAAAACGGACCGATTTTTGTGGTTGTGTGTGACTCCAGCCTTATTCTTTGTTCTATTTCAGGTGTTACTATTAGCAGAGTTTGGCTGGAGTCACACACAACCACAAAAAATCGGTCAGTTTTAGACGGTCGATTGTCGGATCAAAATGCAAACATCACACATCCTTCTGGCATCCGATTTTCCTTCAAAGATGCGATTTAATCGCATGTGTGTGTACCTTGTAACATCCGATTTTCATCCGACTTGCGAGATTTTCTCGCAGGCTTGCAAAACTGACATATAATGGATCCAAAAGAATAGTATTTAAATGCCAAAAGAAAGAATAGATATATACACATAGAGCACATTATATATATATATATGTCATTGTGACATATATATATACATATATTTATAGTTCTTACACTTCTACATACTGTTATAGCCGCTAATTCAATTGCCGGCTTCAGTGAAATACAGAAGCCGACATGAAATGATACATTGTTTCCACACATTTAACCATGTAATTTCATGTATTTTTATATATGTTTGAAACATACAATTACATAAGTGTATGTGTGCTAAATTTCAGACATGTAGGGGTTAATTAAAGTTGTAAATTTGTTGAAAAAAAATGCGTGGGCTCCCGCTGTATTTTCTCCACCAGACAGACAAAGCAAGCGAGTGGGGGCAGATAATAATAGCCTAGGGAGGGTACATTTTTTTTGTGCCCCCCCTGGCTACTAACATCTGCCCCCAGACACCCCAGAAAGGGCAAATCTATAATTAGATTCGCCCTTTCTGGCACTTTGCCCGTCTATTCCCATTGCCCTGTAGCGGTGGCGAATGGGTTAATAGTCTGGCGTTAATGTCACCTTAGTATTGAAAGGTGACCTTAAGGCAGGTTAATAATTGATAGCTGTCAATTAGACAACTATCAATTATTAATCCTATTGTATGAAAGAAAAATCAAACACACACAGTTTAATAAAAAAGTTTAATGAAATAATCACACAGTTTTTGACCATATTTTATTTTCCTGCTAAAACCATTTACTGTAATAAAAATAAAATAAAAAAGCAAAATTATTCTTACCAATCCGATGTACAGTCAGGTCCCACGGTGTAATCCATCAGAAAGGGTTAACAGGTTACAGTTAGCAGAGAGATAATTCTGTCTACTAGCTCTAACCCCATGAATGAATAAGTTCCTCTCCCAGCGAAAGTAGAGGAATAGATTCATGAATGGAGCTTAATTGATTTATTGGCAATTTAACTGTAGTGACCTGACCTAAAGGGAAAGTGGACACAATCAATTAAGCTTCATTCATGAAACAGATCCTCTCCTGTCGCCAGGAGAGGAACTTATTCATTCAGGAGCTTTGAGCTGAGCATGCAGGATTACTTGCACTGCTTGGCTCAAAGCTAGTTAACCCTTTGTGAAGGATTACAGCGTGGGACGTGACAGATCGGCGGAATAGGTAAGAATAATGTTGTTTTATTTTTTTTTCTTTATTTTAGGAGATCAATGGCTTCGCACGGATTAAGTGTAAAATAAAATATGGTCAAAAAAAGGTGTTTTTATTTCATTAAAATAATTTTTAATTAATGTGTCTGTGTTTTTTTAATTTACTACAATAGGATTAATAATTGATAGTTGTCTAATTGACAGCTCTCAATTATTAACCTACCTTAAGGTCACCTTTCAATACTAAGGTGACAGTAAGGTGAGATTAACCCATTCGCCACCGCTACAGGGCAATGGAATAGACGGGCAAAGTGCCAGAAAGGGCGAATCTAATTATAGATTTGCCCTTTCTGGGGTGTCTGGGGGCAGATGTTGGTAGCCAGGGGGGGCACAAAAAAAATGTACCCTCCCTAGGCTATTATTATCTGCCCCCACTCGCTTGCTTTGTCTGTCTGGTGGAGAAAATACAGAGGGAGCCCACGCATTTTTTTCCAACGAATTTACACCTTTAATTAACCCCTACATGTCTGAAATTTAGCACACATATACTCATGTAATTGTATGTTTCAAACATATATAAAAATACATGAAATTACATGGTTAAATGTGTGGAAACAATGTATCATTTCATGTCGGCTTCTGTGATTTCACTGAAGCCGGCAATTGAATTAGCGGCTATTACAGTATGTAGAAGTGTAACAACTATAAATATATGTATATATATATATGTCACAATGACATATATATAATATATATATATATATGTGGATTCTATGTGTGGATATGTATTGATTCGATTCTTTATTAAAGCTGTCAGTGTGCTTTTACAGTATAGGCAGGGATGAATTGCCGGCTTTTCTAAAGGACACTGATGCGATTTAATCGCAAGTCACACAGTGTGGTCCGTTTGTAATCCGATTTTTGATCGCTCCCATAGACTTGCATTGGCGATAGTCGACCCACAATCGGTGACAATCGCAGCATGCTGCGATTGTACACGGACGTTTAAAACGGACCACAAAAAATCGGATACTGGGAGCTGCTCCATAGATTAACATAGGTCCGACTGCAATGCGATTTTTCATCGCATTGCAGTCGTCCGATTCTGTCGCCAGTGTGACGCCGGCCTAAGGCTAAGTGCACACGTTCAGGAATGTTTGCAGAATATTCCTGTGCAAAACCGGACTTTTTTCGCAGCAAAAACGCGCGGTTTTTTTTTTGCGCGGATTTTGCACGTTTTTGGTGTGTTTTTTTGAGCGTATTTGATGCGTTTTTACCACGATTTTTTACTGAACTTTCTAGGTCAATAATATAACGGGAAAAAACGCTAGAAATCCGCAAAATTAATGGACATGTTGCTAGATTTTCCGTGATGCGTTTTTTTCGCGGAAAAAAACGCACCATGTGCACAAAAATTGCGGAATTCATTCTAAATGATAGGATGCTTAATTCATGCGTTTTTGACGCGTTTTTTCCCACGAAAAAACGCGTAAAAAAACGCAAATAATCCTGAACGCGTGCACTTAGCCTAAAGGAAGTTTTTATCTTTCAGAGATCTTCTGTCTAGAGGCACCCTAACTGTATAAAAACTAACTGAGCTTTACTTTCCCTCCAGCACCCAGCAATATCTCCTCCAATGCCCCAGTTTCTGTTTGTCCACTATGTTAATTTCAGCAGCACTTTGCAAACATTGTATATATGAATGCCTCTATTGCTTCACTCATAAAAATGTGAGGCTCTTTGTACACACTTGATCAAAATACATGAACCTATCTGCCAACGCGTCGATCCATGTTAGGTTGTACCCAGTACTAATGACTCACCTCTGTCTGTGCCTAGGCCCCAAATAAACTCATTTAATACTAAAAGAAATGCTGCGATATTCTGCATTGTGTGTTTGAGGTGTGTGACAACCTCCAGAGTATTGTACTCATTTGATGGACCCATATTCATAAAATTTTCAGGCCCCCTTGAGACTCCACCCAGACTCCCCCGCAGATCCGCCTTCACCCCTCGAACCTTCCACAGTCCCACAACCCACTCTTGGAAAAACTCCACTTTTACACCATGTCGTCACCAATCACACGGGCAGCACAGTGGCACAGTGGTTAGTAGTTAGCACTGCGGCCTTGCAGCGCTGGAGTCCTGGGTTCAAATCCCACCAAAGACAACATGCGCAAGGAGTTTGTATGTTCTCCCTGTGTTCTTGTGGGTTTCCTCTGGGTTCTCCAGTTTCCTCCCACATTCCAAAGACATACTGATAGGGAATTTAGATTGTGAGCCCCAATGGGGACAGTGAAGATAATGTGTGCAAAAACTGTAAAGAGCTGCGGAATATGCTGATGCTATATCACATACATAGCCATCATCTTTTGTTTCTGCCTAAAAAATTTTTAAGCAAATAAAAGTAATGAACCCAGACCCCAGCATGTCACACAGTCTGCCAGGCAGTGCCTCACCCAGTCCGGGCCCCCCTCCTTGCTTCTGCTCACTAGTAGTGGCAGTAATGGCGGCCCGGATTGTAGTCTTGTAAGGGTGGTGAACTGTGCTGCAGCCTGAAGACGCCAATCGAGCGAAGTGTACTGTGTGATGTATGAATAGACCTGCGTCTTTGTATATATCGTGATGAGTCAGAGTTTTAAATAATATTGTCAGGAAGGTCTACTTTACCTTCAGCGGATTTTTGGCACTTATCAAAGGACCACTGGACTTCCACAGCCTGGCCTCTCTGTTTAATCTGTTGTTCAACTTTATGAATTTTAGATCGAACCTAAAAATTATTAAATTCTTCTGAATGAAAATTTCTGCAGTTATTATGATTTGAGTTACAAAAAAATGTACATGACACATATTGCATTCTCTTAAGACCTTCTAAAAAATTATTTCTGCTTCACTATGGTATGATAACACTGGTATAAAAGTGATTTTGGTGCCAATGATGTCTGAAAGGTTTTATATTAAGTGTATAGTGCTTCTTAAGAATATGTCTTTGGTTTTGCCAGATTGGCTCTATTGTCTGAAATATTTAATAGCTAATTAATTACAGTAGAATTCTGGCTTCAAAAAGTGGCTTTATACGATTGTAAGCCTGCAAATGGAAATACAAAATAATTATACAGGATATTTCATTACCTAAAGGGTATGCCACACTAAACAACATCGCTAACGGGATCGCTAAAAAACGTCACTATTTAGCGATCCCGTTAGCGATGTTGTTGTGTGCGTCAGCTTCCAGCGACGAGCTTCCTGCTGTGATCTCGCTCGTGGCTGGAATCGTTCCGGACCTATTTTGGTCGCTGGCGCCCCGCTGGGTAAGTATATATCGCTAGTGTGGCACCTTTTTTAGCGATTTAGCGGTACTTTTGTACCGCTAAAGTCGTTAAGAAGATCGCTAACCGCGATAGCGTCCTAACGACATCGCTAAAATAGGTAGCTACTAGCGATATAGAAACAATCCCGCTAGCGATCTCATTAGTATGCGACGCTAACGAGATCGCTAGCGGGATTGTGTAGTGTGGCAGTACCTTAAGACACTGTAAAGGCAAAAGACCAAAGGTTATTGAGTTTGTTATCACACACAAGTCCCATTGGGGGAATGCATTATTTTCATGTATGAAGTTTCCACAATCAGTGATGGTTTGGGGAGTCATGTCATCTGGTGGTGTAGGCTCACTGTGCTTTATCAAGACCAAAGTTCAGCGCAGCCGTCTACCAGGAAATTTTAGAGCACTTCATGCTTCCCTCTGCCGACAAGCTTTTTGGAGATGGAAATTTCATTCTCCAGCAGGACTTGTCACCTGTCCACACTGCCAAAAGTACCAATACCTGGTTTAAAAACAACAATATCACTGTGCTTGATTGGCCAGCAAACTCGCCTGACCTTAACCCCATAGAGAATCTATGGTGTATTGTAAAGAGGAAGATGAGAGACACCAGACCCAACAATGCAGACGAGCTGGAGGCAGCTATCAAAGCAACCTGGGCTTCCATAACACCTCAGCAGTGCCACAGGATGATCGCCTCCATGCCACGCCGCACTGATGCAAAAGGAGCCCTGACCAAGTATTGTGTGAATTTACTGAACATACATTTCAGTAGGCCAACATTTCGGATTTTAAAATCATTTTTTCAAGCTGGTGTTATAAAGTATTCTAATTTACTGAGATAATGACTTTTGGGTTTTTATTGGCTGTAAGCCATAACCATCAACATTAACAGAAATAAACATATGAAATAGATCACTCTTTTTGTAATGACTATATATAATATATGACTTTCACTTTTTGTATTGAAGAACTGAAATAAATTAACTTTTTGATGATATTCTAATTTTGTAAGATGCATCTGTATCATGAACAATGAGTTTTTCCACAAATAAATAATTTTGGTTGGTTCCAGCATAGGGCTATCCCTCACTCAGTTGATCATGTGGCTCCGACTAATGAATGCCATACACGAAAGACTTTTGTAGGCCAAACCTGCTGAAATTTCAAGTGGACTGGCTGATCATCTGATGTGTATGAGATTTTCTGCTGACACTCATTCAGCACATCAGAGTCAGAGTGAAACAGAAATTGGGCACCTCTGTTCTCAAGAAACAAACTTCTGCTAGGGGTCTCTGGTGGCAACATATGCCAGTTGCCACCTCTCCCAACACCAAGCGTACTTATGTGTAGGGTGGTATGGGATGGAATAGTTGCAGCAGACAAATAGGTCTATCCAAACCAGAAACCCATTTTAAGAGTTTGGCAATACTTTTACAGAAACTTAATGTCTCAAACATAAGTACAAAATTACTAATAATGCCATATACAGACAAAATAATAAACATTTTCTAAATCTGGTCTGCGTAGAAAAGTATAGCATAAAGCAAGTCTGTTTAGTATGACTATAAGCATCCTTGAATCTTCTGATTGCATCACATCAAAGCTTACTACTTAATGAAGCTAATGTCATTTATTTTAGCAGTGTATGCAAAGTTTCTAGTAGTAAACCATAGGAATTTGCTCAATTTCAAACAGTGATGCATACCTGTTGGTTAAATGGTGAGTTTCCACCAGGCATCGGCAGGCTGGATGGGGCAACCTGAAGAAGATCCAGTGGAGAACCTGGATTTGTGTTTTTATTTTCATTTGTGGAATACTTCCACACCAAGGCACTTGGACAGCAAAGAGTGATAGTCTGCAGAAAGCAATGTTATTGTGAAATGGTTTATGATACTTGTAAGTTGTAATGCTGCAGTTTATGTTGTTCATCAAGTAATAACAGATCATAACCTAGACATACAGTCTGACCAAGGGCGTAACAATCGCTGTCGCAGAGGGCGCGAACACCATCAGGCCCAGAGATAGCACCTATTTCAGCAGGATGGGCGTACGAGGATGCACATTCAACTGAAATGCATTGCAGTGCAGAGACCCACCCGGTCCTTGCACTGCAATACAAGTTGATGTCCAATCAGAGCCATGTGTCATGCTCTGCCCATCGCTTGCATGATAAAGTTAGCTGCCGGCTACAGAAGAGGACAATTGGACATGTTGGAGCTAGAGCAAGGCGAGTAGGATCATTTATATTTTTTGTGTGTTAAAGAACAGTGGAAGAATGGAGCACATATATACCAGGATGGGGGACATATATAGCATGAGGAGCCAAGCAAAGGAGACATATATACCAGGATAGGGGCCATATATAAAGGATGGGGTACACACATACCAGGAAGGGGACATAAGGGGCCCAGCATAGGAGACATACCATAAACGAGGGGGGGGCCAATGTTCGGGGACATATATACCAGGATGGGAGACATATATACCAGGATGGGCACATATATACCAGGAAGGGGGATAATATATACCAGGATGAGGCCAGGATTAGGGACATACATACCAGGATGGAAGACATATATACCAAAATGGACCTAGGATGGGGGGCATTACTATATAATGGGTGAGGGGGGTCAACATTTATGTCCTTATTAGATTTAGAATGCTTTAAAGACCCATACATCTAACGAACACGCGGTGGGGGGGCCCAGGTCCAAATTTTGCATCAGGGCCCATCAGACTCTAGTTACATTACTGAGTCCGCAGGTACACAAATATTTTTAATGGAATAATATATATTTACCATAGTGTGCAAACCTTATGGTTATAACCAGCTAGTTACCGTAATTACAATAGTAACTTATCATGTGGACCGGTCGCAGAATTACAATAATGTATAAAATGACAACTTGTGACTGAAGAAAGCACCTATAAATCTATCTGAGCCCATAAGTCAGGGGTGGACATACCAGTGGTGCAATCTGTGCAACCACATAGGAACCAAAGAGGATAAGGGCCCAATTCCACCTCCAAAGCAGGTGGAATTCTGCATTATTATGCGCTATTGGACTGCAAATGGCTCATATATTTCGTTCTTGCACAGGGGTTACTATACAACCTCTTCATCACTTCATTCCTTTATGTAATATAGATAAAACTGTCATTTTGGCATGACCGAACCTGTGGACCTGGAAGGAACTCGGAGTTCAAATCCCCAGCTCCGAAGAAGGAAAGCAAGAAAAAGCTATGACATCTCTTTCCATAAATTTGTTGACTTATACAGAGTGGCCACACTTGTATTCCAGCATTGTTAGAAGTAAATTTCTTTCCCTCCCTAAATTAAATATCCGTTATCTGCCTTCTCAGAGGTTCTGGATAAATAATAATTTTCTTGTATGTTTGGTGAGACCAATTTTTAAATTCTTTTTACACCTACATATAAGTGCAAAGTCCATGAGAAAAAAAAAGCGCAAACATAAATGCTGAACTCATAAATGAAGCCAAAATAAATAATGTTTCAGAGGAAAATGTTCTTATACACTGATCTTGAAGCTAGATTTTTTTTCATTCAAAAAGATACATACAGATTTTTTTTTCAGGATTTTCTACATTCTTAAGTTGGATTAGTTAAAACGTAAAAACAGTAATGGTAGGGCTCAATATCAAATCCCATACAAGTTGTGCAGTAAAAAAAAAATTTGTGAGATTTGCCTGCAACCTGCACCTAAATTGCATGACTACTTTATTATGCAATTTGATTGTGAGTTGTATTTGATTAAGGATTTTCTCCAACCAAAAAAATTAAATGAAAAAATGTAGGGCCTGATTCATTAAGACTTGCATTTCATGCTGGTCTTGATGAGTGGGCATGCTGGAATCAGACTCTCCTGATTCTTGAAGAGGCTTTGGAGTGAGATTTCTGGAGTATGGAACACCACAGCCCGTCATTAATTAGTACCTGATTTGAACAACAAGACTGGACTGAGATTTCTGGGGTAGTGCAAGGAGGTGCATGACACTCATCAGTTGCTCCAGATTCATGTAGAGGCATGCACCTCCGTGCACTACACAAGAAATCTCATTACAATCAGGTACTGGAGTGAAAATTCTGGCATAGGGAACACCATAGCTTGTCATGAAATAGACAAGCTGTGGAATCATGCCCCCACAGCACACTCGTCCTTCCCCAGCTCCGTCCATTTCGGTGGAGCTAGGAGAAATTGGTGTGAAGATGCCAAAAGTCACAAAATGTAGGTGCAACTTCGAGTTGCACCTAACTTATTGAACTTTTCAAAGCTGGTATATCACAATTCTGGAAGTTTTAATAAATCAGTCCCTTCGTGTTTCACTTATGTGTTCTGTCTGGGTTGTATTTGTACCTAGAATGAGTATACTCTAAAGACGGTCTTTTTTTGGAGGACTGACTTTCTGTAGGAAAGGGAAGAGAGGGAAAGGAAGGAAAGGAAAGGGAAGAAGGAGAGAGAAATAAAGAAAGAAAGAGAGAGAGAAAGAAAGAAATAAGAAAGAAGAAAGAAAGAAAGAAAGAAAGAAGAAAAAAGGAAAGAAAAAGAAGAAAAAAGAAAGAATAAAGAAAGAAAGAGAAAAAGAAAGAAAGATGGTTGATTTTGATCCAATATGTGAACCTAATTTGCTTGTTCAAGTTGAATGATGCACAACACACATATGCCCATCTTATGTATGTTGCATCTTAGTGATGGATTTTTGTTTTTTATTTTGTTTTCTTGCATGCAAGAGAAAACAGATCACACACCGATGATAAGGGCTCATACCCATATGCGAGAAAAAAAGGTCCGATATCAGGACCGATAAAACGGACGAGTGTCATGCGAGTGTCATGCGAGTACAATGTGATTTTTCTCACATAGCATCTCTATGACATCCGTATGACATGAGTATGCAATGCTTTTTTTCTGCAACTATTTTTCTACAATCATTTACAGGACCATTTACAGTGTTCTATGCCACAGAATGGTAAGGTATCTATAAAAAACAGACGGCATACGGATGGTCCGTATGCTGTGCGATTTTTTTCTCGCATCCATTGACTTGCATTGGCGTATCTCATCCAGCAGCTGAGAAAATAATCGCAGATGAGATGTAACTCATTGAATAACATTGGTCAGAGTGCATTCCAATTTTTTCTCTGATTGCATTCGTCTGTTTTTCTCACAAATGAGTATGAGCCCTAAAAATGCAGACAAAAAAAATTGATGAACATCAAATAAAAAACATGAAAATCGATCCACTTTTCTCATAGTAAATAAACATAGGTGAATGAGCCATTACATTGAACTCTACACTGGAAAAGCTGCTCGCTATCTGCAACTAAAAACTAGCAGATTTGGAATTCATGGTGCTATGGTGATGTGGTTGTTCACAAAATTGCTGTACTTGCACTGTAGTCCTATCCATAGGGAACATCGTGGCAAATTTGCTGCAGAAACTTGCATATCTTCATTGGCTCTACAAAAATTTGTGCTCATATCATGGAAATGACTTTTAATTAGGAAATTTTTGCAACAAATCAGCGTGAACATTTTTGAGATTCCGCTTTGATAAATCTTCATACAGAGACAATTTCGCAATATACCCAGAAAAACCATATATATAAATAACGACCGCTCAGGTTAGTGATCCGTGAACATATTTACATGGCTGCAGTTTTCATTATTGACACACTATTACGGAACTATTACTGAACACAGAAAATGAACATGGCTACTCTTCTTTATGTTTCTTTGTGGAAGCAAAAGTACTGCATTCCCCAAAGCTATGCGAAGAGCCAGTTCTGATCATTTAGGCTTTCCTCTTTGCAGCAGCAATATCTGCATAAAAGTCTACCGCTAGTAGCATCAGAATAGAATACTAGGTACTTCCCACAGGCTCTTGTTCATGTACCCTCGTCATCACCACACACAGCAAGACATTTAACATGGCAGCATACCTATAACATGCAGCTAAGACCATATACCAATGGGCGGTGTTGTGGACACGTCTGGTAGTCGGCGCATGGCAGATGGACCGAACTGATGACTGGTCCTGAAGTACTGGAACTTGGAGCTGATATAGGAGGATTGTTTGGCCCCACCATTACAATGGCTGAATGTACAATGGCCGAAGCAGCACAATCACTCAGCAGTGCAGAAAGGCGTCTGGAGCAGAAGTAGGCAAGGCGTCGTGACAAGTACGCTGATTGTACAAATTCCTCAGAGTGCTAAAAGAAAGAAAGAGAAAGAATAACTGTAAAAACAGCATGTGTCAGTAGATATCTGTTGTAGAAATATTGTAGAAAAACAGTTGAACCTCCAAAATTTGTTGGGCTATGTTCACACACAGCGTTTTTGCAACATGTTTCGCCACATTTTTTATGCAAATAAGGCCAGTGTCTCACTACTGTAGAATACGGGCGAGTGCTAAGCGAGAAAACATCGCATAGCACTCGGACAAGTGTTAATCTGTCAGGCAGCTCACATCACCGTTTATTTTCTCAGGCGTATTCAACATGCATGTAAAATCGCAACATGCTGCATTTGTACTCGTATATTGTCCGAGACTCGCCAATGCCAGCCTACGGGTGCGAGAAAAAAAATCGCACAGCACTCGGAACATGTGAGTGCTGTATGACTTTTACGCACCGGTGTCCTTTGCAAAAACCGGCAATTCATGTGCCGCATACAGTAAAAATTACATTGACAGGTTAGAATAGAATCGATAGAATAGATATATACACATAGAATGGATAGATATATAAATGTCAGTGACATACACATATATAAATATGTATTATTATTACATAGATAGAAGAAAAGCCGGCAATTCATCTGCCGTGTACTGTATAATCACAGTGTGACAGGTTAGAATAGAATAGATAGAATAGATGTATACACTTAGAATACATAGATATATAGATGTCAGTGACACACACATATATACTGCTCAAAAAAATAAAGGGAACACTCAAATAACACATCCTAGATCTGAATGAATGAAATATTCTCATTGAATACTTTGTTCTGTACAAAGCTGAATGTGCAGACAACAAAATCACACAAAAATCAATGGAAATCAAGTTTATTAACCAATATAGGCTGAATTTGGAGTCACACCCAAAATTAAAGTGAAATGTAATGCCCTTACAACTAGAGTTGAGCGAAATAGGTCGGTCAGATTCAAAAGTCGCCGACTTTAGCCAAAGTCGAGTTTCGTCAACCGAAACACGACCATAGCGTGAGGTCGGCCATGCGGTCGTCGAAACAAGCGCCAAAATCGGATTTCCCAGAATGCTTGCAGGTGCCTTTTTTCAGCCAATGAGCAAGCCCGTACACTGTGGGCAACGAGATGACATGTGCAGCGTCCACCACCATCGTAGAGAAGGGCATTGCAGTGATCGGCTTGCTTTGGGGGGCATCATAGTGTCTATAAAAGCCCTGAGCGCCGACCTCCAATTTACTTCTGCCGATATTAACAATAGGGAGAGGTTGCTGATGCTGTTTATCAGTAAGGAGAGAGTTAGGGCTGTAAAGAGAAGTTTTTATGTGCTTGTGCTGATAGCAATTGTGCTGTACAGTTAGTGTGCAGTGACAGGGGAGGATTTTCTTGTGTGCAGCAGCGCTGGTTCTTAGGCTGCCTGATAGCTGTATTGCTGTGTGTACACTGCTGTGCAGACTGCTTTTTACACAGCACAATACTTTTATTCATTTTTTCTGCATAGTTACCGAGCGTTCATTTTTTCCCACACCGTATAGAGCTGTACGCTCCTCACACACTACCGTGTACTGGCTGGTATCACGGACAAATATATGCTGACTATCTGTGTGTGACTCCGGAACTAAATAGGGAGATTTAAATTTTCCCAAAACCGTATACAGCTGTACTCTTCTGATACAGTACAGTATATCTGCTCTTTGTATTACGGTCAAATCCATACTGAGTGAGTGTCTGTGTCTGACTCCAGAAATATATACGGAGATTTAAATTTTCCCCAAAACCGTATACAGCTGTCCGCTTGTGATACAGTACCGTATATCTGCTCTTTGTATTACGGTCAAATCCATACTGAGTGAGCGTCTGTGTCTGACTCCGGAAATATATACGGAGATTTAAATTTTCCCCAAAACCGTATACAGCTGTCCGCTTCTGATACAGTACCGTATATCTGCTCTTTGTATTACGGTCAAATCCATATTGAGTGAGCATCTGTGTCTGACTCTAGAATTATATACGGAGATTTACATTTTTCCCAAAACCGTATACAGCTGTCCGCTTCTGATACAGTACCGTATATCTGCTCTTTGTATTACGGTCAAATCCATACTGAGTGAGCGTCTGTGTGTGACTCCGGAAATATATACGGAGATTTAAATTTTCCCCAAAACCATATACAGCTGTCTGCTTCTGATACAGTACCATATATCTGCTCTTTGTATTACGGTCAAATCCATACTGAGTGAGCGTCTGTGTGTAACTCCGGAAATATATACGGAGATTTAAATTTTCCCCAAAACCGTATACAGCTGTCCGCTTCTGATACAGTACCGTATATCTGCTCTTTGTATTACGGTCAAATCCATACTCAGTGAGCGTCTGTGTGTGACTCTGGAAATATATACGGAGATTTAAATTTTCCCCAAAACCGTATACAGCTGTCAGCTTCTGATACAGTACCGTATATCTGCTCTTTGTATTACGGTCAAATCCATACTGAGTGAGTGTCAGTGTGTGACTCCGGAAATATATACGGAGATTTAAATTTTCCCCAAAACCGTATACAGCTGTCCGCTTCTGATACAGTACCGTATATCTGCTCATTGTATTACGGTCAAATCCATCCTGAGTGAGCGTCTGTGTCTGACTCCGTAAATATATACGGAGATTTAAATTTTCCCCTACACCATATACAGCTGTACGCTCCTCATACAGTACCATATATCTGCTGGTATTTTTGGTACATTTTCCCAAACATGAGGACGTATGGTGGAAGAGGCTGCGGATGTGGGCGGGGGGGCCAGCTGGTACTGATGGTGGTGGTGGTGCATCTGCTGGTAGTGCCAAAAGCACAATAGCACCTAAGGCAGGAGGTGTTGAGCCTGCGTCATCGTGTAGCTCCAGAAGGCCTGGAAGGCTCCCTTTTCTGGGAGTAGGTAAACCGCTTTTAAAGCCGGAGCATCAGGAACAGGTTTTGGCTTACATTGCCGAAACAGCCTCCAGCTCTATCGCCTCCTCTTCTGAAGTTTCAAAAAATGCAAGCACTGAGTCGTCAGTGCAGTCTTCTGGTCAGGAATAGTGTTGAGCGATACGATACTGCAAATATCGGGTATCGGCCGATATTGGCTGTATCGGAATTCCGATCCCGAGTTCCGATATTTTCGTCATATCGGATACCGGAATCGGAATTGTCACTGTCACTGTCAGTGTCCGTCGGTCGGGTCTGTCAGGAGTCAGCGGCACTTACCCGGCAGAAGATCTCCGGCGGTCACATCCCGGGCTGCTTAATGGCCGCCATCCTCTTCTCCCCGGTGGTCACATGCAGTATCTCGCGATAACTGCAGTGACTGCTGGGTAATCGCGGCCGTAAAGCAGTCCGATGACGTCACCGCCGGGGAAGCTGGTAAGCAGCTGTGCTGCGCCGGGATGACAGGCTCTGCCTGTCATTCCGATGTAGCAGAGCTGGATCGTCGTGGGACAATCGTTACTATGGACTGCGTCGGACAGGTGGTATACTGTTGGTTTGTTTTTTTTATTTTTTTACAGGAGATCGATGGCGTCGCAGGAATGAGAGAGTAATAAAAAAAATGAAAACTGTGTTGTCTCTTTTATTTCATTAAAAGACTTTTTTCTTGCTGTGTCTTTTTTTTAAACATTTAATAACTTTGGGATTAATAATGGATCGGTGTCTTATTGACACCTCTCCATTATTAACCGGGCTTATTGTCACCGTGCAATCAACGGTGACAATAACCCCTTATTACCCCGCTTGCCACCGCTACAGGGTAAGTGGGAAGAGCCGGGTAAAGTGCCACAATTGGCACATCTTTTGATGCGCCAAATGTGGGGCTGCTGTAGCCTGGTATTATCAGGCTGTTGAGGGCCAAAATCCATGGGCCTTGACAGCCTTTTAATACCAGGCCGCAGCAGTCTGCATTTTACTTGGCTGGTTAACAATAGGGGGGATCCCCACGCCGTTTTTTTTTCGAGGGGATTCCCTATTTTTGTTAACCAGCCAAGCTAAGCAGACTGCTGTGGCCTGGTATTATCAGGCTTGCAAGGTCCATGGATATTGGATCCTTACCAGCCTGAAAAACCAGGCCTCAGCGGTCTGCTTCATCTGGCTGGTTAACAAAAATAGGGGGGACCCCACGCTAATTTTTTTCGAGGGGATCCCCTATTTTTGTTAATCAGCCAAGATATGCAGACTGCTGTGGCCTGGTATTATCAGGCTGGCAAGGTCCATGGATCTTGGCTCCTTAACAGCCTGAAAATCCAGGCCTCAGCGGTCTGCTTCATCTGGCTGGTTAACAAAAATAGGGGGGACCCCACGCCATTTTTTTTTCGAGGGGATCCCCTATTTTTGTTAATCAGCCAAGATATGCAGACTGCTGTGGCCTGGTATTATCAGGCTGGCAAGGTCCATGGATCTTGGCTCCTTAACAGCCTGAAAATCCAGGCCTCAGCGGTCTGCTTCATCTGGCTGGTTAACAAAAATAGGGGGACCCCACGCCATTTTTTTTTTCGAAGGGAACCCCTATTTTTGTTAATCAGTTCCCTCTGACGTCACTGATGGTGTCCCTGGCTGACCTGAAGTGAAAGTGGAAAGCAATCAATTAAGCTTTCCACTTCCTCTCCTGTCAGCCAGGAGAGGAACTCATTCATTTGGGGGTTTACTGTGAGGCTGCAGCATTAGCTGCGGTCCCTGCAGTAAACATTAACCCTTTCTGAAGGATTACACCGTGGGACCTGACTGTGCATCGGATTGGTAAGAATAATTTTGCTTTATTATTTTATTTTTATTACAGGAAATGGTTTTAGCAGGTAAATAAAATATGGTCAAAAACTGTGTGATTATTTCATTAAACTTCTTTTTTATTAAAGTGTGTGTGTTTGATTTTTCTTTCATACAATAGGATTAATAATTGATAGTTGTCTAATTGACAGCTCTCAATTATTAACCTGGCTTAAAGTGACCTTTCAATTGCAAGGTCATTTTAACCCCTTATTAACCCATTCGCCACCGCTACAGGGCAATGGGAATAGACGGGCAAAGTGCCAGAAAGGGCAAATCTAATTAGAGATTTGCCCTTTCTGGTGTGTCTGGGGGCAGATGTTAGTAGCGTGGGGGGGCCAAAAATAATGGTCCCTCTCTGGGCTATTATTATCTGCCCCCACTCACTGGCTTTGTCTGTCTGGTTGCGAAAATAGGGCGGGAGCCCACGCATTTTTTTTCAGCAATTTTACACCTCATATATATATATATGTCATTGAGTTTGTGACACATATATATATATATATATTTATAGTTCATACACTTCTACATAGTATAATAGCCGCTAATTCAATTGCCCGCTTTTGTGAAAATGCAGAACCCGACATGAAATGACATTTGGTGTACATAGGGTTAACCATGTCCTTTGCTATCTGATTTGCACAAACAATTAAATCAGTCTATGTGTGCAAAATTTCACACCTGTAGGGGTTAATTAAAGGTGTAAATTCGTAGCAAAAAAGTCCGTTTTTTTTACAACGAATTTACACCTTTAATTAACCCCTACAGGTGTGAAATTTTGCAAACATAGACTGATTTAATTGTTTGTGCAAATCAGATAGCAAACGACATGAAAAGACATGGTTAACCCTATGTAAACCAAGTGTCATTTCATGTCGGGTGCTTCTGTCTTTTCACTGAAGCCGGCTTTACCGGCAATTGAATCAGAGGATATTTTACTATGTAGAAGTGTATAAACTATACATATATGTATATATATATGTCACAATGACATGTATATATATATATATATGTATTCTATGTGTGTATATTTAGTGTTTACAAGGAAAGAATGGGGTTTTTTTAGTTCCGATATTTTGTTCCCATAGACTTACATGGGACTTCCGGTATCGGTATCGGGTATCGCCGATATTTTAATGGTATCGGCGATACCATTCCGATTCCGATACTTAGGGATATCGGAAACTATCGCTCAACACTAGTCAGGAACGACACCTTTCCTTGTGTCCTTCACCCCACCAAAAGTGAAGGATGCGGCAGGCCACACTTCAGATTACTCCATGGAGCTCTTTTCACATACCATGCCTGGGTTATCAAGTCAAATCCTGAATTCCCCAGTCCAAGATGAATATGACATGGAGTGCACTGATGCACAGCCACTGCTATATGATTCTGCTGGTACATTCACCCAGAGCACTGCATTGCCCTTGCAGTCTACTGAGCCAGATTCTGACCCTGATGAAACCCAGGTGCCCCTAACCGCATACTATACCACCTTACACGGTGACACAGAGGAAGGTGCAGATGAAATTGAAGAGGAGGTGATGGATGACCCAGTTGTTGACCTGGATTGGCATCCATTGGGGGAAGAGGGTGCCGCTGGCAATAGCTCAGAAGAGGAGGAGGATCCGCAGCAGGCATCGACATCGCAGCTGCGCTTATCTGGCAGGCCCGTAGCAGTCCAAAAACGTGTTAAAAAAACAAAAAGTGTTGCAGGACAGCTTGGCCAGATTGTCAAATTAGCACAGTGTGCAAGCCCTGAAAAGTTTTCCCATAGTAGGAAGAATGCAGTATGGCACATTTTTGACCAAAATCCTATTGATGAGGCAAAGGTTATCTGCAATAAGCGCGGAAGGACCTTTAGCCGAGAGAAAAATCTCGGACATTTGAATGCCAGTTGCATGCTTAGACATGTAAACACCATGCACTTGCAAGCGTGGACAGACTTCAAAACCTCAGTGGCTTTGAACGCCTACATTGCCAAACTGATCTCATCAGAGATGATTCCCTTCCGTTTGGTTGAAAGCGCAGCGTTCCGAGAGCTCAAGGCCTACGCTGTCCCACGCTATGACCTACCCAATCGGCAATTCTTTTCTAGAAAAGCCATCCCTGCCCTCCAACTGCATGTGAAAGACCGCATTGTCCATGCACTCAATCAGTGAGTGGAAAGATGCACCTCACAACAGATGCATGGGCCAGTAGGCATGGCCAGGGCCGTTACGTGCCCATCACTGCGCACTGGGATAATGTGGTGGATGCAGGGTCCACAGGGGACAGCGTCGGTGGGACAGTGCTGCCTAGCAGCCCACGGTATAGGCAACAGTTGGCTGTAGGCGTTCAACCCTCCTCCTCCTCCAGAAGCAAAAGCTCGTCGACAGAGCACAGTCACACGAGCACTCCATATCCGCAGCTGCCAGTGTTGCACACGAGGTGTCCCACTATCGAACAGCTAGTGGTAAGCGTCAGCAGGCTGTTTCAAAGATGATATACAGTGGTGGCCAAAAGTATTGGCACCCCTGCAATTCTGTCAGATAATACTCAGTTTCTTCCTGAAAATGATTGCAATCACAAATTATTTGCTATTTTTATCTTCATTTAATTTGCTTGCAAGAAAAAAAACACAAAAGAGATTGAAGCAAAAATCAAATCCTTGATCATTTCACACAAAACTCCAAAAATGGGCCAGACAAAAGTATTGGCACCCTCAGCCTAATACTTGGTTGCACAACCTTTAGCAAAAATAACTGCGAACAACCTCTTCCGGTAACCATCAATGAGTTTCTTACAATGCTCTGCTGGAATTGTAGACCATTCTTCTTTGGCAAACTGCTCCAGGTCCCTGATATTTGAAGGGTGCCTTCTCTAAACTGCCATTTTGAGATCTCTCCACAGGTGTTCTACGGGATTCAGGTCTGGACTCATTGCTGGCCACCTTAGAAGTCTCCAGTGCTTTCTCTCAAACCATTTTATAGTGCTTTTGGAAGTGTGTTTTGGGTCATTGTCCTGCTGGAAGACCCATGACCTCTGAGGGAGACCCAGCTTTCTCACACTGGGCCCTACATTATGCTGCAAAATTTGTTGGTAGTCTTCAGACTTCATAAAGCCATGCACGCGGTCAAGCAGTCCAGTGCCAGAGGCAGCAAAGCAACCCCAAAACATCAGGTAACCTCCGCCATGTTTGACAGTAGGGACCGTGTTCTTTTCTTTGAATGCCTCTTTTTTTTCCTGTACACTCTATGTTGTTGTTTTTTCTCAAAAAGCTCGACTTTTGTCTCATCTGACAAGAGAACATTCTTCCAAAATGTTTTAGGCTTTCTCGGGTAAGTTTTTGGCAAACTCCAGCCTGGCTTTTTTATGTTTCGGGGTAAGATGTAGGGTCTTCCTGGGTATCCTACCATACAGTCCCTTTTCATTCAGACGCCGACGGATAGTACGGGTTGACACTGTTGTACCCTCGGACTGCAGGGCAGCTTGAACTTGTTTGGATGTTAATCGAGGTTCTTTATCCACCATCCGCACAATCTTCCGTTGAAATCTCTCGTCAATTTTTCTTTTCCTTCCACATCTAGGGAGTTTAGCCACAGTGACATGGACATTAAACTTCTTGATGACACTGCGCACGGAAGACACAGGAACATTCAGGTCTTTGGAGATGGACTTGTAGCCTTTAGATTGCTCATGCTTCCTCACAATTTGGTTTCTCAAGTCCTCAGACAGTTTTTTGGTCTTCTTTCTTTTCTCCATGCTCAATGTGGTACACACAAGGACACAGGACAGAGGATGAGTCAACTTTAATCCATGTTAACTGGCTGCAAGTGTGATTTAGTTATTGCCAACACCAGTTAGGTGCCACAGGTAGGTTACATCTGCTGGTGATTACACGAATTAGAGAAGCATCACATGATTTTTCAAACAGTGCCAATACTTTTGTCCACCTCTTTTTTAAGGTTTGGTGTGGAATTATATCCAATTTGGCTTTAGGTCAATTCTTTTTGTGTTTTTTCATTGAAGACAAATTAAATGAAGATAATAATACCAAAGAATTTGTGTTTGCAATCATTTTCAGGAAGAAACTGAGTATTATCTGACAGAATTGCAGGGGTGCCAATACTTTTGGCCACCACTGTAATATAACCTCGGCACACACCAGTGGTATCTTGAAATAGTGGTTTTAATCAAAATCAGTACATACAGACGTTTTGGTCGTACATGACCTTCCTCAATGTACAGTATATAGAAGCTAAGAGCCAGGTGGAGAAATTATAGAATCAACCACAGGGTAAGATAGAAGAAGCTTCAGACTATATGTCGGTGATATTATGTGAAGATAGAGCGGCTAGAACGCGGTATACCACCGCTTGTCAGAAAGCAAGAAGATGATGATGATCAAAGATGATGTCTTTGGGCGACAACAGACACACCGCGGAGGTACTGGCCGACTACTTGCAGTGAGAAACTGAGTCATGGATGGGCAGTCTACATCTTGAGCCAGGCAAGGTAGTCAGTGATAACGGCCGTAATTTTGTGGCGGCCGTAGCCCTGGCAAAACTCAGACTCATACTTGCCTGGCTCACACCTTGAACCTGGTGGTGCAGTGCTTCATAAATAATTATCCGGAGTTACCAGCCCTGCTCCATAAGGTGCGAAGACTGTGTTCGCACATCCGTCGCTCGCCCGTAGACTCCAGTCATATGCAGAGTCTGCAGCGATCGCTCCACCTCCCCAAGCACCGCCTAATCATAGACGTTGCAACAAGGTGGAACTCCACCATGCACATGGTTGAGAGGCTGTGCGAACAGAGGCAGGCTGTAATGCATTTGTGGGAGAATACACGGGCAGGCAGTTTGAGGGCAGACATCAAGTTGTCGGGTGTGCAGTGGTCAAAGCAAAAAGACCTCTGTAAAGTCCTTCAGTGTTTTGAGGAATGAACATGGCTTGTAAGCGCAGATGACGCCATCATAAGCATGAGTATCCCACTTATGCGTCTGCTCGTGCAAACTCTGACGCACATTAAGGATCAGGCGTCTGCAGCGGAGGAGGAAGAGGAGGAGGAGGAGGGAAGCCTTGATGACAGTCAGCCATTGTCTGCTCAGGGAACTGTCCTGGACAAGGTGGAGGAAGAAAAGGAAGAGGAGGAGGAGGATGAGAGGGATGATTATTTTGGGGAGGAGGATGCTTCTCAGGGGGCAAGAGGAAATGTTGGCTTGCCAAGGTAAGGTAAAGGGTTTGTGCGTGACCGGAGGGATGTGGATTTGGCAGAAAGTGCTCCTCCACCCACCACTGGCAGTGCATCATTGACACCTGGAACACTGGCCCAAATGTGTGATTCTCTCTTGGAAATCCTAAAAAGGGACCCCCGCATTGCCAAAATTATGAAGGATGACGACTGGTTGGCCAGCATCCTCGATCCACGCTATAAAGGCAAATTACAGAACATCATGCCACAGCAGAACCTAGAGCTAATATTGGCGAACAAACAAGCAACTCTGGTAAACAGTTTGTTAGAGGCATTCCCAGCACACAGCAGCGGTGCAGGTTCTACCACGAGACGTACTGGGCAACATGGAAGAGATGTTCGTGGAGCACACAGCCGAAGTGGCGTTGCAGACAGGAGTTTCATGACCATGTTGTGGACTGATTTCTCGAGTACCGCTCACACGACTGATAATACTGAATCGATTGCAACAGACAGGAGACAGCAGTTGTCAACTATGGTTCAAAATTACCTCTCCTCCCCTAGCGATGTTCTCCCTCACAGTTCATTCCCCTTTGACTACTGGACCTGTAAACTGGACACCCGGCCTGAATTGGCACAATATGCCTTACAGTAGCTCGCTTGCCCTGCTGGTAGTGTGCTATCAGAAAGAGTCTTCAGTGCTGCTGGATCAATCCTGACAGAAAGAAGTACCCGGCTGTCGACCCAAAATGTAGGTGATCTCACCTTCATTAAAATGAACCATGCCTGGGTTTCAAAGGATTTTGTACCACCTTCCTCTGATGACACATAGGTTGCCAGCAAAATGGCTCGCTTTGTCCTCCTCTTCCTCCGACTTCTCCAATTCCTCCATTTGCAGCTGCTGAACGTCCAGCCTACACCACAACATATGCCAGTTTTTCCACCTCCCTAACTGGGCTGACCCCCCCAGGGTCGGCGTCAGCACCTGGCGCACCCGGGCAAGTGCTGGGGCCCTGAGCAGGTGGGGGGGCCCACTCGCCGTCAGAGACACGGGCTTACTATTAGGGGCCCTGTGCCAGTGCCAGTGCCCACGAATGGGCCCTCTGCTTGCTCAGGGCCCCAGCACGTGCAATACTTACCTCTCCCTGCTCCACCGCTGTGACGTCTTCCACGTTTCCTGACAGTGACATTCAGGTCAGAGAGCGCGATGATGTCACGTCTGTGCGCCCTCTGCCTGAACAGTCACAGTGCAGAGAGCTGGAAGATGGTGACGATAAGCAGTCCAGAGTAGAGCAGTGCCCAGCGAGGAGAGGTATTTCATTTTTTTTAATGTTTAGAGCAATATATGGGGAGCATTATACACTGGAGAATTATATATGGGGCCCATCATTTTTTTGAGCATCATAGATAGGGCCCATTATACACTGGAGCATTATATATGGGGCCCATCATACACTGGAGCATTATAAATTGGGCCCATCATACACTGGAGCATCATATACAGGGCACATTATACACTGGAGCATCATATATGGGGCCCATCATATACTAGAGCATCAGATGGGGTTCATTATTTATGGGGCATCATATAGGGCCCTTTATATATGGAGCATCATATGGAGCACATATGGGGCCTATACTGTATGGAGCATTATATGGAGCCCATTCTGTATGGAGCAATATATGGGGCTCATTATTCTGTATAGAGCAATATATGGGCCTCATTATTCTGTATGGCACACTATGTGGTGCCCATAATACTGTATGGAGGACTATACTGTCCGGTTTTTGAGCTATTGTAGAATTTACAATAGATATCACTTATGTAATGTAAGAAGTAAAGTATTTGGAATTGTACTATACCTATATTTCTCTGCCGTATTGGAGCATCATGAATTGTGGTATGTGTTAAAAGGGCCCACTGAGACTCATTGGCCGGGGGCCACTGAAAACCTGTAGCTAGCCCTGCCCCCCCACAACTTTAGCCAAATAACCCCAGTTTTCAATGCGTTACTATTATTATAAAGTAAATTAAGGTTGACAAGCTTAAGTAATAATAATTGATGTCGTTGGCATTGAAATGGGCAATGTAGGTGTGTTTACTGTCCTCCACTCACTGGAGACTTTTATTCCCCATTGACTTGCATTGGGGTCGGGTTTCCGTTGCCGACTCGACCGTTTCCGTTAGTCGGCCGACTTCGTTCGACTCGACTTTTGGAAAAGTCGAGCCGACCGAAACCCGACTCGACTCTCCCGGAGGCAAAGTCGCTCATCTCTACTTACAACAAGTCAAAATGATGCTCAGTAGTGTGTGTGGCCTCCACATGCCTGTATGACCTCCCTACTGTAAATGCCTGGGCATGCTCCTGATGAGGCGGTGGATGGTCTCCTGAGGGATCTCCTCCCAGACCTGGAGTAAAGCATCCGCCAACTCCAGGACAGTCTGTGGTGAAACGTGACATTGGTGGATGGAGCGAGACATGATGTCCCAGATGTGCTCAATCAGAGTCAGGTCTGAGGAACGGGCGGCCAGTCCATAGCTTCAATGCCTTCATCTTGCAGGAACTACTGACACATTCCAGCCACATGAGGTCTGGCATTGTCCTGCTTTAGGAGGAACCCAGGGCCAACCGCACCAGCATATGGTCTCACAAGAGTTCTGAGGATCTCATCTCTGTACCTAATGGCAGTCAGGCTACCTCTGGTGAGCACATGGAGGGCTGTGCGGCCCTCCAAAGAAATGCCACCCCACACCATTACTGACCCACTGCCAAACTAGTCGTGCTGAAGGATGTTGCAGGCAGCAGATCGCTCTCCACGACGTCTCCGGACTCTGTTGCGTCTGTCACATGTGCTCAGTGTGAACCTGCTTTCATCTGTGAAGAGCACAGGGCTCCAGTGGCGAATTTGCCAACCCTGGTGTTCTGTGGTAAATGCCAAGCGTCCTGCACAATGTTGGGCTGTGAGCACAACCCCCATCTGTGGACGTCGGGCACTCAGACCATCCTCATGGAGTCGGTTTCTAACTGTTTGTGCAGACACATGCACATTTATGGCCTGCTGGAGGTCATTTTGCAGGGCTCTGCCAGTGCTCCTCCTGTTCTGGAGGAGGTAGCGGTCCTGCTGCTGGGTTGCTGCCCTCCTATGGCCCCCTCCACGTCTCCTGGTGTACTGGCCTGTCTCCTGGTAGCACCTCCAGCCTTTGGACACTACGCTGACAGACACAGCAAACCTTCTTGCCACAGCTCGCATTGATGTGCCATCCTGGATGAGCTACATTACCTGAGCCACTTGTCTGTCTCATGCTACCACAAGTGTGAAAGCACAACCAACATTCAAAAGTGATCAAAACATCAGCCAGAAAGCATTGGTACTGAGATGTGGTCTGTGGTCCCCACCTGCAGAACCACTCCTTTATGTAGTGTGTCTTGATAAATGCCAATAATTTCCATATGTTGTCTATTCCATTTTCACAACAGCATGTGAAATTGATTGTCAATCAGTGTTGCTTCCTAAGTGGACAGTTTGATTTCACAGAAGTTTGATTTTCTTGGAGTTATATTCTGTTGTTTAAGTGTTCCCTTTATTTTTTGAGCAGTGTATATATATGTATATATATTACATAGATAGAGAGAAGAAAAGCCGGCAATTCATCTGCCGTGTACTGTAAAATCAATGCAGGAGCCGACAGGATACAAGAGATGGATTACATACAGCAAATATATATAGAATAGATAGATAGATAGATAGATAGATAGATAGATAGATAGATAGATAGATAGATAGATGTTCGTGACAAATACAGTTAGTGCAGTGTGTGTGCAAATTACTGTACATGTATTTAATAAAAGATTATTTTTCGTAAAAAAATGGCATGGGCTCACGCGCAATGTTTGTAACCAGCAAAGGGAAAGCCGACAGCGGGAGGCCAATGTTTCTAATCTGGGAAGGGGGTAATACCCATGGAGCTTCCCAGGCTATTAATATCAGCTCACAGCTGTATAATTAGCCTTTACTGGCTTTTAAAATTGGGGACCCCCCCAAAAATGATGTGGGGTCCCCCTATAATTAATAACAAGCAAAGGCTATGCAGACAGCTGCGGGCTGATATTAATAGCTTAAGAAAGGGCCATGGATACTGCTCCCCTCAGGCTAAAAACATCAGCTCTTAGCTGCCCCAGAAAAGGTACATCTCTAAGATGTGCCAATTGTGGCACTTATCCTTGCTCTTCCAACTTGCTCTCTAGGGATGGCAAGTGGGGTGATTGTTGGGGGGTTGATCTCACCTTTGTTTTGTCAGGTGACATCAATCCCTGAGGTTAGCAATGGAGAGGCGTCAATAAGACGCCCAAATTACTAACCCCATAGTCACATTGTAAGAAAACACAGACACCCAAAAGAAAAGTCCTTTAATTAAAAGAAATAGACTCCTTTAATAATCTTTATTAAACCGTACTTACGACCTCACCCATTCCCCCGATGCCCTCATCATCTGCAAAACAGTTAAAAAAAAACCCACAATATTCCTCACCTTTCCGCAGAGATGCTGCTAATCCATTTGTCCCACGATTTACCTGCGTTCAAAAGAACACAGTGTTTTGAATGCAGCAAAAATACGCTGCATCCCAAATGCTGCTACTTCCGGATCGTGGGAACATAGCCTATGAGATATCATAAATCTCATTCACACTTTTGTTTTTTTTCCTGACTGATTTTGAGAATTGCAGTGTTCTTGAAATTTGCAGCATGTCATTTCTTTCAGTGTTTTTGCAGCAGTTTTCCACCCATAGAAAGAAATAAGAAAGTGCAAAAACGCTGCAAAAAATGCAGCAATCCTGTTTTGCTTCTTTTTTGCAGAGATTTATGATGAGATTCTGGTGAATAAAACTGACTTTGTTAAAAATAATGAGAACAAATCGCACATGTAATCCACATACGAAACACAGCATTTTGAACACAGCATTTTTACTGCCAAGAGAACAGGTTTTGGGTGCAGAAAAAAAACACTATGTGTGAGCACAGCCTTATAGTATAACAATATTTCACATTTTGTTGCACAACTTTATTATACTAAAATTTGCAACTTTTCATTTTGAAAATTGGGTAGAAAAGTGAGTGCAGGTACGTATATTGTAAGTCAGATTTAGAGAAACAACATTAAAAAAATAAATAAATAAAAAGTTGTATAAGAGTCACAATTCTCTCTCCAATAGGAAAGTGGCACAAATATTGGACACACCACCATAGGCAGAAATGCACGTATACGTGTAAAGATACACCAAGTGTACTAATGAAATTGGTTCAAATAATGACAATAAAATGGATTACAAAATTCCTCTTATAATTAATCGTCCGCAAAAGTTAAAAGGACATGGACATTCTTTGTGGCTTTTTAACTTAAATAAATGTATTTTGGCCATAAAACATTTTTGCTTTAGAGTTTAATTAAAATGTCTGGACCGTTAGACTTCTACAGCCTCTATGTAGTACAGAATTACCGTATATGTGTTATAGCAGACTGCACAATGCTAACAGTCTGATATTCTATGATTCTATGGAAGTCTTCAAAGAGAGGCTGGACAGACATCTGTCTGGGATGATTTAGAGAATCCTGCTTTGAGCAGGGGGTTGGACCAGATGGCCCAGGAGGTCCCTTCCAACTCTACCATTCTATGATTCTATTCTATGATTCTATGATCCATAAATTAACTTGTTTTGATTGCAAAGTCTGTAACCCTTATCTCACTTCTCCTGAATGGACTTCTAAACCTATTTTATGACCACATCAAAATGGATAGCTTTAAAGAAACCCAAATGCGAGAATGCTTTTTAGCCAAAAATAAAGCATTTAACGAGAAATGCCATTAACTTGTTCCAATGCTGTTCGGCTGCCTTACTGTCATCTGGCTTTTAGGACAGCGGCAGCTCAAAGCTGCTCACTGTGTACTGAACATGTGACTGAGGCCGCAGCAAGCGCACCTCTATGACTGAAAGCCGGTGGCTCCCAGGAGGAATAAGATTGCATAGTAGTGCTATTATCCTGCAGATTAACCCAATAACTGCAGATTAATAGCGTTTGGGGACATGTGCTTTAACCCCTTAAAGACCAGGGGTATTTCCATTTTTGCGTCTCCATTTTTTGCTCCCCTTGCTGTACTTTTGAATGGCACCATTGATTTTACCATATCGTGTACTGTAAAACAGGAAAAAAAATTCCAAGTGAGGTGAAATTGCAAAAAAAGTGCAATTACACAATTGCTTTTTGGATTTTTTTTTACCATGTTCACTAAATACTAAAACTGACCCGCCATTATGATTCTCCAGGTCATTACGAGTTCACAGGCACCAAACATGTCTAGGTTCTTTTTTATTTAAGTGGTGAAAAAAAATCCAAAGTTTGTAAAAAAAGAAAAAAAAAGTTGCCATTTTCCGAGACCTGTAACATCTCCATTTTTCGGCATCATGAGCTGAGTGAGGGCTTGATTTTTGCATGCCTATCTGACATTTTATTGATACCATTTTCATGTAGATACAACCTTTTGATCACCCGTTATTGTATTTTATTTCAATGTTACAGCAACCAAAAAAACGTAATTCTGGCGTTTTGATTTTCTTTATCACTGCACCGTTTACTGTTCGGATTAATTCTTTTTATATATCGATAGATCGGGCAGTTCTGAATGTGGCGATACCAAACATGTTTATGTTTGATTTTTTTTATTGTTTTATTTTGAATGGAGCGAATGAGGGGTGATTTGAAGTTGAACTTTTAATATTTTTTATTTTTTAATATTTTTAAAAACATTTTTTTACTGGCTTCAATAGTCTCCATGGGAAACTAGAAGCTGCGACCATCGGATCGATTGTGCTACATAGAGCAGGGCTCACTTGCTATGAGCGCCGACTGCTGGGCGGCACTCATAGCTATCCGGCTATGACAACCACTGGGGTCTCTTGCAGACCCCGGGTTGTCATGCCAACCCATCTGCGACCCATCATGTAACACAGGCACGAATGGCCGGCGTTAATGACGTGCTTCCTGTTCATGCATGTTAAATGCCGCTGTCAGAGGTTGACAGCAGCATTTAACATGTTAACAGCTACGAGTGGATCGCGATTCCACCCGTGGCTGTTAGGGGCACATGACAGCTGATCAGATCAGCTGTCATGTGCCGGAAAAGGGTATATCCGTCATTGGACGTTAAGGGGTTAAACAAAATCAGTCACCAGGTATTTTATCACATAAGAGGAGAACAGAAAAATATGGAAGCAGTAACGTTGATTACAATGATGTGTCACTTATCGGGCTGTTTGCTGTAGTTTTGATAAAAAATCACTTTTGTCAGCAGATTATCACTAGAGGATTAGTAAACCTGATGCCAGGTAGTTCTCTATATTCATGAGCTCTGTATAACCCTGCCCCCACCACTAGTGTTGAGCATTCCGATACCGCAAGTATCGGGTATCGGCCGATATTCGCGTTATCGGAATTCCGATACTTAATTCCGATACTTTTTCCATATCGTATACCGGAATCGGAAGTTCCCATAATTCTTTGAGAGGCAATGTGATTTTAGTCAGCCAATGAGGAATCCTACGAAGTGTGGGCACATCCTGTAATGATGCGGTCATCTTAACTAATGGCATGGCTGTGATTGGCTGCTGAAATGATGTCAGAATGCACTATAAAAGGCGCCGCAGCCATTTTAGCGTCACTGTGCTGTGAACTCAGTTAGGGACAGAACGCTGCTGTGCTGACTCTGAGGGACAGTTAGATATTGCGATTTTGTGTACTACTGTGCTTGAGGCAGGCTAGTTTACCAACCGCTGTGTAAAGCTTCATTTTGCCAGTGTTGTTTTAACAGCTCTGTGCAAGGTGTGTGTGTGACAGTGCAGGTGACGCTGCAGTTTGCTCTGCATCCACCGCTGTTTGTAGGCATCTGCACGTGTCACTTTTTTTTTTTTTTTTTTATTTTATTTAGTGGAATTGGTGCAGCTCCATTATATTAGAAAAAAATCAAATCTATTAGTGTGACGTGCTTCCATCCGTATACAATACATTGGTTGCAAACACTATAGAAGTACAGAAAGGAGCTTTTCACAGATTGTGGACAGTTGTGTTTCAGTGTTCACTTCAGTCTGTGTTTTTTACTTTTTTGAGTGCAGATCACGCTCCAGTTACATGTTCAAGCACTGCTGCTTGTACTCTGCTGAGCGTGTCTCAGTGGCTCATCCTTTTCATTTATCTCCAATTGGTTCTGCTACATTCCATTTAAAATAAATCTAATCTATTAGTGTGACGCGCTTCCATCCGTATACAATACATTGGTTGCAAACACTATAGAAGTACAGAAAGGAGCTTTTCACAGATTGTGGACAGTTGTGTTTCAGTGTTCACTTCAGTCTGTGTTTTTTACTTTTTTGAGTGCAGATCACGCTCCAGTTACTTGTTCAAGCACTGCTGCTTGTACTCTGCTGAGCGTGTCTCAGTGGCTCATCCTTTTCATTTATCTCCAATTGGTTCTGCTACATTCCATTTAAAATAAATCTAATCTATTAGTGTGACGCGCTTCCATCCGTATACAATACATTGGTTGCAAACAATATAGAAGTACACAAACGGGCCTTTCACAGCTACTGAACATGGGTTTTTAATTTTTAACTAAAATATGTATTTTTTCAAATGACACAAATATAAGTAATGTTGAAGAGGAATAGTCCTACATCCATTGTTTGCACAATATTACAGGTGTACATCATGTCCCTTAATCAACAATGTATTATTATATTTACTTGTATGCTTTTATTTAAAAGCCAAGAACACAGAAGGATAACCTTCGCACTGCAGCTGTTGTCAAAGTTCAACCCACATTATGCACTTCCAACATTGCAGCATTTGAGGCATGATGTGAGTTGGATTGGTCAAAGTTATGGAGTGAGAAGGTTCACCATCAGTACCCTATAGCATAAGTATGCTTTTGTGTTAGCATTTGTGTTAGACATGTGGATATCTGCCATAATATGTCACAATTATTTAGTTACAGATTTGTTACCAACACTAATCATTGAATGGTTTTAAATTTGACGTTTCACTTGTTTACAGCTTAGAAATAAGGGTGTAGCCTGATATCTATGTGTAGCACTAGCCACTTTAACATGTCATGTTTTTTAAACATGTGTAGCTAGGTAGCAGTAATTTTTGCCGGACACACAGCAGGGGAACAGCAGGCGTTACTGAACCCCACTATCACTATAGCTTGTGTATTGGTCTGTGGACACGACACTTCTGAGCAGCAACTGGCAGTGTTGTAGCCCAGGGAGTATAGCTCAGGTGGTAGAAAGATGAACATAACAGGAGACATGGAAAACGTTGCCAACCAGTTAGTTAATCTGAAACCGGACAGGCAAATTCAGGCGAGATCCATGCCTAGTTCATTTTCAGAAAAGTAAGCCGTTCTACATTATCGTAGGATAGTCGCATGCAACGGTCTGTTAGTACACCACCTGCAGCAGTAAAGACGCGCTCCGATAATACACTGGCAGCAGATCAAGCCAGCACCTCCAATGCATACTGGCTAAGCTCTGGCCATGTATCCAGCTTAGAGACACAAAACTTGAATGGGGAAGAGCCATCTGGGAGTACACTGAGAGGGCAAGACATGTAGTCTGTCACCATCTTACGGAAATGTTGCCTCCTGCTGACTGGAGCCGTCTCGGATGGTGTAGACATTGGTGGCGCTGCCACAAAACTTCGACACATTTGGAACATACTGTTCTTGCCCTGTGCAGAGGCGCTGCTTGTGCTCCCTCTTGTTGCAGAGCTGTCTCCACTGCCTCGACGCACAGAGCTGCTTTGTAAATCAGTAGCAGCAGCAGTGCTCTCGGCTGGAATGGAGAACATTATGGATTGCACCAGTGTGTCTTGGTACTTCCGCATTTTACGCTCCCGGTTCAACGGTGTGATGAGGCTTTGTAAGTTGTCCCGGTAGCGAGGGTCTAGGAGGGTGTACACCCAATAATCAGACGTGGTGTGAATGTGTTCGATGCGGCGGTCGTTTCTCAGCCACTGCAGCATGAAATCAACCATGTGCTGCAGACTCCCAACTGGCCAAGAAACGTTGTCCCCTGCAAGAGGCGTCATCTCCGCCTGCTGTGCATCACCCCACCCTTGGTCTACATACTGACTAGAGCATTGTCTACCTCCCTCTGGAGCGATGTCTTCCTCCTCCATTGACTCCTCCTCATCCTCCTCACAAAGTCCTTCAAATACATATAAATTTACAAAATTTAAAACTCAAAATTTAAAAACTTTGTATCATAATTCTGTAACATCAGTTTATGGAAACACAATAGCATTACAAAAGGATAGACAAAAAATGTACATTATGTGCTTTGTAAATACATTAAAAGTTTGTAATGGTTATGAAAATATAGACAGCGACTCTGGAGGTTCAATTGTTGATACAGCATGGTACTTTGAAAGTCCTCCAGCCCTTTGTGAGGAACCACGTTGCGCTGACTGTCCAGAAGGTGATGGAATTTGTGACTCCTCATCCTCCACCTCTTCCAAAACCTCATGCCTTAGTGCTTGCAGTGTTTTTTGAAGCAGGCAGATAAGGGGGACAGTCAGGCTGACTAGTGCATCATCTGCACTCGCCATCCGCGTTGACTCATCAAACGCACGCAAAACGTGGCAGATATCCTTCATAGAGTTATTCGCCACTCATTACACTGGCAGTGGCTGCCCATTCATTATAGGATCCAATTCTAATTACTGGTTCTCACCAACATAGCTCTCCACAGCGCAGCACCCCCCTACATCTCCTCCCTTATTTATATTTATCGGCCTAACCGACTGCTGCACTCTGCAAACGACCTTCGACTAACCTCTGCACTAATCCGTACCTCCCACTCCCAACTCCAAGACTTCACCCGCGCTGCGCCAATCCTCTGGAATGCTCTACCCCAAGAAATTAGGACTATCCGCAATTTGGATGGTTTCAGGCGCTCCCTCAAAACACATTTGTTCACAGTGGCCTATCACATTCACTAATCAAAGTCATTCTATGTGTAATTCTGTGTGTGTAGCCCATTCACTATCTCCATGCATCCCTCACTTCCTTAAAATGGCTGGACCATCATTGTAAAAACACCATTGTATATAAACACCTGTACTTTGTATCTCCCACCCTCATTGTAGATTGTAAGCTTTCACCAGCAGGGGCGGCTGATTTTGCTTTAATTATTGTATTGTTAACGTTGTTACTTATGACTCGTGTTTTGAAACTGTTAAACTGTAAAGCACTGCGGAATATTATGGCGCTATATAAATAAATAATATTATTATTCTTATTATAGAGGCCCACTCAGTAGTGGTGAAGTGTGAACGCCGCAAATTGCGAGTTGACTGCGTCTGATGCAGCTGATACTCCATTACTGTTGGCTGCTGCTCACACAACCGCTCCAACATATGTAACGAGGAATTCCACCTGGTGGGTACGTCACATATGATGCGATGTTCATGAAGGTGAAATCTGCGTTGCAGAGCTGCAATCAGCGATCTGGCCATGCTGGAACGTCGCAAGTGAGCGCACTCTAGGCGGACCTTGTGCAGCAGTGCATCAAGATCCGGATAGTCCCTCAAAAAACTCTGCACGACCAAGTTGAGCACATATGACAGACATGGTATGTGAGTGAGGTTGCCAAGGCCCAGAGCTGACACCAGATTTCGGCCATTGTCACACACTACCAAGCCTGCCTGTAGATTCTCTTCCAAAAACCACACGTCGCTCTCCTGCTTTATGGCATTACAGAGCTCCTGCGCTGTGTGGCTAAGATTCCCCATGGAAATTAATTTCAGGATGGCCTGTTGACATTTGGACACGGCTGTGCTCATATCGGTCGCAACAGGTAAACGTTCACGGGTCCATGTGGAGGTAGACCGTGACGGCTCCTGCAGCGATGATTCTGAGGAACTGGAATAGGAGGAGGAATCAATGTGTACAGACTTGATTCCTGCAATCCTTGGAGTTGGCAGAACACGTACAGCGCCACTCGCAAGATCAGTACCCGGCTGCACAACATTGACCCAATGGGCAGTGAGGGAAAGGTATTGTCCCTGGCCATGGGTGTTAGAACCCTCTTGTTAGGTTTTGTTTCAGTTTGCTGGTCACATGACCTTTTTTCCCTATTTAGTCTGGCTCCGCCCTTCTGGCTTTGCTTGACTTCATTGTATTATCTACTGTTAAGCTAGCCGGGTGCTTAGGTGCCTTAATCTGTGAGTTTTGCTTGATGTTAGGATCACAAAGTATTTATTTTTCTGTTTAATTATCCATGCTACAATTTATGTTAGGAGGTGTCCACCTTTTCTCCCAGTCCCTAGATCTTGTAGGGATTACTCCCTCGCAACTATAGGTCTTCGTTCACACTAGATGAGGACTTTAGCGGGTCTGGTCGCAGGATCAGGTTCCCCGTTACATCGTAGGGATTCAGCTTAGTTGTATTGTAGGGACAGAATTCCCTTCTTTCCTTACTGGTTGTAGCAGATCATAACAATGGGTACTGGTCCACGCATCGGTGGTCAGGTGGACCTTGCTACTGAGGGCTTTTAGTAGCGCATGTTTAATTTTTCCCTCAACATGCTTTTGCAGACCAGGGACGGCTTGCCTGCTGAAATGAAATCGGCTTGGCACATTGTATTGTGGGATTGACAATGATATTCAGTTACGGAAACTGTCTGTCTCCACCAGCCTGAATCACAGCATTTCAAGGGACAGGAGTTTTGCAATGCCAGCATTCAGAGCCTGTGCTCGTGCATGGTTTGCGGAGTATGGCCGTCTTTTATCCCATGCCTGTGCTACCGCTGGCTGTTTTGTGGCCTGGGAGTGTGAGGATGACAGGGAACTTGCTGCTGTGTGTGGAATAACAGTTTGTCTCTGGACAACAGTGGCCGAGGTTCTTCCATGGCGATCCTGTGAGGAAGCATAACCAGCTGTGTGTGAGCTCGATGAAGAGGCTTCAACACAACCTGAAGATGTAGGTGCTGCTGTAGGTTGGCCTACATCTCTAGTGTGTCTTTGTAACTCAACTATGTGCTTTGTCCGCACATGTTTCCACATATTTGTGGTATTGAGGTGACTGACACTTTTAGCTATTTTTAATTTTTAATTACACAGCTTGCATTTCACATAGCAAATATCATGTGCAAGTGTGTGAAAAAAGGACCACGCAGTGCAAGTCCTGGGAGCGCACGTTTTGACTTTTGGAAGACAACTGCTCCGAACAGGTGCCAAACTGGAGGCTACAGGCAACCGAGTCTGCAGCCTAACTCTCCCTCCTGTTTGTACCGTTGGGGCAATGTCTTCCTCTATCTTCCTTCTATCACTAACCATTTCTCTAGGCCTCTCCCAGCTTTCAACCAAAGTACTGGTTCTCACCCACAAAGCTCTCCACAGTGCAGCACCCCTCCTACATCTCCTCCCTCATTTCTATCTATCGGCCTAACCGACTGCTGCGCTCTGCAAACGACTTTCGACTAACCTCTGCACTAATACGTACCTCCCACTCCCGACTCCAAGACTTCTCCTGCTCTACGCCAATCCTCTGGAATGCTGTACCCCAAGAAATTAGGACTATCCACAATTTGCATGGTTTCAGGCGCTCCCTCAAAACACATTTGTTCAGAGCGGCCTATCACATTCACTAATCAAAGTCATTCTATGTATTCTGTGTAAGTGTGTGTGTGTCTCTAGCCCATTCACTATCTCCATCCCTCAGTCCCTTAAGATGGCTGGAACATCATTGTAAATGCACCATTGTATATAAACACCTATACTTTGTATCTCCCCCATCTCATTGTACATTGTAAGCTGTCACGAGCAGGGGCGACTTATTTAGCTTAAATTATTGTATTGTTAACGTTGTTACTTATGACTTGTGTTCTGAAACTGCTAAACTGTAAAGCGCTGCGGAATATGATGGCGCTATATAAATAAATATTATTATTATTCCTCTGAGCTGCTCCCACCACCTTCCTGTTCTTCATGCCATGTTGGGTCTTGGACCTCATCATCTCCACTACCCTCTTCCAACACCTGCTGTTGGGTGGTCTGGCCAGCACCATGCTCAACAGAAACTGGCACCTGGGTCTCATCATCATCATCAGATGCGTTCTGCGGTGTGCTGACCATCGGCACTGTCTCACCCGCCTCTTCAGATTCAGAGAGACACAGCTGTTGCGCATCACTGCATACTCCCTCTTCACATTACAGAATGCTGCTTGGCTGGGCCCCTGTTTGCAAGCCAATAGATTCTGAGAACAGAAGCAGACACTCAGCTGGCTCCTGTACAGAACTCTCTGACTGCCTGGGCAATTTGCCAGGCGGTGAAGAGACAGATGGTTGCCCAACAGTGCTGTGGTCCTGAGAGGAGGTGGAAGCAATTGAAGTCGATGCATTGGCTGAGATCCAAACAACAACGGCTTCAATTTGTTCTTCCCGCAGCAGGGGGGTACTCCGAGCTCCTACAAAAGTGCGCATAAAGGAACGCTCACGGCCCGGGTAAAACTGGTGGATGCTGTGTCACTGGGGGCCGCAGCAGCCACAGAATCCCCACGTCCTCTCCCTGAAGAAACTCCACGACCACGTGCCTTACTCCCTGCCTTCTTCATCTTGGTAGATTGATAAAGAAAGTCTGAAAAGTTATAAGGTCTAAGTGTGGTTATTCCGCAGAGACTGCAGTGAACACTGCACACAACTATTCACTACCCAATGCGTCTCAGCAGGAAGGCAGTCTGTGCGTCAAAACAAAGGCACAAGCATACATCCATGTACCCTGTTTATACAGCTATATAAAAAAAAATATGTAGTAGTGACGCACACTTTATTGAGGTACAGTATTACATCGCCATTCACCATCTGTGGCTATGCAGTGTCATCTATATATACCTTATCTATCTGTTGTCATGCTTCCAAGTCGACAGTCAGCCATAAATAGCAATTTTCACTATGCACTATGCACTTTTTAAAGGTTATGTTTGTTAATAAAAATGATTATTGCCACATATTATGAGTATTACATGATGGAAATTGTATAATTTTGTATAAAATATTTAGGGACATTATTCAGCAAATGGAACATTTTAGTAATATCACAGATAACTTGTAATGCTGATGATGTTTTGAAGTCAGACATTCATTGTCTATACAATAAAAATGGTGTACATACTGTTACTTATCCATCATTAATGGATTCAGATATGTACTTGTATGCTTTTATGTACAACCGTATAGCAGATTCCTTAACTAATTTATTTTGTGGTTTGCATTGCTGTTCAACATGTTAATGTATGTGTTTATGTTTGTCAATTCTTTATTTATCTAGATATTAGTTTAAATGAAATCATCATCTTATGGTAGTAAAGGTTATCTTTCTCTTGTTTGAAGTATAGACATTTAAAATTGACAGGTAACAAGGAAATTACTTGATCTAGTATTTAAACATCCTCCTTGACCCTGGGCTCCAACACCGCCAGTTGTTGCTCGGAAGTGCTGTTAGCACAGTCAACACTTGCTCCTGTGTTACTGGGGTTCAGTAACGTCAGCTGGTCCTCGGTTGTGCCATTGGCTCTTTTCCTTCTGCTGCCCCTCCGGGTTCCAGCACAGTCAGCTGGTCCTCGTTACTTGCATTGGCTCTTGTACCTTCTGCTACCCGTCCGGGTTCCAGTACCGTCAACTGGTTCTCCGCAGTGCCTTTGGCCTAGGTGCCTCCATCTCGGTATCCGAGTTCCAGCAACGTCTGCTGGTCCTTGGTAGTGCTTTGGAGCACAGGTACCTCCTGCTTAGTAACCGTGTCCCAGTAACGTCAGCTGGTCCTCGGTTGTGCCATTGGCTCTTTTCCTTCTGCTGCCCCTCCGGGTTCCAGTACCGTCAACTGGTTCTCCGCAGTGCCTTTGGCCTAGGTGCCTCCATCTCGGTATCCGAGTTCCAGCAACGTCTGCTGGTCCTTGGTAGTGCTTTGGAGCACAGGTACCTCCTGCTTAGTAACCGTGTCCCAGTAACGTCAGCTGGTCCTCGGTTGTGCCATTGGCTTTTTTCCTTCTGCTGCCCCTCCGGGTTCCAGTACCGTCAACTGGTTCTCCGCAGTGCCTTTGGCCTAGGTGCCTCCATCTCGGTATCCGAGTTCCAGCAACGTCTGCTGGTCCTTGGTAGTGCTTTGGAGCACAGGTACCTCCTGCTTAGTAACCGTGTCCCAGTAACATCAGCTGGTACAAGATTGTGCTACAAATACAAGATACGGAACAAGAGACACAAGAACAATAAGCAGAAGATCTAAAAGCAGAAGAACATGAAGTATAAGACCAAAATGAAGAGCAAAATATATGCTCTAAATTCTAAGCAGAAGAAGACTAAGCAGTGTATGGGGGTGAGTCCGTTCCTCCTCGTGGTGCCCCTGGAAAATGCCTGCTGCTGCAGGCTAAACTGAACACGGACAAATACTGTTGTAATTTAAATCTTTTGTGACAGCAAGAACGGAAGGATGAAAAATTCATACTTTGACAGATTACAAGTACAGGATTCTCTGTCACAAATAAGAATATGATGAAGAAGATGAAGCAGAATATGAATAAGAATAATAGTTTAATAAGAAGAATATGAGTAATGTTAACAAAGATGAATAGCAAGAAGTTTAAGAAGAAGATAAAGAAGGTGAAGATGAAGAATAATTTGATGAAAAAGATGATGCTGCAGAAGATTATGAAGGAGAAAGTGTGTGAAAAGTTAAAAAGGTGAAGATGAAGAGCATGGAAGTTGTGTAATATACATATTTGCCAAAATATAAAAAAACGTTAACATTGTCAATTTCTTCGTCAATCCGAACATCTTTAAAAAAAAAAATATTTATGCTATTCCATTTGATTGGGTTAAACATCTATGCCTTTAATGTCTCCTCAACCTTCCCCAATACATTCTACATTACTCTTTCTTGTTTTCCTTCATGTACAATTAACCAACAAGGCAAGAATGGGTTTTTTTTAATTTCGATATTTTGTTCCCATAGACTTACATGGGACTTCCGGTATCGGTATCGGGTATCGCCGATATTTTAGTGATATCGGCGATACCATTCCGATTCCGATACTTTAGGATATCGGAAAGTATCGCTCAACTCTACCCACCACTGATTGGATTCTCTCTGTGTACACTGTACATAAGCAAAAAGCTGTCAATCAGTGGTGTGGGCGGGGTTATACAGAGCTCAGTGGTACATCTGTAGCAAATAAAACAGTGATTATATCAAAACTGCAGCAAGCAGCTCAGTAAGTGATGTATGGTGCGAATCAGGTTCTCTGCTATAGTGCAGCAAAAACCTGGTGACAAATTCCTTTTAAAACAATACTAATTAAAGGGGTTGTCCCCTTTTTATTCTTTAAAAGCTCAGGGACACACAAACTAAGCTCTTACCCACCCTCCTGGGGTGTAATGCAACCTCTCGGCTCTGCCCCGGTATTTGTTGATCAGCTATACCAGTGACAACACAGCACCGCACCAATCACTAAGTTCACCTGCCTTGCCGAGCCACTTAGCTCAGTGACAAGTGGCGGCTGAACAACAAAAACTGAGCCAGTGCTGAAATCAGTCAGTTTTTTCTTTTTTTGTGTCCCTGAGCCTATAAAAAATAATTGTAGTTAGGAGACAACCCCCTTTAGCTACTTACAAAAATGAGCGTCTAGTCACCTTTTATTAGAAAAAATTATAATTTTTATTATATTTTTATTGTAGAAACATTTATATCGTTCTGTCCACAACAGGCACTTCATCCTTCAAAGGAGCACTCATAATGATAATCTTATTAATTAGCTTATAGACGACAGCTATAGGTGACAGATCTGAATATGGCCTGTGTCTGATGAAAGTCTCTCCATAACAGGAGGCCCCAATGAGTAATCTACTGATGGACACATAAATGCCAGGACTAGTAACAAGCATAAAAGCCACGATAATCGGCCATTGTAAATGTGCTCTAAACAATTGGACATCATCATTACCAATGGCGTCTAACATTGCACAACATGTACACCCTACAATAATGCATTACATTGCTAACATCTTCACGCATCTTCATATTTTATGGCAATGGGTGCTGCTTACTTTCCTGGGAATGTATTTTTAATATTATTGCCATTTTTATTTCTTTAATTGTCTTTTGTACAAAAAAATCTTCATTGTTCTAAGAAGTTTCGTTACTGAAACGTTAAAAGAATCATACAACCTACACAGATAGTGAAGTATTTAGTGCACTATATTTGTATTAAGGAGGTAAATAATAAAACCATAAAATATCACTTAATAAAAAGAAGTCACGTGATAGGAAACAGATGTCTTCCCCTATCTTATCTATACAGCAGGTTTTTACGCATAGAGGGAAGAAACTGTTGTGTTCAGCAATAAATCTTCACAACTGTTAGTGGATTTCTGGGCTTTGAGTCAGATAGTAAATTCATTTGATAAACAGGTAGACAAGAAATAATGCTGTGTGTCAGGTTTTGTAAGAATCCACAAACTCTCTTTCTGGCCAACACTGCTCATTTTCTTCTCCCTGCTCTGCTGCATCTTGTGCACAGGTATGGCCTGATGAAGGGCCAGTAGGACCATTTTTCTTTCTCTTTTAGTCAATGTACTTTGGGTTTTATAAGGAAACGCGTTCTAGCACAGACGCCCTAAGCAATAAGGTCACCATAATGGCAAACTCAAAACTAAGACTAAAGTCACATGTACAGTATTTTACCTCAGTATTTGTAAGCCAAAACCAGGAGAGGAACAATCAGAGGAAAAGTATAATAGAAACACGTCACCACTTCTGGATTTATCACCCACTCCTGGTTTTGGCTTATAAATACTGAGGTAAAAAACTGACCAAATATTGGAAGTCCTCCCCTTGAAGAATAAAAAGGGTGTCTCATGAGAACACAGACCCCTATTTGGTTAACAAGTAAGCCATTTTGTGTATATGTTTTCAGATGGTACAATAATTATATGAAAGGGTTAACTAAGTTCTTGGTAAGCTGTGCTATGCATGAGCAGGTTCAAACCGTTTTTTTCTGGATGGCTTATCGCCTTTTTCTTTGATCTCTGATTGTCAAGGATAAAAAATGTGTGAAGGAATTTTGTGTATAAATAACAGCTGTTTCTAATGGTTGGACCCATTCCTGTCAGGAAGAGAGAAGATCAAAGGCACAGCTGATGGAGCCACTCCTGCAACAGCTGATTCAGCGGGCCCAGGATGATGATGTCATGGAATGGATGCAGCGCTGCTTAGCTATTCACCCTGCTATAAAACCTACCTCTGTCATAGAGGTTTTACCAGCGTCTGCCCCACGCCTGCCATTGTCACCTGGTGAACTCCCGCAATCTCCTTCTCGGCCAAGGCTAAGTCGCAGCTCCGGCAGGAACCGCCGGGCCCGGGTCACCTATTCTCCTCCGTCGGCTAGGATTAAGGACAGCATACTGGAAGTGCGCGGTAGGAACCGGAGGTCGGCGCGCCGGAAGCCTCGCAGTACCCACGAGAACCCTGGCGAGTTCAAGAGTAAAGCCAGCCTGCGTTATCTGCTGCTGCCGGTAACGCGGCATCCCAGCGCCGGGTGAATTGTTGGAAGTCCCAGCGGTTGGCAAAGAACTTCGGGATTCATCTAGCCGCCGCAGTCTTAAAAGCGGTGTGGCGGCCAAGGGATTACCTATGCCTTCTCTGCACTTGCCCGCCAATGAAGTGGCTTTGGATTAGCGGTTGGACCTGTCAGCTGCCAGGTCTTGGGAGCTGCTTCCCCAGCATCTCATCAGGAGGAAGATCAGCAATCACCTGTGCAGCCTCGCTCGCCCCTTATGCCGGGCTTGAGCGCTGGCAGCACTGAAAACCAGGATCAGCTGAGACATCAACGTGGTGAGATCTTTAATTTGCCCCTGTCTCTTCCCCAATTGAATTTAAAAGCTTTGATTAAGGACGTTTTTTAACGAATGTTTGGGCAGTACAGATTCTCCCTTAGTGCCCAGGTCTTCTAATGTAAAAGTTAATTCTGGCAGCAGCAGCTTTGTTTTAAGGCCCGGGCTGCCAGAAATTCATTTGAAAGAGTCATTAAATTGTGAATTATCCCCGCTGGGATTTCATCTAAGCTCTTCTGTGAAGGAGCTGATTTGGAACAGGGAATATACGATACGATACACTATTGATCCCGGGGGGAAATTACAGAATATGTTGATTTATATTCCCTTTTACTGTCTGCTAAGGATCAGCCGAGTAGATATGATAAGAAAGATGAAGCTGACGATAAAAAGAAAAACAGTGTGGTTAAATCATTTAATAATTGGCTTCAGGCTTTCTCCATTTACTCGGCTATCCTTGGCGAAAAATATCCCAATTTATGTTCTGGCCTTTTTCCAGCATCTAGATATTATATTGGAGGCATACCGCAATTTCGGGGGGCATGGCATGGCTATATTATGATGAGGCATTTAGACAAAAAATAGCCATGTATCCAAATTTGGCATGGGGAACAAAGGACGTGGGTTTGTGGATTAATTTCATGCTGCCTCAAAGATTTTCTTCATCAAGACAAGGTGTGAGCGCTCCTAGCAAAAAGGGAGTTTGTTTTGCATTCAACGAGTCAGCTTGCAAATGGTTGCATAATTGTCACTTTCAACACGAATGCTCTTTTTGTGCGGGCGCTCACCCCATGCCCAAGTGTTGAAGCAAATGCACTCTGGACAGCAAGGGGTTGGAAAAAAATCTATTTCAAAAAGCGTGGACACCAGTGAAATGAGAAAACATGGCTCCGTGGCTAGAAATATATCCATTCTTTATGAAGGTTTTCAATTTGGATTTTTCGTACCTCCCTTTAAAGGTATGGGGTGCATGGTAATGAATAATCTTCCTTCAGTATTTGATTTTTCTCACATTGTGGAAGAAAATATTTTGAAAGAATTGGAAGCGGGTAGAATCTCTGGTCCGTTTGACTTCCCTCCTTTTGAAAATTTCAGGATTTCCCCCCTTGGGGTGGTTCCCAAAAAGGAACAGGGGTCATTTAGGCTGATAATCATCTATCCTACCCTTTTTGGCTCGTCACTTAACGATCAAGTAAACAAGGATGCTTGTTCAGTTAAATACGCTTGTTTTGACATAGCTGTGGAATTTTTGCAAAGATTTGGTAGAAATTCCCTAATGTTGAAGTCGGACATTAAATCTGCTTTTCCGCTTTTACCTGTTAATCCTGAAGGTTTTAATTCATTGGGTTTTGTTTTTAATGATAAGTATTTTTTCAACAGGTGTCTTCCTATGGGATTTTCATTATCTTGTTTTATTTTGAAACGTTTTCATCTTTTTTGCATTGGGTTGTTGAAGCTGAATCTTTTGGGGGGGAGTTTTACATTATCTGAACGATTTCTTATTTATTGGCCCACATGATTCTGATATTGGTGCGTCATTATTACAGAGATTTTTGCAGGTTTGTTCTCAATTTGGTGTCCCAGTTGCCTACGACAAGACGGTCCTCCCATTTTTGGGTATTTCAATTGATTCAGAAACTATCAAAATACGGCCCAGAACGTTCGTGCACGATCAGCGACATCGCAGCAGGGGCCACATCGCTGCTACATGTCACACACAGCGACATCTGTTATGTTATTATAGCTGAGGAGGCAGGAGCAAAAAACCACATAGGCAGCCTGACACCAGAGAGGTTGGAAACTAATAGGTTGCAGACCTCTAAACTAACCGCACAACTAGTAGCAGCCGTGGAGCGTACCTATAGTGGTCCTAGACGCCTCGGCACAGCCGGAGAGATAGCTATCCCTGAAGATGGAAAGAGGAAAGCTGACTGCCCCGGAGTAGACCCCAAAAGAGTAGGACGCCCCCAAACATATAATGGCGGTTAGACAAGATGAAAATACGAACACAGACAGAAAATAGATTGAGCAAACGCTGGGGCCCAAAACTGTTTAGATAGGATAGTACAGGAGAGAATACTGTCTGCAACCCAACAAAACCCTAGGAAAAACTCCAACACTTCTGAATCCAAAAATGCTGAGACCACACGGTCTCGACCACCTATATCAGATCTCTGGTGTGGACACGTAGCTACCCAGCAGTAAAATATCACAAGAACTGAGCAAATGAACAAATACAAAAAACGAACGAGGACCAGCCAAAGCCCCCCAAAGGGGACCCGGCTGAATACAAAAAGCAATGCAGCAAAAAGCAAGGAATTCAAACCACAGTAAAAAAAACTGAAAGAGACTTATCTGAAAGCAAGCAGGAGACAGCAGGAAAGCAAGCTGAATTCCAACCTAAACCAGGAAGCACAATTGTTCACCGGCGAGGATCATGGGAGTTCACCTCACTTATATCAGGCCAGTCAGTACCACCTGACGACCACTCGTTATTTACAGGTGTAGGGCTCTTGGTATTCAATATTGGTTCAATACCCTCAGCAACCACCAGACGGAGCTTCAGCTCCGTTCACAACAGACATCGCTGACGATGTCGCTGCTGTGTCATAAAATCTGTGTCGCTTAAGCAATATCGCTAGCGATCTCGCCTAGTGTGACAGTTTGACCTTAAATTTGCTTAAAGATATCTGTTTAACGCTTTTTTTCTGTTTGTAATGACTTTAACGAAGTTTGTTTATTTTTGTCCGCTTTTACTTTAGCGTTTTTTGCAGCATTGCGAGTCGGTGAGATTGTATCCCTCAAGAAGTCTTTACCCTCTGGCTTGTTTTTTGAAGATATTATGTTCTTTGACTCCCATATACTATTATTTATTAGAAAGTCTAAAACAGACCAGTTGGGAAGGGGTTCTAGCTTGCGGCTGAATTCTATTTCTGACACAACAATTTGTCCGATGGCGAATACAAAACGGTGGAAAGCGATTAGACCAGCAAAGGATGGTCCATTTTTTTATTCATTTAATGGTGAGCCGGCTACAGTTTTTCATTTAGCACAGTACTTGAAAAATGCCTGAAAGCAATCGGTTTGGAAGGTTTTAAATTTTCATCCCACTCATTTCGAATTGGTGCTGCGACTGAAGCTACTAGGTTGGGATTAGTGTATAACGACATTAAAAGGATTGGCAGTTGGGATTCCAGTCAGTTTAAATTGTATATTCGTCCAAATTTATCCACTTATTAATTTATTTAATCTTTTAGGTCCCGCTACGTTGTGGATTATCGGTCATTCCTATGTTTTCTGGGCTGAGATGAGAGCCATTGTGAGGTCCTACACGGAGAATCTTTCTTTTTCTACTTCCTCTGTTAATATATTTTGGCATTCTAAGCGGGATATCATTATTTATTATTATTTATTTATATAGCACCATTAATTCCATGTTGCTGTACATGGGAAGGGGTTACATACAAAGTTATAGATATTGTTTACAGTAAACAAATTTACAATGACAGACTGGTACAGAGGGGAGAGGACCCTGTCCTTGCGGACTTACATGCTAACGGATAATGGGGAAGAGACAGAAGGTCGGGGGTGCAGCAGCTCTCGTGGTGGTGAGGCGGCAGCTCTGGTGGTGGCGAAGCGGCAGCTCGGGAGGTGTCGAGGCGGCAGCTCTGGTGGTGGTGAGGCGGCAGCTCTGGTGGTAGTGAGGCGGCAGCTCTGGTGGTGGTGAGGCGGCAGCTCGGGAGGTGGCGAGAAGGCAGCTTGGGTGGTGGCGAGGCGGCAGAATGATTATTGTAGGCTGTAGGCTTTCCTGAAGAGATGGGTTTTCAGGTTCCGTCTGAAGGATCCAAGGGTGGTGGATAATCGGACATGTTGAGGCGTGGAATTCCGGAGGATGAGGGATATTCGGGAGAAATCTTGGAGGCAGTTGTGTGAGAAACGTAAGTGTGGAGGAGAGTAGGAGGTCTTAGGGGGATCGAAGATTACGTGAGGGACGATATTGGGAGATTAGTTCAGAGATATAGGGAGGGGACAGGTTGTGGATAGGTTTGTAGGTCAGTGTTAGTAGTTTGAACTGGATTCGTTGGGGAATTGGGAGCCAGTGGAGGGATTTGCAGAGGGGAGAAACAGGGGAGTAGCGAGGAGAGAGGTGGATTAGTAGAAAAATTAGGAAGGTTGGCACACCACTAAAGGTATGGCGGTGCTAGTGGACGGGATCAATGACCCCTTAATACTAATGTCTCAAAAAACACTGCACTCACTGGAAAATATGCTTCAATTGAAAGTTTTATTCGTCATATTCAGAATACGCGACAAGTAATTTTGACGTTTCGGCCTCAACCGGGCCTTGATCACAAAGTCGCTGCAAAGAATAGATAGAAAGTGTACATTATAAACAGTGAAAAAAATAGTGAAAAAAATACACATATATACATATTTACACTAATATATACAAATTCATGTCACAGTTTTTTGGCATTTTAAGGCAGATATTATGGTACGGGTTCAAATGATCTTGACCGAGGTCTAAAGAAAATGGGAGGAAGAAAGTAAAGGTCGTGTGTCTATCATATAATGAGACAGTAAGTACATAGCGACATACCCTTTAAAGTGATTGCATCGCAGGCTGTATCATACATTAGGTTCAGAGTGAAGTCAAGAGAAATTCTCCTGTTGGAGATGAGATTTTGAACAATGAGTATTATCACATGATGCAAATAATCACACATATGGAGAAGACAAATGTAGTAAGGACTCAAAGATAACAAGAAAAGAAAGCAACAAGTGAAAGGTCTCCAATGAAGAAGTGTGAGGTTATTGATATTAGTGAAGGAAGTATATGGCAAAATAAAGTTACCGGAAAACATTGCTGGATATGTGTTATGCTGAAGACAATATTGTTCTTCTATAATGGAAATGATGCTAATGGAAGAAATTATGGTGATCAGAATAATCAAAAATAGTTCATATTTCGTATAAGGCACACTGAGCTCATAGAACGGTATTTACCAATGCTGTCCTACTCTGGAGTCAATGGGTATGAGAGTTGCGCTGAATAGTACAGACATATGTCAGGACCAGTATGCTGTAGGAATAGGATTTTCAGGATGAAAACAATATACTGTTGATAAGTCCTCAATTAAACGTAGCAATATGCTCACATGTGGTAGGAGTAGATCCAGAGCGTTGGTGGTACAGTGGAAAATGCTGGCACATCCGTGCCTTGGCAAAAAAAGGCTGTACTGAGTTCACAGTGGCTCTATCCTAAGCGCTGATTAGCGCTATAAAAAGAGTGTAGTTTAGAATAAAACATTATATTATAAATGAGGTACTTAGCTTAGCGCAGGTAGGTGCTCACATCCGTTGGTGGTGTGATGGGAGCTGATCCACAGCGTTGGTGGTGTGCTGGATGCTGGCACATCCGTGCCTTAGCAGGGGGAAGCTGTAGTGAGCTTCCAGAGGCGCTGTATAAAGCGCTGGGTAGTCACATGATCGGATGTGACGTCAGACGCCGGCGCATGCGCAGTGGGGGGTGATATCAGCGGACTTCTGTCCTGCTTAGTGGAGTGGTTGTCATGGTGATAGAAAGATGACGACAGCGCTGTATAGTGAATGAAGAAAATGCAGGGAGGATTGTAATGTTAAAGTGTCAGCCTTGTTTTGTTAATGAAGCGATAAAATAAAGGGATAAAGGATAATAGATAAATAAAAAAGCAAAACAAAAGGAAGGCATGGATTTAAATATAAATAAATTAAATAAAAATAAAAAATAAATAAATAAATATAAATAAAACTGTAGTGAAAACCAAGGAGAATGAAAACATAGCAAAAATTATATAAATAATTGAAATAAACAAATATGAAAGAAATAACAAAGTGAAATAAACAAATAAAAATAAATATAAATAAATGGTAAATATAAATAAATGGTAGGAGTCCAAACTCGGAAAAGTAAACAAGAGGGTGGGGGAGGGTATGGATCTTACCATCTCAAAAATGGAAGGAGGCCACGTAAATTAATTATTAGGGATTGATCTAGGGGAGAGAAGGAAAATTATGTTAGCCAGTCTATATCCCGATTTAATCCTTTCGGGTGTAACGTATCCAGGGTGTAAATCCAGTAGGTCTCACGTTGTTTTAGTAGTTTAATATGGTTACCACCCCTTCTGGGTCTAGGGACTCTTTCGATTACCTGAAATCTCAATTGGGCCACATTATGTTTGGCATCCTTGAAATGCGCCGGCAATGGTAGCCATGTTTTCTCACACCGGATGGTCGATTTATGACTTGAGATACGGTCCCTGACGGCCTGGGTCGTTTCCCCCACATAGAGAAGGCCGCAGGGACATTTCACAAGATAAACAACAAAGTTGCTCGCACAAGTAAAAAAGTCCCTTATCGGGTAGGATTTACCGGTGCGGGGGTGTACCACTTCGTTACCCTTGATGACATTCGAGCAACTCATGCATCCAAGACATGGGAATGTGCCTGTTCTCTTATGTCCAGTAAGTGTGTTTATAGACGGTTGTTTATGGGAGCCTAGATCAGCTCTGACCACACTGTCCCTAATGTTTTTGGCTCGTCTAGTGCACATAAGTGGTGGTTCCTTGAAGATTTCTATGCACGGATACGCTTTAGTGAGAAGTGGCCAATGTTTTCTGATGAGGTTATGGACTCTGCGCATGGAGGGGTGGTGATTGTGAACGAATGGGAGACGTGGATTCCGTTGTATATTGGTAGTTGTCGGACCGACATCACCAAGTGCTCTAACAGACTCAGAATTGAGAAGGTCAGCGGGATAGTTTCGTACTTTAAATTTATCTGCCATTTCATGTATTCTGGATTCCCTTTGATTAGGGTCAGATACGATCCTAGTGACCCTCTTAAATTGTGATCGTGGCAGACTGTTTTTAATGGAAGTAGGATGGCAGCTATTATACAGCAGTAAACTATTGCAGTCTGTTGGCTTGGTGTAGATGTCGGTACTTAGTAAGCCCTCAGCATTTTTCTGTACCCTAGTGTCTAGGAAAGTGACATTATTGATATCATGTGTGATAGATAAAGTCAGTTCTGGGGTGATGGTGTTAATTTTGTTAAAGAAATTAACAAGGCTGGAATCATCACCATGCCAAATACAAAAAATGTCATCTATATATCTGACTCACATTATGGCATGTTGTCTGAATGTGGGATCAGGGTATACATGTTCTTGTTCAAAACGGTCCATATATAGAGTTGCATAGGCTGGGGCTACGTTGGACCCCATAGCGGTCCCACATATCTGTACATAGAAATCATCCCCAAATAGAATAAAATTTTCTTTCAAAACGAGATCCAGTAAATCTAAGCATAGCTCAGAAGTCCCTCTATCGACATAAGCTTCCTGTAAAGTTAATGATACAGCTCTAATGCCTTTCTCATGAACGATGGATGTGTAGAGACTGTTCACATCCAAGGTGCACAGGATGCTATCTGGTGGAACATTGTCAATGGTGCGGATTCTACTTAAAAAGTCGCCTGTGTCCAAAATAAAGGATTTGGTTTGGTGAGCATATGGTGTCAAGATTTTATCCAGGAAGACTGATCTTCTCAATTCTGAGTCTGTTAGAGCACTTGGTGATGTCGGTCCGACAACTACCAATATACAACGGAATCCACGTCTCCCATTCGTTCACAATCACCACCCCTCCATGCGCAGAGTCCATAACCTCATCAGAAAACATTGGCCACTTCTCACTAAAGCGTATCCGTGCATAGAAATCTTCAAGGAACCACCACTTATGTGCACTAGACGAGCCAAAAACATTAGGGACAGTGTGGTCAGAGCTGATCTAGGCTCCCATAAACAACCGTCTATAAACACACTTACTGGACATAAGAGAACAGACACATTCCCATGTCTTGGATGCATGAGTTGCTCGAATGTCATCAAGGGTAACGAAGTGGTACACCCCCGCACCGGTAAATCCTACCCGATAAGGGACTTTTTTACTTGTGCGAGCAACTTTGTTGTTTATCTTGTGAAATGTCCCTGCGGCCTTCTCTATGTGGGGGAAACGACCCAGGCCGTCAGGGACCGTATCTCAAGTCATAAATCGACCATCCGGTGTGAGAAAACATGGCTACCATTGCCGGCGCATTTCAAGGATGCCAAACATAATGTGACCCAATTGAGATTTCAGGTAATCGAAAGAGTCCCTAGACCCAGAAGGGGTGGTAACCATATTAAACTACTAAAACAACGTGAGACCTACTGGATTTACACCCTGGATACATTACACCCGAAAGGATTAAATCGGGATATAGACTGGCTAACATAATTTTCATTCTCTCCCCTAGATCAATCCCTAATAATTAATTTACGTGGCCTCCTTCCATTTTTGAGATGGTAAGATCCATACCCTCCCCCACCCTCTTGTTTACTTTTCCGAGTTTGGACTCCTACCATTTATTTTATTTACCATTTATTTATATTTATTTTTATTTGTTTATTTCACTTTGTTATTTCTTTCATATTTGTTTATTTCAATTATTTATATAATTTTTGCTATGTTTTCATTCTCCTTGGTTTTCACTACAGTTTTTTATTTATTTATTTATTTTATTTTTATTTAATTTATTTATATTTATATCCATGCCTTCCTTTTGTTTTGCTTTTTTATTTATCTATTATCCTTTATCCCCTTTATTTTATCGCTTCATTAACAAAACAAGGCTGACACTTTAACATTACAATCCTCCCTGCATTTTCTTCATTCACTATACAGCGCTGTCGTCATCTTTCTATCACCATGACAACCTCCACTAAGCAGGACAGAAGTCCGCTGATATCACCCCCCACTGCGCATGCGCCGGCGTCTGATGTCACATCCGATCATGTGACTACCCAGCGCTTTATACAGCGCCTCTGGAAGCTCACTACAGCTTCCCCCTGCTAAGGCACGCATGTGCCAGCATCCAGCACACCACCAACGCTGTGGATCAGCTCCCATCACACCACCAACGGATGTGAGCACCTACCTGCGCTAAGCTAAGTACCTCATTTATAATATAATGTTTTATTCTAAACTACACTCTTTTTATAGCGCTAATCAGCGCTTAGGATAGAGCCACTGTGAACTCAGTACAGCCTTTTTTTGCCAAGGCACGGATGTGCCAGCATTTTCCACTGTACCACCAACGCTCTGGATCTACTCCTACCACATGTGAGCATATTGCTACGTTTAATTGAGGACTTATCAACAGTATATTGTTTTCATCCTGAAAATCCTATTCCTACAGCATACTGGTCCTGACATATGTCTGTACTATTCAGCGCAACTCTCATACCCATTGACTCCAGAGTAGGACAGCATTGGTAAATACCGTTCTATGAGCTCAGTGTGCCTTATACGAACTATGAACTATTTTTGATTATTCTGATCACCATAATTTCTTCCCATTAGCATCATTTCCATTATAGAAGAAAAATATTGTCTTCAGCATAACACATATCCAGCAATGTTTTCCGGTAACTTTATTTTGCCATATACTTCCTTCACTAATATCAATAACCTCACACTTCTTCATTGGAGACCTTTCACTTGTTGCTTTCTTTTCTTGTTATCTTTGAGTCCTTACTACATTTGTCTTCTCCATATGTGTGATTATTTGCATTATGTGATAATACTCATTGTTCAAAATCTCATCTCCAACAGGAGAATTTCTCTTGACTTCACTCTGAACCTAATGTATGATACAGCCTGCGATGCAATCACTTTAAAGGGTATGTCGCTATGTACTTACTGTCTCATTATATGATAGACACACGACCTTTACTTTCTTCCTCCCATTTTCTTTAGACCTCGGTCAAGATCATTTGAACCCGTACCATAATATCTGCCTTAAAATGCCAAAAAACTGTGACATGAATTTGTATATATTAGTGTAAATATGTATATATGTGTATTTTTTTCACTATTTTTTTCACTGTTTATAATGTACACTTTCTATCTATTCTTTGCAGCGACTTTGTGATCAAGGCCCGGTTGAGGCCGAAACGTCAAAATTACTTGTCGCTTATTCTGAATATGGCGAATAAAACTTTCAATTGAAGCATATTTTCCAGCGAGTGCAGTGTTTTTTGAGACATGAGAGAGGTGGATTAGTCGGGCAGCAGAGTTGAGGACAGACTGGAGTGGTGCAAGAGAATTGAAGGGGTGGCCACAGAGGAGGATGTTGCAGTAATCAAGGAAGGGAGATGATGAGGGCATGCACAAGAGTTTTAGTAGATTGTGGGCTGAGGAAGGGACGGATTCTGGAAATGTTTTTGAGTTGGAGGCGACAGGAGTTGGCAAGAGTTTGTAAGTGTGGTTTGAAGGACAGGGCAGAGTCGAGAGTTACTCCGAGTCAGCGGATTTCAGGGGCGGGAGAGAGCGTGATGCCATTTACCATAAAAGATAGATCGGGTAGGGAAGATACGTGAGATGGAGGAAAGATGATGAGTTTGGTTTTCTCTACATTGAGTTTTAGGAAGCGAGAGGTGAAGAAGGAGGTTATGACTGATAGACACTCTGGGATTCTGGACAGCAGAGAGGTGACATCTAAGCCAGAGAGGTAGATCTGAGTGTCGTCCGCATAAAGGTGGTAGTGGAAGCCATGGGACTTTATGAGTTGTCCTAGGTCAAGGGTATAGATGGAAAAAAAATAGTGGCCCCAGGACAGAGCCTTGAGGGACTCCAACAGAGAGAGGGCGGGATGAGGAGTTAGTGTGGGAGTGGGATACGCTAAATGTGCAGTCAGAAAGGTAAGAGGTGATCCAGGACAGGGCAAGGTCTTTGATGCCAAGGGAAGAAAGAATCTGTAGCAGTCTGTAGCAGTAGCCAGTGGTCGACTGTGTCGAAGGCAGAGGACAGGTCGAGGAGGAGGAGGATGGAGAACTGTCTGTTAGCTTTGGCTGTGAGTAAGTCATTAGTAAGTTTGGTAAGGGCAGTTTCGGTGGAGTGGTGGGGGCGGTAGCAGAGGCAGATTACCAGAGGGTCAATCTGGGCTACCGCTCAGGGCCCAGTGGTGTGGGGGGGCCCACCACAGGGCCACCATCAGGGCATTACTGCCCTGACTGGCGTATGGGGCCCGGTGGGCAAAGGGGGTCTGCATTGGACTCCGTCTCTTCTGCTCACCGGGCTCCTACCAGCAGCCGGCAGGCTAAACCGGGCCCTTAGCGGCGGCGCGCTGTGGCATTTTAACGCTATTGACGTGTGGGTGCGCCCGCACGTCAATAGTTAACAGCCGCCAGCCAATTGGAGGATAGCAGCTGACGTCAGCCGCAGCGCGCACGTCACTGGCGTCTGATGTCATTGTCAGTCGCCGGCGAGTGCGCTCTTGAGGAGGGAACTGTTTTCGCCGCAGGAGCACGGCAAGGTAAGAAGAACTTTTTTTTTTATTATTGAGTGGTGGGGCAGCCTGTGAAACTGGGACGGGGGACAGACTGGACATGGGGGAAGAATGCTGCCTGCTGGACACGGGGGGGGCGGACTGTGAGACATGGGGACATGAATGCTGGACATGGGGGCAGACTGTGGGGCATGGGGCAGAATGCTGGACAAGGGGGCAGACTGAGACATGGGGCAGAATGCTGGACATAGGGGCATGGGCATACCCACGTGGGGCAGGGGGGGGCAGGCGCCCCCCCCTAGAAGCAGGGGCGCACGGTGCTTGTTCCGGCCTGTCGGCCCCGCCGACATTGAACTGACAGTTCATTGCCGGGCGGGCCTTTAATCGCGGGCGCAATGTGCTGAGTTAGGAAGGCCTTGCGGCCTTCCATATGCAGCACAGGCGACGTGATCATCATCACGCCTCCTGCGCGCCCTGATGACGTCACACCGCCTGTGCCAGGAGAAGATGGAGTAAGAAGAACTTTTTTTTTTATTATTGAGTGGTGGGGCAGCCTGTGAAACTCAGGACCGGGGGACAGACTGGACATGGGGGAAGAATGCTGCCTGCTGGACACGGGGGGGCGGACTGTGAGACATGGGGACATGAATGCTGGACATGGGGGCAGACTGTGAGACACAGGGGTAGGAGGGCAGAATGTTGGACATGGGGCAGACTGTGAGGCATGGGGGCAGAATGCTGGACATGAGGGCAGACTGTGAGGCATGGGGCAGCAGAATGCTGGACATGGGGGCAGACTGTGGGGCATGGGGCAGAATGCTGGACAAGGGGGCACACTGTGAGACATGGGGGCAGGGGGGCAGAATGTTGGACATGGGGCAGACTGAGGCATGGGGCAGAATGCTGGACATGAGGGCAGACTGTGAGACGCAGGGCAGGGGGGCAGAATGTTGGACATGGGGCAGACTGTGAGGCATGGGGGCAGAATGCTGGATGAGGCAGACTGTGAGCATGGGCAGCAGAATGCTGGGCATGGGAGCGACTTGAGGCATGAGGCAGAATGCTGGACATGGGGGCAGACTGAGACATGGGGCAGAATGCTGGACATAGGGGCATGGGCGTACCCACCGTGGGGCAGGGGGGGGCAGGCGCCCCCCCTAGAAGCAGGGGCGCACGGTGCTTGTTCCGGCCTGTCGGCCCCGCCGACATTGAACTGACAGTTCATTGCCGGCGGGCGGCGGGCCCTTTAATCGCGGGCGCAATGTGCTGAGTTAGGAAGGCCTTGCGGCCTTCCATATGCAGCACAGGTGACGTGATCGTCATCACGCCTCCTGCGCGCCCTGATGACGTCACACCGCCTGTGCCAGGAGAAGATGGAGTCCAGAGAGCGCTTCTTCAGAGCAGCGGGGGAGATAGGTGAGTACTGGCTTTTTTTTTTTTTTACGCCAGGCCCGGCCTATGGGGGATTATGCTGGCTATGGGGATTATGCTGGCTATGGGGATTGATTATGCTGGCTATGGGGGGATTCTGCTGGCTATGGGGGGGATTCTGCTGGCTATAGGGGATTATGCTGGCTATTGGGGGATTTTGCTGGCTATTGGGGGATAATGCTGGCTATTGGGGGATTATGCTGGCTATGGGGGGATTATGCTGGCTATGGGGGATTATGCTGGCTATGGGGGGGATTATGCTGCCTATGGGGATTATGCTGGATATGGGGATTATGCTGGCTGTGGGGGGATTACGCTGGCTATTGGGGGATTACGCTGGCTATTGGGGATTTGCTGCTATTGGGAAATGCTGGCTATTGGGGGATTATGCTGGCTATTGGGGACTATGCTGCTTATGCGGGATTATGCTGCCTACTGGGGACTACTATGCTGCTTATGGGGGATTATGCTGCCTATTGAGGACATATGCTGCGTATTGGGGACCTATGCTGCCTATTGGGGACCTATGCTGCCTATTGGGACATTTACCTGCCTATTGGGGACCTATGCTGCCTATTGGGGACCTATGCTGTCTATTGGGGACCTATGCTGTCTATTGGGGGACTATGTTGCCTATTGAGGACATTTGCTGCCTATTGGGGACCTATGCTGCCTATTGAGGACATATGCTGCCTATTGGGGATCAATGCTGCCTAATTGGGTACATTTACCTGCCTATTGGGGACATTTACCTGCCTATTAGGGACTCTCGCACCACACCAGTCTGAGCCTGAGCTAAAAGCGGAGTTGCGCCACTATGTGCACTGATGAGGATGAAATTATATGGATTGGCAAGGCTGCAGTGATGGGCAGTGCAGGCTGTATGTCTGTGTGTGGGCAGTTTTATTGCTGGTATATTGTTTTTGTAGCGCTGTATATATATATTGGTATTTTACTAATAGCAATTTGGAATCCCTAGGAAATAATAATATCAAGAAAGAGAAAAATTGCTTCACTTGTGACAAATATGGAACCGAACATTGACCATCTCATTAGCCAAAAGCAGACCCATTGTTCCATTGAAATACCAGTAAGTTTGTTGATTTTTAACTTTACTTGTTCTTTATTTTAAGTATTGTTTTGTTCCTGTTTATTTTTATTTTTTTTACTTCAAAATAAGAGTGTAGTAATGGTGTATACAGGGTCATACACATCGTGTGCGGTATATAGAGTGTATATACACTGCTGTATTATACTTTTCATATACAGATTATAATGCTCTTATTCTTTGTATAGAGGTGAGTGTGCCATGTATAATATATGGTATATACAGCGTAGTGTCGCATACACTGCTGTATTATACAATATACAACAGTTCTAATGCTCCATACCTAATATGCAGGATAATGTACAGTGTATATGATGTAACCTGTATAAGATGTGACATTGGCTTGCCCCCCCTAGTTTTGATCCTGGGTACGCCCATGCATAGGGGCACACTGTGAGACATGGGGCACACTGAGGCATGGGACAGAATGCTGGACATGGGGGCAGATTGTGAGGCATGGGGCAGAATGCTGGACATGGGGCAGACTGTGAGGCATGGGGGCAGAATGCTGGACATGGGGGCAGACTGTGAGGCATGGGGGCAGAATGCTGGACATGGGGGGCACACTGTGAGGCATGGTGCAGAATGCTGGACATGGGGGCACACTGTGAAGCACGGAGCAGAATGCTGGACATGGGGGCAGACTGTGAGGCATGGGGCAGAATGCTGGACATGGAGGCAGACTGTGAGGCATGGGGCAGAATGCTGGACATGGGGGCAGAATGCTGGACATGGGGCAGAATGCTGGAAATGTGGCAGAATGCTGGACATGGAGGCAGACTATGAGACATGGGGGCAGAATGCTGGACATGGGGCAGACTGTGAGTCATGGGGCACAATGCTAGACATGAGGCACACAGTGAGGAATGGGGCAGAATGCTGGACATGGGGCAGAATGCTGAATGGGAGAATGTGGACATGGGCAGAATGCTGGACATGGGGCAGACTTGAGACATGGGGCAGATGTGAATGGCAGAAGTGACATGGGGCAGACTGTGAGACATGGGGCAGAATGCTGACATGCAGACATGTGAGACATGGGGCAGAATGCTGGACATGGGGGCAGAATGTGGACATGGGGCAGAATGCTGGACATGGGGGCAGACTGTGAGACATGGCGGCAGAATGCTGGACATGGGGGCAGACTGTGAGACATGGGGCAGAAATGCTGGTCATGGGGGCAGACTGTGAGACATGGGGCAGAATGCTGGACATGGGGGCAGATTGTGAGACATGGGGCAGAAAGCTGGTCATGGGGGCAGACTGTGAGACATGGCGGCAGAATGCTGGACATGGGGGCAGACTGTGAGACATGGGGCAGAAATGCTGGACATGGGGGCAGACTGTGAGACATGGGGCAGAATGCTGGACATGGGGGCAGACTGTGAGACATGGGCAGAATGCTGGACATGGGGGCAGACTGTGAGACATGGGGCAGATTGCTGGACATGGGGAGCTGATGGACAGGGGCGAGGAGCATGGGCAGAATGCTGGACATGGGGAGACTGAGACACGCAGTGGGACAGAAGACTGGACATGGGGGCTGAATGCTGGACATGGGGCAGAATGTGGACATGGGGCAGAATGTGAGACATGGGGGCAGAATGCTGGACATGGGGGCAGAACTGTGAGACATGGGGCAAATGCTGGACATGGGGGCAGACTGTGAGACATGGGGGCAGAATGCTGGACATGGGGGCAGACTGTGAGACATGGGGGCGAATGCTGACATGGGGCAGACTGTGAGACATGGGGCAGAATGCTGGACTTGGGGCAGACTGAGACACGGTGGCAGAATGCTGGACACAGAGGCAGACTGTGAGACATGGGGCAGAATGCTGGACATGGGGCAGACTGTCAGACATGGGAGCAGAATGCTGGATATGGGGCAGACTGTGAGACATGGGGGCAGAATGCTGGACATGGGGCAGAATGCTGGACATAGGGCAGACTGTGAGACATGGGGCAGAAGGCTGGACATGGGGGCAGACTGTGAGACATGGGGGCAGAATGCTGGACATGGGACAGACTGTGAGACATGGGGGCAGAATGCTGGACAAGGGGGCAGACTGTGAGACATGGGGCAGAATGCTGGACATGGGGCAGACTGTGAGACATGGGGGCAGAATGCTGGACATGGGGGCAGACTGTGAGACATGGGGGCAGAATGCTGGACATGGGGGCAGACTGTGAGACATGGCGCAGAATGCTGGACATGGGGCAGACTGAGAAACGGGGGCATAATGCTGGACATGGGGGCAGAATGCTGGACATGGGGCAGAATGCTGGACATGGGGCAGACTGTGAGACATGGGCCAGAATGCTGGACATGGGGGCAGAATGCTGGACATGGGGCAGACTGAGAGACATGGGAGCAGAATGCTGGACATGGGGCAGACTGTGAGACATGGGGCAGAATGCTAGACATGGGGCAGACTGTGAGACATGGGGGCAGAATGCTGGACATGGGGCAGACTGTGAGACATGGGGCAGAATGCTGGACATGGGGCAGACTGTGAGACATGGGGGCAGAATGCTGGACATGGGGCAGACTAGAGACATGGGAGCAGAATGCTGGACATGGGGAAGACTGTGAGACATGGGGCAGAATGCTGGACATGGGGCAGACTGTGAGACATGGGGCAGAATGCTAGACATGGGGCAGACTGTGAGACATGGGGCAGAATGCTGGACATGGGGCAGACTGTGAGACATGGGGCAGAATGCTGGACATGGGGCAGACTGAGACAGGGGCAGATTGCTGGACATGGAGGCAGACTGAGACATGGGGCAGAATGCTGGACATGGGGCAGACTTGAGACATTGGGGCAGATTGCTGGACATGGGGGCAGAATGCTGGACATGGGGCAGAATGCTGGACTGGGGCAGACTGGAGACATGGGGCAGAATGCTGGACATGGGGCAGACTGGACACGGGGGCAGAATGCTGGACATGGGGCAGACTGAGACATGGGGCAGAATGCTGAACATGGGGCAGACTGAGACATGGGGCAGAATGCTGGACATGGGGGCAGAATGCTGGACATGGGGCAGATGTGGACATGGGGCAGATGTGAGACATGGGGCAGAATGGACATGGGGCAGATTGAGACATGGGGCAGAATGCTGGACATGGGACAGACTTGAGACATGGGGCAGAATGCTGGACATGGGGGCAGACTGTGAGACATGGGGGCAGAATGCTGGACATGGGGCAGACTGTGAGACATTGGGGCAGAATGCTGGACATGGGGCAGACTGTGAGACATGGGGCAGAATGCTGGACATGGGGCAGACTGTGAGACATGGGGCAGAATGCTGGACATGGGGGCAGACTGTGAGACATGGGGGCAGAATGCTGGACATGGGGAAGAATGCTGGACATGGGGCAGACTGTGAGACACGGGGGCAGAATACGAGACACGGGGCAGAATGCTGGACATGGGGGCTGAATACGAGACACGAGGCAGAATGGAGATACGGGGCATGATTGGAGACATGGGGCAGGATTGGAGACAGATGGGACAGGGCTGGAGACAGATCGTGCAGGATCATGGGGCAGGATGGATACGTTGGAGACAGATGGGGTAGGATGGGGAGATCATATGGGGCAGAATGGATATTCATGAGGGCAGGATGGGAGAACATATGGCTGAAGCCAAGAATGAGACACACGGGGGCTAGGATGGGGAATATTATTACCATAGGGGCTAATTAAGGGATATTACTGCAGTGATGTATTTTTTTTATTTTTTGAGTATACTGTTTTAAATGGGGGGCGGTAGAGTGATACTATGTTGCCTTTTTTTCTTCATGTGGTGTAATGTAGAAGTTGTGAAAAATTAAGTAATGTGTTCTGCAAGCGGAGCTCGAGATAACTGTGTTATTTCCTGCAGAGACGAGCCCTAGCTGCAAGTGATGGCGGTCTGTGCTGGATGAAAGATGAAAAACAAAGATGAAGGACTTCACCTAGAGACACTGTATACTATATACAGAAGTCCTGTGTATAATGTCACCAGTGATCACTGTATTACCTGTACACAGACACTGCATACTAAGTACAGATCTCCCGTGTATAATGGCACTTATGGTGATAGTATTGTGGGTTTTTTTTATTACTGATCAGTATTGTAGTATTCAGTCACTATGTGGTGGTAATATGTGGTTTGGACATGGTGTTGCGGTATTTGACCCTTGTATGTACTATTTGGTCACTTTGTGGTGGTAATATGCGCTCTGGTCATGGTGTTGTGGTATTTGTTCCTTGTATGTGATATTATTCGATCACTGTCGTGGTAATATGTGGTCTGGTGGTATTTGTCCCTTGTATGTGGTGTTATTGGTCATTTTAAAGGGAATCTGTCACCCTAAGTTGGCGGGATATTTAAATGATGGCAGTCAGGTCAGATGGGCGGTGTTTTGGGTACTTGCCTTAACATGTTGTTCGCCGCTGTCTCCATTATTTCTGGGAATTGTAGTCGTTGCCCTCCATATAACGCGCCTGCGCATTGCAATCTGCGGGCAAAGCATACTGCGCGTGCGCAATTCAAGATTGCAATGTGCAGGCGTTGTAATTTAGGGTGACAGATTCCCTTTAAAAATTGAAAAATAAATAAAAATATACCTAAATTGTATTGCATATTTTAACAAATATTTAATAGGTTACAGTAGAGTAGAGCCCGGCCAAAAGTGTCTACTGTGTTATGGTGGCGGCTTAAAAAATCTTTTGGCCAAAACAAAAGCTGCTGGCTATATGTGTGATCTGGTGATCAGAACTGTTATGTATGATAGGTGAGAAGTGGAGTTTTTCCAAGAGAGAGCGGTGGGACTGTGGACAGTTCGAGGGGTGGAGGTGCCTGGAATAATCTGTTTCAGGTATATGATGACCCCATCGCTTGACCCCGTTGCTTGACCCTGTCACATGACCCCGTCACATAACCGGGGGGCCCACAGAGTCTGAACAGCCCGGGGCCCTGGCTACCCTTAATCCACCCCTGGGCGGAAGCCAGATTGGAGAGAGTTAGATGAGAGGTGGGAGGAAAGTTGAGAGTGGCCAAACTGCTCAAGGAGTTTGGAAGCAAACAGGAGCAATGATATGAGGCGATAGCTGGGCATAGCGGTTGGGTCAAGGTTTGTTTTTTTGAGGATGAGTGTGATGGTGGCATGTTTGAAGGCTGAGGGGAAGGTACCAGAAGATAGCGATAGGTTGAAGAGAAGTGTTAGGGCTGGAATGAGCTTGTTAGTGAGGTTGGGGAGCAGGTGGGAAGGGATGGGGTCAAGTGCACAGGTGGTGAGGTGTGATTTGGAAAGGAAATGACTAAGCTCTCCTTTAGTGATGTTGAAGAGGGAGGTTATTAGGGAAGAGCAGATGTCTGGTATATGGAGTGGTTGGGGTATTGGAACAGTAAAGGTTTGCCTTGTTTGGTCGATCTTATTTTTGAAGTAGGTGGCAAAGTCCTCAGCAGAGATGAGAGGAGTTGAAGGTGGCAGTGGTGGGCAGAGGAGAGAGTTGAATGTGCTGAACAGTTGGTTTGGGTTGTAGGACAATGAAGATACAAGGTTTGTGAAATAGGTCTGTTTAGCAGAGAAAGCAGTGAAGTCGTCTGGCAGGCGTGTTTTCTTCCAACGTAGCTTTGCGAACCTGGATGATTTTCGAAGTTTTTTGGTGAGATTGTTGTGCCAGGGTTGCCTATTAATTCGTAGCACTTTGCCATGCGTGAGAGGGGCGACTGAGTCTATGGCCGATGTGAGGGTGGCGTTATAGAAAGCAGTGGCGCTGTTTGTGTCATGGACTGAAGATATGGAGGACAGAGGTAGAAGAGAGTCTGTGAATGGCTAGGTGTGCGATGTTTCTGCGAGGATGTGCTCTTGGCTGGACATGAGGGGCAAGTGGGGGGCAGGTGAGGAGGACAGGGATGAGAAGGTGAGTAGGTGGTGGTCGGATAGGTGGAGGGAGAGATTGTGAGATTAGATAGGGAACAGAGGCGGGTGAAGATGAGGTCTAATGTATGCCGTCTGTGTGGGTGGCTGTGGAGGACCACTGAGTAAGTCCAAAGGATGAAGTAAGTGACAGGAGTTTGGAGGTTGCTGGCTGGCAGGTGTCAGTAGGGATATTAAAGACACCCATTATGATGGTGGGGATGTCAGCAAAAAGTGAAGCCAGGTGGAGAATTGGTCAATGAAAGCAGTGGCTGAGCCCAGTGGACGGTGTATGATAGCGATTTGGAGATTAGAGCCAAGTCTCAGTGAGGGCCAGGAAGGAGAGGTTGCGGAAGTAAAGAGATTGTGGATCACGTGGAGCTTGTTGCAGACGGAGCGGGCATTCCAAAGTGCTCCAGAGAGAGGAAGCAGGGTGGTGGGGGTCAGTGGCACAGATTTTAAGTGTGAGGGATTGCGGTAGTTTCTCTTAGGGGTGAGGATTAGTGGGATGTATGAGGCAGGGGGGGCAGTATTGGGAGATATGTCACCAGCAGTGAGAAGAAGCAGAGAAAGGGAAAGCAGGTGGGTGAAGGAGAATGATCGGTTTATATTATATTTCAGTAGGAGAGGTCTGAGGTTAAGGAGCAGGTCGGCAGAGGAGGCAATGTAGGGGGGTAAGAGAGAGGGGGAGATAGTTATTTGGTATGAGGGTGCAGGGGTTTGGAAATAGCAAAGGAAAGTGAAGTTTAGCGGAGCAAAAATGGTGAGGGCAAATGTGAGCATGGTTAAAGAGCAGGGTAAAAGAACGGCAAGTAAGATTAGAAGGCAGTGGTTATTCATACCTTCTGACCGATTTCTGGTATATTTCGGATTTAACACTTTAAAGATGTCACACTTAAAACGATGTCGCATCTGACCAAGGTCATATCTGACCTGCTGCATTCAACTTATACCATTCAAATGTCCAAGAAATTAAGCCAGGTGAGAGAGAGAGAGAGAGAGAGAGAGAGAGAGAGAGAGGAGGAGGAAAAGGAGCAGGAGGGCAGTTCACAGCAGGGAGCAATTAACAGATTGTAGTTAATAGAACATTTGCCTAGCATCAAAGCCAAAGAAAAACAGAATAAGATGGAGGGATAGGCCTAGGTATGAGGAGCACAGACATTAATATGCATTCAGTAAATTTGAAATATGCTACATGGAATTAAAATCAGGGAAAAAGCAGCAGCGTACCAGTTAAAACAGAGAGAGAGGAGTAGGGTGCAGTGGGTATTCTGGATTGATAGTTCAGACGTACCAGTTAAAACAGAGAGAGAGAGGAGTACATGGGATTCTAGGGTGCAGTGGGTATACTGGATTGATAGTTCAGACGTACCAGTTAAAACAGAGAGAGAGAGGAGTACATGGAATTCTGGGGTGCAGTGGGTATTCTGGATTGAGAGATAGTTCAGACGTACCAGTTAAAACAGAGAGAGAGAGGAGTACATGGGATTCTGGGGTGCACTGGGTATTCTGGATTGAGAGATAGTTCAGACGTACAAGTTAAAACAGAGAGAGAGAGGAGTACATGGGATTCTAGGGTGCAGTGGGTATACTGGATTGATAGTTCAGACGTACCAGTTAAAACAGAGAGAGAGAGGAGTACATGGGATTCTGGGGTGCAGTGGGTATTCTGGATAGAGAGATAGTTCAGACGTACCTGCTGCATTCAACTTATGATTTGGAAGAATTTAATTCCTGATATACGCAAATCATCAGAAAAATGGCCTAATCCGGATTTAATAATTTTCCATTTAGGGGCAATGATCTGGGAAAAGTTGGTACTCTCGATCTTATAGCGTTTATGAAGAGGGACATTTCTATTTTTAAAACTTAGTTTTTTTGATCAAGTTTTGTTTTTTTGGAAATTATTTAGAGGCTTCTTTGGTTAAGACCTAATTTGCTGTTTCTTGAAAAAAATCGGAAAAGAGCTAATAAGAATTTGGAAAAATTTACGTTATTAATGGATGGTTTCTCTTTTAGGCACGTTGATCTTGAAGATATTGTACCTGGGATGTACAGGAGAGATTTAATTCATTTGTCAGAAGTTGGTTTGGATATCTTGAACTTGGATCTCCAAGCCATTATGGAACAATGGCTCTGGCATCTTGGGGGGGGGCCATGCCTTTGTAAGGCATGGCGTTTGGGAAAATCGCCCGGTTTTACATGGTGGATTGGATGTCTTGGTCATATTTAATTCAGTTGATGGTTTTATTAATTATTATTATATGAATGATTAACTTATTAATGGTAACCCAGAATAAATCGCCATGGTCATTATATTCCATAAATAAAGTTGCTGTGTATTTATTTTAATTTAAGTGGGTCTTGTGTTACCATGAATTTATGAACGTGGCCTAAGACTAATAAATGGCAGAAAAAAATAAAAAACTTACAAGAGGAAGGCTGTGAAACACTTTTTTATTCAAATTAACAATATCTGATCACTATGTACACTATAAGTGTAGGGTCACACAACCGTTTTCTCAACATCTGAGAAAAAAAAATCAGATTATTCTCATCAGAGTTTGATCAGAGTGACATGAGCTTTTTTCGGACATGGAGAGAGAAAAAAAGAGTTTCTCCATCTTCCTCACTTGGATCTCATCAAAGTGCAAGTCTGATTTTTTTCACAGACCCACAGACCCATTTGATCCAACACCTGGATAAAATCGAAGACCTATCTGATTTTATCCAAGGAATGAAATCGAACATGTGGCCAACCCCATAAAATATCGTACGTATGACTGAAGAGATAAAGAGGGGGCAGTGTTGAGGGAAGTTGTCATTCCTCATCATTGCCAAACATAAAATGCTGCCTCGCCCTCCCTCCCTTACATTTATTTTGTCATGAGGCCTGTGGGTAAGGCCTCTTTCACACTTCAGTCGTGCGACGTCAGTCAAAATCCGCCAAAATTTGAAATTGGCGGATCCGCCATTTTCTTTTGGCGGATCCGCAATTTCCCCATAAACTTATATTACTGGCGGATCGTGGCGGATGGTCGTCCGCTGACTCCGCTTTTTGGCGGATCCGCCAAATATTTGGCGTCCGCTGTCTCGATTGGACGGACAATGTAACGTTTTTTGTCTGCGTTGAAATGGCGGATGGTGGCGGATTTTGGCGGATCCGCCAAATCCGCCAAAATTTTACAATGTGTGCCAATGAGTGGCGGATCCCCAATATCCGCCATTTGGCGGATACACACGGCGGATCCGCCTTTTTGGACTGCGCATGCTCCAAGTTGGATACATTTCCAGACAGGCCAAAACCAATATAAACAAGCCAGGTGACTCATTGCCACACATGAAGACTAGCAGCCAGACAAGACCAGACCTGCTCTTGAAGATCCTGCTGAGCTAAAAACCTGAAGACCAAGCAAGCAAGAGTCCAGAGGCTAGAATCAAGCCACAAGACCCAAGCCACAAGACCCTGCCTGAAAGTCTGATAGCCCAGCTGAATCCTGCAAACACTTGGTGTGAGTATAGACTGTATAATGCCTTCATATGTGATTGCTGCCATGTTTGAGTATGTGTCCTACATTTTTTTTTTTAAACACATTTTTTAGTTGAAACATGCTGTTGTGTTTTGTGTGTGTGTGTGTGTGTGTGTGTGTGTGTGTGTGTGTGTGTGTGTGTATTTTCATGCATTGTATTCATGTATTTTTTTTGCCAGCATGTATTTTTAACTCCTTTTTTTTAAACAACATTACTTTTCTATTTTTGTGTGGGTGTGGGTATTTAAACACAATAGTAATTTTTAATACATTTTACATGCTGTACAATTTTTTTGAAGTGTGTGTGTGTGTGTTGCATGTGTTGTGTCTCGACCACGCACCACAATTGTGGGTTTCCAGGGATATGGGGTACTCGAGCCGAGCCCGTAGATTTCTATAGGGAATGTCACTGGTAGCGTGGCTCGTTCCGTGTCCCTGGCGGTCAGGCGTTAAAGGGTTTATTTACAGGGGATTTGGTAGATAACAGTTCGTGACGCCACCTGTAGTTGTCTGATCACTAAGACCAGCGCTGCAGTAGATCTCTGAGGGGATGTTGTGGCAGCTAGATGACGGGTCCCCCACAGGTGGGACTGGTCCCTCAAAGTCTATGGTATTAATGATGTAGGGTGCAGATAAATGAATCAGTCTCACACCATCCAGCGTCTTTCCATACCTTTTACTTGTCAGATGTTTAGGCAGGTCCCGGGGAGCTGGTCGGGGTGGAGACTGCACGTCCAGGTAACAGCAGAGCAGGTTAGAGGCCTCCTTAACTTTCAATATGATGAGTCCAACTAGCATGGAGCTAAGTTAACTCCGAATACTCCAGCTAACTCCATAGCTGTACTGCCCGGTCAGTATTGTGGTGGAGCCTTCTATGTGGTGAGAACAGAGTCCTTCTATGCTAGGCCTAGCTAAAAGTCCTTGTTCCTCCTGACCCCGATTACGTACCGACACTTCAAGGGCTGCTTTCTGCGACCTAAGGTCCAGTAAGACTCTGGTTATTCCGTTACTATGCGTGAAGCGATAGCAACACTTCGGTCCCCAGTGACCGGGTAAATTGTGCAGGTAATCCTATACCTAAGGCACTGCTCTAACTTCTTCCACTGCGCCCTTCGCCCTGCTCGCGCTCTTAACATAAGCACTCCACACTTCCTATGGTAGTACAAGTCAATCCTTTCTTACTTCTTCCTTGGAGCTCGCTGACAGATTCTCAGTATTCTCCTAGTTCAGGAACACATCGACTGAACTTCACTGTCCTTGGGACAGGCGACTGAAGTTTCTGCTGCAAACTTTCCTTTCTTCAAAGCTGTCTCTGTCTTCGGGTTAAGGAACAGCTCTGACTAGGCTAAGATGAACTGGCTCACCCTTACTAGCCTCCACTTTATGAACTGCTGACAGGAACCAACTGAGTGACTGTCTTTCACTTCACTTCCTGGAAGACTTCCCACTAGCTGCTGTCATCACTGCTTATATACCCCGAGGGTGTGTCTAAAGTGTGAATGGATGATGTGAGCTTTAACTGTTACCTTTCTGTGCAGACTCCAGGATAATGTGTGCCTTACATACCAGGGCTACACATCCCCCCTTGGTAAAATACAGCACTCCCGGACTGTGAAATAGACAAAGAAAGAATTTTGTTTTGCATTTAAACAATAACATGAAACTCATCCCATCCGGGAGGTACGAAATCTTAAACGTTACAATATGTACAGTAAGAAAATACAAAAGTATCAGAACATCAAGACACTCAATAAATATTCATAGTATTCTTGTGAAGGACCCGCACCAAACCTTCAACGTGGGTCCTGGGTGGACTGCAGGACATCTGACTGCAGACCTCGCTCAGTGCCACACCATACGGGTTTTATGTTCAGAGGTAGTTCAAGGCTTCATGTGAAACCAAGACAAGGCACCGTAGTGCAACTATTTACAGGATACAGTTTTTTTTGGGCTGGCTCAGTCCTCAGCCACGCAGTCCATTATAAGACATTTTCAAGTAATTCACATTATATCACAATACTTTAAATTCCTTCAAATGCAATAAACTTCTTTATACAACTTTATACAATTGGTCATAAATATAATAAACCTTTTCTGAGTCATAATAAACTACTGTTGATAACGAATAGGTAGCTTCCCTTTCATTGTACGTTCTGATCTACGTGGAGTAGCATCAGGTATATTGGTCTTGATCTATCTGTTCTGCGTAACGACAAACTATAATACTGTCTCAATCTTTCTATGGATCTGGCAAGCGTACTGAGGGCTGGGCGGTGTGAGTCAGCTTCACCAGGGGATCCCATAGCATGGGGCACTGCTTCTGGTGATTCTACTTCTTGAGATTCTGCAGGCTGGGGTTCTGCTGGAATAGGTACCTCTAGAACTGGCTCTATTGGCACAATGGGTACGACTGGAGGTAGAGTTTCCTCTTGTGGCTGATAAAACTGCAACACAGGAATGATTACCGCATCTCCCAGTCTGGGCCAATCCGCAGGTAAGTCTCCCAGATCCGTGTGTATGACCTCCTCTTCACTTTCTTCTCGATTGACGACAGGGTTCTCTTCACGAAGCTTTAATGGCTCTGGACACAATTTTAAATGGTCTCTAGACACAGTGGCGGTCGTTCTTCCTCCATCCTTACTGATGATACAGACTTTTCTGTTATCATATTTGGAATTTTGTACGACATAGGGCTCTTGTTCCCACTGGTTGTCCAACTTGTGCATCTTTCTTTTCCTTTTTAACACCATTTCTCCAGGCATCAAAGGCTTAGCGGGAGCATTCTTGTTGTAAATATTCTCCTGCTTTTCCCGAGCTTTATTGAGACTTTCTTCTACGCAGGCTTGCACTCTTCTGTATTGCTCTTGCCGATTTGTGTCCCAATTTCCAACGGTGTCATCTGCCTCTGGTTCCACCACACCAAGTTCCAAGTCCATTGGCAGTCTTCCAGGCCTTGCTCTCATAAGGTAAGCTGGTGTGCAGTTGGTAGAACTCACTGGTATGTGGTTGTACAAGTCAACCAAGTCAGGTAACAATTCTGGCCACCGATTTCTTTCTTCCAGCGGTATGGATTTTAGCAAGTCAACGACAATGTGGTTCATTTTCTCGCAAAGGCCGTTGGTTTGGGGGTGGTATGGCGTCGTTCTAATTTTCTTACACCCATACAAGTGACAAAATTCCTTAAACAGATCCGCTTCAAAAGCAGGGCCTTGATCAGTCAGTACCTGCTCTGGATACCCATGTGGTCTGCAGAAGCTTGCTTGGAAGGTCCTTGCTGCCGTCACTGCTGTCTGATCCTTGACGGGAATGACCACCAAAAATCTCGAATAATGATCCACCATGGTCAGGGCATATGAGTATCCAGACCTGCTTGGCGACAATTTGACGTGGTCCAAGGCCACGATCTCCAAGGGGCGAGTCGTCCGGATAGGCTGCAGGGGTGCCTTCTGACTACCGTAGTCCTTTCGTCTGAGACCACAGGGTCCACAGTTCCGACACCACCTCTCGATGGAGCTGCGCATTCCTACCCAGTAGAACCGGCACCTCAACAGGGTCTCCAGCTTTCTCCAGCCAAAGTGTCCTGCTTGATCGTGGTATGCTTCCAACACCATTTGGACGTCTGCCTTGGGGACCACTATCTGCCAAACCATCTCATGGGTCCTGGGGTTGACGTATCTCCTGCACAACTTCTCACGGTATAGGAACAACCGGCTTCTCTCATTCCACAGGAGCTTTGCTGACATAGGTGCATCTTTTTCCAAGGAGGAACCTTCCTGTCTTAACAACTCCTTGATACGGTTGACCACTGGATCGCTGTCCTGAGTCTCTTTCCAGCTGTGATGGGGTAAGGGATTTAATGTTGCGCCATACTGTTTTCTGTAGACACGCTGCTCATGGATTATCCCATTTCGATGGAACGCAGGTAGCTCAATTTCTTCCAGGTCGTCCGATTCTTCTTCCGTGTCAGATTCATGTGGCATTCGGACAATGCGTCGGCGTTAGCATTCTTACGGCCTGCCCGGTACTTGATGGTAAACTGGTAATTTGACAACCGAGCCATCCAACGCTGCTCCATGGCTCCCAGCTTGGCTGTTTCCAGGTGCGTTAACGGGTTGTTGTCTGTGTACGCCGTGAACTTGTTGGAGGCAAGGTAGTGCTTAAATCTTTCAGTAATGGCCCAGACCAGCGCCAGAAACTCCAGCTTGAAGCTGCTATAATTTTCCGGATTCCTCTCAGTTGGCCTGAGTTTTCTGCTGGCATATGCGATGACTTTTTCTTGGCCATTCTGCTTCTGACTGAGAACTGCTCCCAAACCTTCATTACTGGCATCGGTGTACAGCAGGAACGGTTGGCTGTAATCAGGATAGGTCAAGATTTCATCACCTGTAAGGATCTCTTTCATCTTTTGGAATGCTTCAGCCTGTTCCTTACCCCAATTGAAGGGAGGGTTTCTGCTCTTTAGGGATTGTCCTACTAGGAGGTCCTGTAGAGGCGCTGCCTTCTTCGTGTAATCTTTCACGAACCTCCTGTAGTAACCCGTTAGTCCCAGGAACTGTCGCACTTCCTTGAGGTTCTTCGGCTCCGGCCATTTCTGGATGGCGGTGACTTTCTCTGGGTCCGGCGCTACTCCCTCTGAACTGACGATGTGCCCCAAGTATTGTACCTTCTGTTTGAGTAGATGGCATTTTGAGGGTTTCAACTTCATCCCGTACCTGGACAGGGACTCGAATACTTCTGCCAGGTGCTTCAGGTGATCCTCATATGTCTTGGAATACACGATGACGTCGTCTAGGTATAGCAGCACGGTTTCAAAATTGAGATGACCCAGGCAGTTCTCCATCACTCTCTGAAATGTTCCCGGGGCACTGCTGAGCCCAAACGGCATTCTGTCGAACTCACAGAGCCCCATTGGGGTGGTGAAAGCCGTTTTCTCACGATCCTCCTCAGCCACAGCCACTTGCCAGTATCCACTAGTCAGATCAAGGGTAGAAAAGTAGTTAGCCGTTTTCAGAGCAGTAAGGACTCCTCAATTCGTGGTAATGGGTAAGCATCTTTATGTGTTATGCGATTCACTTGCCTGTAATCCACACACATTCTCATACTACCATCTTTCTTTTTAACCAGAACTAGAGGGGCTGCCCAGGGGCTACAACTATCCCTTATCACCCCGGCTTCCTTCATATCATGTAACATTTCCTTAGCTTTCTGATAATGGGCTGGAGGTATAGGCCTGTACCGCTCTTTGATGGGAGGATGACCACCTGTAGGGATATGATGCTGTACTCCCTTAATGGCCCCAAAGTCGAGGGGGTGTTTACTAAACACTTGTGCGTACTCTTGTACCACCCGTAATACCCCTTGTTTCTGGTGGGCGGGAGTGGTGTCTGTCCCGACATGGAGTTGCTGACACCAATCCGCCACCTGAGTTGCCGGGTCATTATCCTCCGCTAGTTGGCGGGAGTCTAAGGACTCAGTCGGGAGAATAGAATTATTATCGACGGCATGTAATTTAGCAACTGTTGCATAACGGGGTAAATTTACTTCATCATCTCCCCAGTTGAGAAGCCGTACCGGTACTCTCCCATTTATCACTTCCACTACCCCTCTCGCTGTCATGAGTGTGGGTCTATGTTCTGAGCAATGGGGTTCTACTACTGCTTGGTAGTTTTGTCCTCTCAGACCTATGGCTGCCCTACACCATATTATCATTTCACTCATTGGGGGTATCACAATAGGATTCGAGTCGGTGACCCGTACATTACCAATTTCGCCGTCTGTAAGCTTCGCTTGCTGCTGACACATCAGGGCCCGGATCTCTCTCTGGATCACTCCCTTCTGCCTTGGTCGGGCGATCTCAGCGAGCTGTTGGAGTAGAAACACAACTTCTCCCAGACAGTTACTGATAATGTTAGTACCCAGAATTATGTTTAAACCGTTCTCTTCATTTACAGTCTTTACTACTAGAAGCCCCTGGTCTTTCAACTCCTCTCTGCCCACTTTCACATCCACACTTTTGGTCCCGAGTACTTCCACAGGGAGACCATTAGAAGCATACACAGTAAAGTCAGGGCTCGGGGGTTGAAGACTATCCATAGACCAGAACTTCGTATATAGGGCATCAGGTATTATGGTCACCTGAGACCCAGTATCTAGCAACGCCGGAACCGCAATCCCATCCAGAATGATGGACAGGTAGGGTCGTCCACCCACGAACCTGCGGTTCCAATCTAAGGGGCCTGACGAGTCTCCACCTGGGTATTGGCCCTCGGACCCAGGTTCTGCCCGTTTAAAGGACACTGTGTAGACATATGACCTTTCCGGTTGCAGCGGTAACAGATGATTCTCCCGGCGAGGGGGGTGTTGGTCAGGGGTCGCTCCTGGGGTGGCGTTGTCCTCCTCCGGTGGGGCGACGTCCTCCTTCTCCTCCGGTTCATCCATGGGACATCCTCCGGGCAGTCGGCTAATAAGATCTTTCCTTCTTCCTCTTGCCGCAGCTGCAGGGCACTCATCACAGCAGCCAGATTTTTAGTCAACTGGCGCACTTCCGAGCGCAGACAGTCCAATTCACTAGGGGGCGTCACCTGCATTTTGGCTTCTGCCGCTAGCGGGGAAAAGGTGGGTACTGCCGGTTCCAGAGTGACTTCACCCTGGTGATGTTGGGTTGCCACTTCAGGTTTGCCCAGGGGTCGCAGTCCTTTTATTGCCATGTCCTTTAGGGCATCAAAGGTGGCATCTGGATGATCTAAAGACCACCAATTCACAGTTCTGCGTTCCGCTTGGGACCTCAGTCCTTGCACAAATTGTTCTTTCGCATCTTATTTTCATCAATGACACTTATGGTATTAACCTGCTTGAGGGCTCTCAGGGCCCCTTGTAGTCGGCAGGCATAGTCCCTTATGCTGTCACTTGGTTGCTGTGAACAGTTGTAGAATGCCATCCGGAGATCTGTTTCGGTGCGATTTCAAAAATGGCCTGTAACTTTAAGAGGATCGCAGGCACCAACTCCTGGTCCGTGGTAGCCCAAGTCTCCACTTCTCTCTCAGCAGCGCCAGTTAGCTGCCCTATTAATACTGCAGCTTTTTGCCTCTCAGACATAGAGTACATTTCCAGGACACTGCATATCTTCCGTTTGAATCCTGCTAAAGTGCCTGGCTCGCCGCTGTACTGGGGAAGCCATTTTGCCCCAGGCATATATGGGAGCGTTAGTGGCATGAGCGGGACTACCGGGCCGGGTGCTGGGCCTGCGCCCCCATCCGGCGCTACAATGCCACGCGGTGCGGGGTCGGGGCCTCCGGCTGGGGCCGCACTGTCGGCCGGTTGTTGCGACATATTAGTGCCCCTTGGTTAATCGGGGCCTACCGTTTCCAGAAGCTGCCGCTCCACAAGCACAGCGATGGGGACAGGACCTTCGTCGCAGGCGCTCTGATGTCAGAGCGTTCACTTCCTGTCGCAGGACCTGCCGCTGAGTCAGAGCCGGGGGCGTGTCCGAGACTCTGCGCGCTTTTCAGGTACGCCCACCTTCTCCAGCGCCTCAGGGCGCGAATATGGCGGCAAATATGGCGGTATTTGGCGCCAAACAACAGCAACAGTCTTTTTCACCAAAACACTCCACAGGCACACAGGGCTCGCAATGCTGCAAGTTTCGGATCCTGTTCGTGACGCCAAGTTGTTGTGTCTCGACCACGCACCACAATTGTGGGTTTCCAGGGATATGGGGTACTCGGAGCCGAGCCCGTAGATTTCTATAGGGAATGTCACTGGTAGCGTGGCTCGTTCCGTGTCCCTGGCGGTCAGGCGTTAAAGGGTTTATTTACAGGGGATTTGGTAGATAACAGTTCGTGATGCCACCTGTAGTTGTCTGATCACTAAGACCAGCGCTGCAGTAGATCTCTGAGGGGATGTTGTGGCAGCTAGATGACGGTCCCCCACAGGTGGGACTGGTCCCTCAAAGTCTATGGTATTAATGATGTAGGGTGCAGATAAATGAATCAGTCTCACACCATCCAGCTCTTTCCATACCTTTTACTTGTCAGATGTTTAGGCAGGTCCCGGGGAGCTGGTCGGGGTGGAGACTGCACGTCCAGGTAACAGCAGAGCAGGTTAGAGGCCTCCTTAACTTTCAATATGATGAGTCCAACTAGCATGGAGCTAAGTTAACTCCGAATACTCCAGCTAACTCCATAGCTGTACTGCCCGGTCAGTATTGTGGTGGAGCCTTCTATGTGGTGAGAACAGAGTCCTTCTATGCTAGGCCTAGCTAAAAGTCCTTGTTCCTCCTGACCCCGATTACGTACCGACACTTCAAGGGCTGCTTTCTGCGACCTAAGGTCCAGTAAGACTCTGGTTATTCCGTTACTATGCGTGAAGCGATAGCAACACTTCGGTCCCCAGTGACCGGGTAAATTGTGCAGGTAATCCTATACCTAAGGCACTGCTCTAACTTCTTCCACTGCGCCCTTCGCCCTGCTCGCCTCTTAACATAAGCACTCCACACTTCCTATGGTAGTACAAGTCAATCCTTTCTTACTTCTTCCTTGGAGCTCGCTGACAGATTCTCAGTATTCTCCTAGTTCAGGAACACATCGACTGAACTTCACTGTCCTTGGGACAGGCGACTGAAGTTTCTGCTGCAAACTTTCCTTTCTTCAAAGCTGTCTCTGTCTTCGGGTTAAGGAACAGCTCTGACTAGGCTAAGATGAACTGGCTCACCCTTACTAGCCTCCACTTTATGAACTGCTGACAGGAACCAACTGAGTGACTGTCTTTCACTTCACTTCCTGGAAGACTTCCCACTAGCTGCTGTCATCACTGCTTATATACCCCGAGGGTGTGTCTAAAGTGTGGAATGGATGATGTGAGCTTTAACTGTTACCTTTCTGTGCAGACTCCAGGATAATGTGTGCCTTACATACCAGGGCTACACACATGCATGTGTAATAAAGTGTTATTTTGACATTACTGTGATTTAATCTTAAATAAAGAGTGTTAAAGCTCATACTTTAAAAAAAAAAAAAAAAAAAAAAAAACAAATAAAAAATCTCCAACAAAAATGTCCGTAGTATTTTTTCATATATTTTTATAATTGTTATAATGCACAGGGGTGTATTGCTTTTTAAATAATACTCAAAACATAAAATGGTTTTCAAAAAGGTCATGTGATGCAAAGGTATTGTAGTGTATACATAGGTATACAACTGGGTTACAAAGGTATTGTAGCCTTCCGGGGGGTTTAGCTCTAGGATCGCTGTCTGGGTAGACAGAATGGCACGGAAACAGTTCATTCAGACAGCAGTTTGGTGAAAACTGGCCGCAACCAGTTTTATTAAAGTCCACAGCAAACAGATTAAAACAAAGCATAAACAAAAGACCTGGGCTTGTCTAGCCTCTAATTACACTTAGATAGATGGCCCTCTCTATCCGGGACCCAGTCTCTACCAGTCTGTGCCCAAAACAACACATATGATATATGTTACCAGTATGGAGTTTCACAGACACTCCTCTTTATGTCTGAAGGCAACTCCAATGTCCAGACTTGAGAGAGATCCACTCCTATTCAGTCGCTATTCGCACGGATTCTCACTGCGACTACTCCTGTGTCCGGGGTACTTCCTGCACCCAGACTGAGATAGCTCACACTCTTAGAGACTGCTTCCTTGTGCCAGGACACCTCCCTGTGTCCAGGCTAAAGACAGCTCCCACACTCTTGGAGACACCTTCTGTGCCTGGACCCCTTGTCCAGACTGAATGAGCTCTCTGACTGTGCTCCCAAGCACCTACTTCTGGCTTCCTAATCAACACCTGAGTGGATTCAGGTCTGAGCTGCAAGCGTGTACTGAATGGCAGGTGTAGTGACCTTTCTTTACCACCAGGTTTACAAAGCCACACATTTCGCTCATACCAGTCAGCAAGGTACTTAGGTGAAATATACACCTCATTCCCCACATATTCCTTCACTGTCCACATATCCCCTCCCTCTTCTCCAGACCGGAGGGCTGGTCATCCAGACCGGAGGGCTGGTCAACAATCCAACAGAGACAGTGAACTCTGGACCAGTCATGGCCCTCATCAGCTTCATCCTCACCACTGTCATAGCCAACATCAGTTTTCTCTTCATCTGAAACATCCGCACTACCCTGTACCCTCCCAGGCCTATACTCTCTGCGGGCCTCGGGTATCCTGCACGGTTTCATCTTGACTTTAGTGCCAGCCTCAGTCTCGGTATAGTGGCTCACCAGATAAGTACGACCAGGCACGTCAGAACAGCTCTGCTGATTCTTCCTCAGAAACTTTCGTACCCTCCTGTTTTTGGGGCACTGACCCTGTGTCACCCACTGTCACAGGAGGTATAGGGGTTTTCTCTAATTCCCCCTGAACTTTCTTTAGCACATCTACTTTCTTAAATATCAGTTGATTCATAAATTCTACCTCACAGAACCCAAGCGCCTCTGTCATGGTCTCTGACCATTCCGAGCCACACTGTTCAAACGATTGGCACTGTAGAGGGAGCTGATCGTTTTTCTTGGTCGGTACACATAATTTATCCTCTTCTGGTACAGGCTCACTTTGCATAAGACTCAGAGCTCTTACTTCTTTCTCCAGGAGATCCTCATGGCTACGCATCTTCTCCTGTAGTTGTTGGACGTCCTTTACGTCTTCGGCCCTTTCTTCAGGCTCTTCTGGTAGGACATGCTCAGAAGCCCTACCATCAGTCTTCTTTTCCACCACGTTCTGCATCCCATCTGAGCTCCCGTGTATCTGCAGCGGCAACGGAGCGACACATCGCCCCTCCCACTCACTGGGACGTGGTTCAAGTGTAGACTCCATGAAAATGTGCCTGAGCTCACCAAGGCCAACCCGAGGTCTCAAAATCTCATCTTGGGATTTATCCAGATCCTTTGGGTCGCTCGGGAACTCCGATGGCGCACCGGGCGCCGAACTTCCGGCCCGAGCTTCGCGAGTCGCAGCCACGGATCTGGACAGTACACCGTCCACGCCGCTGTCTCCGGCAGAAACATATTCCGGGGCAGAGTCATTCCCCACATCTTCAGTCTTGTTCCTCACAGCTTCACTTGAGACATCAGCCTCTGGTGAGGCACCTGGCCTGGTGTCCACCACTTCCATGGCTTTCTCCACCTCTGCAGCATCACCTTCCGAGTCCTTGGCCTGATGCAGATCCACACCATACATTGATAACTTCTCATTTTCAACAGCATCCACTTGTGCTGTGTTCAGTTTCAGAGTCCGGTCTTTCACCTTAGTCTTCGCCAGGGAACCGGCCAACGGTACAACATCTTCAGATGCCATCCTCCGTCCGACTGCAAGGTCAGCCTCAGCCTTCCTCTCAGGACTCTCAATCTCCTCTGCTACCATGCCTTCCTCACTTGCACTGGTTGCTTTATTGTCATCAGATGACCCACTATCACCACCACTATCCCTGTCTGACCCCCTTTTCTCAGCCACATCTGGCTCACTTCCAGGTTAGACACTTCATTTTCATTCACATCCAGCTCACTGTCAGGGTTATACAATTCATTCTCATTCACATCTTGATCTGGAACCTTAGTTAACATGTCATCCACAACATTAACTTCACCATCTGGTCCCTGGTTTCCCTCAGGTGGTCCCTCAAGTATGTGACTATGTGATAACCCCAGCACTATACTTCCATATAGCTCAGATACCAGGAGCTGACTTACGACCTCTCCCTGGACTTCAGTGTCCCTATACAATAGGTTATTGTTCATGGCAGCATGAGGAAACCTCTCCTCAGAGCCAGGCTCTTGGGGAACCTCATTCAGAACAATTACATTTTCCTGTGCCGTTTTAAGAGTGGGGTCTCGCACCGGCTCACTCCCAAAATTGTCACAGGAGCCAGGCAGGTCAGGGACACTCGGTTCCCGAGAACCACCATCCTCGTCTCCCAACATCACCTGCAAAGAAATGTCATCTTTATCACGGTCATCATCAGTATCATCACTATTATGATTAGCATTATCATCATTATCAATATCAGCATCCTCATCATGGTCATCATCATTATCATGATCATCATTATCATTATCAATATTATCATGGTCATCATCATTATCACATAAGTTTAACGGCCCACTAGCATTGTGTTCCGCCCCTCGGGACTGCGCACCCTCAGTAGGAGCTTCATCACACTGTCCATCAGAAACATTTTTCCCCCAGAGATCCTTAGACCGGGGAAAGTCATTACCCAATATAACGGGGTGCACCAGGGTCTTCACTACCCCCACTTCATATGAAACCTCCCCGAGTTTGGGGACCAAGTCCACGGCAGTCTCTGAGTAGACTTTGGTGTCTTCATGGATGTACACCACACTCAGGTGCTTATCAGGGATGAAGTCCCTATCACTCAGGCTGTCACATACGGAAGTCACTGGACTCTCTGAGTCCAAGAGGGCCTGTGCTGGGCAGTCATTTACAACCACCGGGGACCCCTGTGGTCCAGTCTCTTCGGCTGAGGTGGACACACACACAGGCTCTGCGCAGGGAGAGAGGGATCTGCCAACATCACAACACATAGGCTCCCCCTCTATTGGACAGTTGGCTGCAATTTCACGCCAGCTCCAACACTGTCCATCACACTCTCCCACCCACATGTCCCCTCGGGCCTGAACCCGCTTATCAGCATACCCCATGTCCCCAACAGCTGGAACGCTCTTACCACGAGAGTTCAGCGTCCGGGAACTCCGAAGTGACGACCTCTCAGACGGCTGTACCTCAGGAGGACGTGCTTGGGTGTAGCGGTCCACTATCACCTTTCAACTCCATAATCAGGCCTGCTGACTGCAGACTCCCAACTGTATCTCCAGTCACGAACTCCCCTGGCACGGGCTGTCACCGTAACACCCAGCCGGGTAAGAATCGCCGCTTTCAACTTGGCATAGTCTTCGCTGTCCTGCTTGCTCAGGTCAGCCCAGACTTTTTGGGGTTCCCCAATCAGATAGGGTACGACCGCCATGGCCCATTCAGATAGTGGCAGATTCTCCTTCTCTGCCAGTCTCTCAAACCTAGTAAGATATACCTCCACATCATCACGAGGTGTCATTTTTCTCAAGGACCGTCTTACCGCCTTCTTTATAGCGGACAACGCCGGTGCCTTCACAACATTACTTCGGGACGCGGCACCGAAATCCTTTTTTGGTACTGTCATCTGCTCAACAAATAACCGTTATTCTCCTGCTGCTGCTGCAGGAATTGCTGCTGGGCCCGCTGCATGTGCTGCTGGTGCTGCAGGCGCTGCTGCTCCATGCTTCGCTGGGCCTGCACCAGGTACTCAACGAGTTCCTCCATACTGCCGGACTTATCTGTCTCAACCACGGCAGTTTTATGTTGCACATTAACTTGTGCCATTTGTTCAAACAGCGCCTCCATGCTGTCATCCATGCTGTCAGACTTCTCTGTCTTAACAACGGCAGTCTTCACTCAAGACATACACACTACACAGCTTTTTTTCCACAGAAAATTCAGCCTTGCTGTGCAACCACTTTTTTTTTTTTTTTTTTTTCCTTTGCAAAGTCTATTAGGGCTACTGTCTCTTTAAGACTGCTCCACAAACTTTTCTTTTGCTGCTGCACATTCCACAGTCATTTTCACAACAAGTTCAGCTTTGCTGTGCATACATTTTCTCTCTGCAGACCCTATCAGGGCCACTGTCTCTCCAAGACTGCTCCAAACAGACGTTTCTGCTGACACACACTTTTTTTTTTTTTTCTGTTGCTATTTCAATAGACTTCACCTTTAATGCTGTCTCTCGCCACTGTGCTGCATGCACACTCCAGCACTAACTGTACCAGGCCCTGCGCTGCCCCAGCATTCTCCGCCAATTGTAGCCTTCCGGGGGGTTTAGCTCTAGGATCGCTGTCTGGGTAGACAGAATGGCACGGAAACAGTTCATTCAGACAGCAGTTTGGTGAAAACTGGCCGCAACCAGTTTTATTAAAGTCCACAGCAAACAGATTAAAACAAAGCATAAACAAAAGACCTGGGCTTGTCTAGCCTCTAATTACACTTAGATAGATGGCCCTCTCTATCCGGGACCCAGACTCTACCAGTCTGTGCCCAAAACAACACATATGATATATGTTACCAGTATGGAGTTTCACAGACACTCCTCTTTATGTCTGAAGGCAACTCCAATGTCCAGACTTGAGAGAGATCCACTCCTATTCAGTCGCTATTCGCACGGATTCTCACTGCGACTACTCCTGTGTCCGGGTACTTCCTGCACCCAGACTGAGATAGCTCACACTCTTAGAGACTGCTTCCTTGTGCCAGGACACCTCCCTGTGTCCAGGCTAAAGACAGCTCCCACACTCTTGGAGACACCTTCTGTGCCTGGACCCCTTGTCCAGACTGAATGAGCTCTCTGACTGTGCTCCCAAGCACCTACTTCTGGCTTCCTAATCAACACCTGAGTGGATTCAGGTCTGAGCTGCAAGCGTGTACTGAATGGCAGGTGTAGTGACCTTTCTTTACCACCAGGTTTACAAAGCCACACATTTCGCTCATACCAGTCAGCAAGGTACTTAGGTGAAATATACACCTCATTCCCCACATATTCCTTCACTGTCTCACAGTATAGAAAGTACATGGTGTGCATACATAGACAATGGGGTATATAAAAAGTCAATTGGGTGTATACAAAGGTATACAAAGTAAATGGTGTGCATACATAAACAATGTGGTATATAAAAAGTCAATTGGGTGTATACAAAGGTATACAAAGTAAATGGTGTGCATACATAAACAATGTGGTATATAAAAAGTCAATTGGGTGTATACAAAGGTATACAAAGTAAATGGTGTGCATACATAAACAATGTGGTATATAAAAAGTCAATTGGGTGTATACAAAGGTATACAAAGTAAATGGTGTGCATACATAAACAATGTGGTATATAAAAAGTCAATTGGGTGTATACGAAGGTATAGAAAGTACATGGTGTGCATACATAGACAATGGGGTATATAAAAAGTAAATGGAGTATACAAAGGTGTATAAATTCCATGGGGTGCATGCAACATTATCTGGGGGGTATCAGTTTAATAGTTGAGGAGACAGTGCCAGGTTGACAGTCTGCAGTTGAGTGATAAGTATATTGTCAAATGGTTATCTCTTGTATTGTTGCTGGCCTTTTTACAGATTCAGTGTGACAGTCTGCCACAGAAGACAAGGACAGGACAGTCGGCCAGTGTTAAACGGAACCAAGTTGAGTGTGATGTAAGTATATTGTCATTTTAGCGGACATAACAAGTATATAGGCTAAAATCGGCTTTATACTTACAGATTTGTTGGGACAGTTTGACAGTCGGACAGAGGACATTCGGCCACTGGAGAGTCTCACGGAACCAAGTTGAGTGTGATGTAAGTATATTGTCATTTTAGCGGACATAACAAGTATATAGGCTAAAATCGGCTTTATACTTACAGATTTGTTGGGACAGTTTGACAGTCGGACAGAGGACATTCGGCCACTGGAGAGTCTCACGGAACCAAGTTGAGTGTGATGTAAGTATATTGTCATTTGAGCGTATATAACTATTATATTGGCTAAAATGGTTTTATCCTTACAGATTACTTGTAATACAGTCTGCCACCAACAGTTTGAGGACAGTCTGCCACAGAGGACAGTGAGCCACAGGACAGTCATCCAGACGCAAGTTGAGTGTGATGTAAACATATTGTCAATTGAGCTGTTATCTTTTTGTATTGTTGCTTAATAGGCTTTATGCTTACAGATTAATTGAAGGACCCAGTCAGGCCCAGTTGTTCAAGTATGTCTTCTTCTGGAAGCCCCCTGCCACAGCGTAGGCGAACAGAGGTAATTATTTTTTTTTGGGCACTGTTGAGAAAATTATTTTCCAAACTATATGTATGTATTATGTCTTCACAGGAAGCTGAAGAAGAGGGGCTTTCAGAAGCAGACGGTCAGGTGGGAGAAATAACTGGAGCGGGTGCGCAGAGTGTAAGTTTTTTATATAGGCAGATCATCACCTAATGTAAACAACCAAAAAAAATAACAGCACACACAATACATACTGTCATTTATAATTTGTTTTTTTTTGTTTTTAAATGTTTTCTAGTCTTCAGAATCCAGGTCTCGTAGGAGAGTTACTCCAAGGACCTCCCATGGTCGTCGGCATGAGCGTCGCCGCGGTCAGCAAGTAAGTATTATTTTTTTTTTGGGTGTTTACTTATTTAACGTGATGTAGCTAATTTTTTTTTTTTGGTTTTATACACAGGCTTCACGGCGTGCTCCCGATACAGATGGTGAGGATGGGGGAGGGATCGACGTAGACATCCTCATCGAAGAGGTCCAACATCGGGAGGCGCTGTGGAATATGGCTGACCGCAGGCATTCTGACCAAGTTATTACCCGACGGCTATGGGAGGAAGTATGCAGCCTGGTGATGGACAACTGGGGGGAACTCGATGACCGAGACAAGGATCTTGCGCGTAAGTATTCACAGTTGAGTAATGAATTTTGAAGAATGTTATGTGTAGGATACAAAAACAATTTTTTTTTTCCTTTTTATTTCCAGGTGACCGGGTTATCACACGGTGGCGGTCACTCAGGGATCGCTTCAAGAGGTAATTTAACAAAGAGATGCAGGCAAGGAGTGGATCATCAGGACGCAAGAGCAGATACAAATACGCCCAAGCCTTGTCGTTCCTGCGATCAACGATGGTCAGCAGAAGGTAAATATTTCACAAAACATTTATGTATGACAAAAGTAAATGTGTCTAACCATATTTTATAATTTCAGAAAGGTGAATGTAATATAAATATATTTAATGTTTTTTTTATTTTTTATTTGACAGCACTGTCTGCAGCACTCTAGAGCCTGGTTCTCAGTTTGTTCCCTCTGGAGCGATCCCTCTGGAGTCCGCCGCCGGGGACCACGTCGATAGACCTGACCCCTATGCACCTTCCCTCTTGGCAGGTACCTCCGCCCCATCCACCAGCACTAGAGTTGCAGGGCAGACTTCGTCACATGAAGCTGCAGGTGATGAGTTGGAGTTCCCTTTACCTTACCCTGCTGACACTGCCACCACACCTAGACGGCAGCGTCATCGAGGTCAGGAAAGGAGCTATGCATCTGATTTTTTGCATCTGAATGCATCCTATCAAAACACTACCAAACTTTTAAAAGATCAATTTAAAGATGGGTTTGCTCTATTGAGCAAAAACATTGCTGAACTCAGCAGTAAAATTGATAGGATGCAGTCAGATGCAAACATGGAGCCGAGACACTGTTTTTTTCAGTCCGTTCTCAAGCACATGGAAAATCTTACTCCTGACCTGCAGATGCATGTGATGCAAGGCTGCCATAATTCTCTAGTGCAGGCAGTATCACGAGCCCATCAAATTACCCAACCAATTCCTACACCTTCCCCACTTCAACCTGCCACCCATCCAGCAGCAGCAGCCGCCTATCTACCTGCCACTCATTCAGCTGCAGCCTATCCAACTGCTGCACATTCAGCTGGCAGCCAGCAAGCTACAGCTAATACTCCTTCCCCATTTCAATATTCCCATTATTTTAATTCCCCCTTTCCGTTTTCACCTTTAACTTCACCGTACCCCATCCCACCAACACCTTCACCATTCCTTCCTCAAACCTCTTCTGCTCCTCAACTGCCTTCCCAACCTAATGTTTTTCCCTCCACTTCTGATCCTATCCAACCTGCTAATCCATCCCCCACTATCGACGTGGTCCATCCTGTCAGCCCCTCCGCTAGTATCTCCACCCAACAGTATACCTCTTTGTAAATATGTCTATAGTGCTGCGAATGTATATAGTGCTGTGAATGTATATATTGTATAGTGCTGTGAATGTATATATTGTATAGTGTTGTGTATGTATATATTGTATAGTGTTGTGTATGTATATATTGTATAGAGTGTTGTGTATGTATATATTGTACAGTGTTGTGTATGTATATATTGTATAGAGTGTTGTGTATGTATATATTGTATATAGTGTTGTGTTGTAATATTGTATAGAGTGTTGTATGTATAGAGTGTTGTGTATGTATATATTGTATATAGTGTTGTGAATGTTTATATTGTAGAGAGTGTTGTGTATGTATATATTGTATAGAGTGTTGTGAATGTTTATATTGTAGAGAGTGTTGTGTATGTATATATTGTAGAGAGTGCTGTAAATGTATGTATATATTTCTGTAAATTTCTGTATATAACTTTTTTGACCAATTCTTTTTGAAAATGTTTGTGAAAATAAAACACATTTTTTTTTGAAAAATAAAATTTATTTTGTTGCAAAACATGTCATGTCTTTTTTAATAACTGTTTTCAACATGAAAGGTTATAACACAATCAACATTAGGGTACAGATAAACACACATCACAAAAAGTGGTAAAAACATTATACAATACCAAATTCAGTAAGTAAAGCAATGCAGAGTATACCGAAAAAATATTACACCATGTCATCCTGCCAGTCCACCCTTCCATCAGGAGACATAAAATAGTCCGCAAACTTCTCACGCATTTGGGCCACAGATCCTGAACTCCGGAAACTAATGTTCGTGTAGTCCTGCAATGTGGTCCCAGGCAAATCTTCATCCATGTTGACATGTTCTTTTGAGATAACAAAATTGTGCAGGATGACACATGCCTTCACAACATGGTCCACAGTCTCACTTTGTAATTTGATAGCAGTCAGCAGCACCCTCCATTTGGCGGTTAAGATCCCAAAAGCGCATTCAACAACTCGTCTAGCCCTTGTTAATCTGTAATTAAATATTTTTTTTCTTTGGTTCAATCCATGGCTGCCATAAGGTTTTAATAAATGTGTTGAAAGCTGAAAAGCCTCATCTCCCACACAAACAAAGGGCAATGCAGGGCCACAGGTTCCAGGGAGTGGTCTTGGAGGTGGAAACTGGAAGGTATCCCCATAAAGGCGACGTCCCATAGGCGAATTTTTAAATACTTGAGAATCATTTGAACGCCCATATGCACCAATGTCAACAGCAATAAACTGGCATCTGGCGTCCGCAATGCCCATAAGTACTATTGAAAAGAACTTTTTGTAGTTAAAAAAAAGAGATCCAGATCCAGTGGGTTTTACAATCCGGATATGTTTGCCATCCACGGCACCAATACAGTTGGGAAACTGGCATATATCCATGAACTGGTCTGCAATTTCTAGCCATCTCTGCTGTGTTGGCTCAGGGAGGAACTCATTGTGCAAACAATCCCAGAGTGCCTGGCAAGTATCTTTAACAATACCGAGATAGTAGAAATACCAAGCCGGTACTGAAAGTGCAGAGATGAAAATGATTCCCCTGTAGCCAGAAATCTGCAAAAAAGGAGAAGAAATAAATTAAACCAAAAAGAAACAAAAAAAAAAAAAAAAAAAAAAAACATTGTAAAGGATTTTTTTAAAAAATAACTTACCGGATTGTGACCATCAGCCGCTCTGCTGGAGATATTGCAAACCGAAGTGCAGTGTCCTGTCTCCGAATTCTTCCTTCAATTCGTGCAACCAAAAGCTCGAAATTTTCCGCACGCATTCGCACATAATTAAAAAATTTGCTGGGGTTCATCCTCAACTCCATATACAAGGTCGAATACACCCCACGGGTCATCCGCCTGGCATTTATGGGATGGATCCACATCCGTCTCTGCCGACGACACAGTATCCGACGTCTGGCTTCCTCCTTCTTCTGAACAATCCTTGCCAAACGATTGCCCTCCACTCTAAAATCCTCGCAAATCTTCTCCACATTCTCAAAAATAATCTCCATCTCCATCGCTGCCACTAGCTCAAAACCCTTTCAAATAATCTGGTGTAAATACACCCTATTTATACGTTTCCACATAGTAACATTAGTAACAGTAGCCAATCACAGTACATATTATTTATTTTAGCCAATCATGATGGAGTACTCCCCTTCTGAATAACGGATCCGCCAAAAAGCGGATGGAAAAACGGATGAAACTGAGTCAACGGATCCGTTATTTTGGCGGAACCGTTAACGGATCCGTCAAAATAGCGGATCCGTTGACTCAGTTTTTCACTATTTTTGGCGGATCCGCCAATCCGCCACGATGTCGGACAGTGACTGACGTCGCACGACTGAAGTGTGAAAGAGGCCTAAGTCATTCAGGGAACTGGTAAACGGGGCTTGAGCTTAGGCAGCGTATAGTTTATAAGTTATTGAGTTATATATTTAAATTTAATAAAGCTTGTGGCCAAAAACTTCCATTTAAAAGCCAACCAGTCCTGTGTATTTTATTATGTTGATCTTTATTGCCTTAAAGTTCTTTAGTATGTACGATCACAGGCTGTGTAATGCCATGATGAGATTTCTGAAATCTCATATGCTGATTATTTTTTCAAATCTGTAGCATGTCAATTCTTTCAGCATTTTTCAACCATTCAAATGAGTAGGAAGAAATGCATAAAAAAATGCATACAAAATAGAGTCAGATATGTGTATATTTTTTAGCAGCGTTATTCCTGACAAAACTCTGTTTTTTGGTGCAGGAAGTCTGCTGCAAATACTTAACTCTGAGGGCTTGTTCGCTGCACTTTAAAGCACCAGCAAAGTAAATGAGATTTCTGAAATATCAAATATGAGTTGCTTATTTTTTCCTCGTGGATTTGAACCATTAGGACGGAGTCACACTATCGTAGAATATGGGAGAGGGCATTGGAAGAAAACATCGCATAGCACTTGGCCCAGTGTTAATCTATGGGTTAGCTCACATCAGCGTTTATTTTCTCAGCCGTATTCGGCATGCGTGTAAAATCGCGGCATGCTGCAATTGTCACAGAGACTCGGCCAAGACTCACCAATGCAAGCCTATGGGTACGAGAAGTAAAATCTCACAGCACTCAGACCATGAGAGTGTTGTCCAATTTTTACGCATCGGTGTCCTTTGAAAAGCCGGCGCTTCATCTGACGCAGACAGTAAAATCACACTGACAGGTTAGAATATAATAGATAGAATAGATATATACACATAGAATATATACAGTATATATATACGGTATATACAGTACAGACCAAAAGTTTGGACACACCTTCTCATTCAAAGATTTTTCTGTATTTTCAGGACTATGAAAATTGTAGAATCACACTGAAGGCATCAAAACTATGAATTAACACATGTGGAATTATACATTACACTTTACAAAAAAGTGTGAAACAACTGAAAATATGTCTTATATTCTAGGTTCTTCAAAGTAGCCCACCTTTTGCTTTGATTACTGCTTTGCACGCAGAAAAGGTGAACGGCTGGACTCTACATGCCTGGTTCCCACCATGAAGCATGGAGGAGGTGGTGTGATGATGTGGGGGTGCTTTGCTGGTGACACTGTTGGGGATTTATTCAAAATTGAAGGCATATGAACTATCAATGGCTACCACACATCTTGCAGCAGCATGCTATTCCATCCGGTTTGCGTTTAGTTGGACCATCATTTATTTTTCAAAAGGACAATGACCCCAAACACACCTCCAGGCTGTGTAAGGGCTATTTGACCAAGAAGAAGAGTGTTGGGGTGCTAGCCAGATGACCTGGCCTCCACATCACCAGACCTGAACCCAATCGAGATGGTTTGGAGTGAGCTGGACCGCTCACCCTTCAATTTTGAATAAATCCCCAACAGTGTCACCAGCAAAGCACCCCCACACCTTCACACCACCTCCTCCATGCTTCACGGTGGGAACTAGGCATGTAGAGTCCATCCGTTCACCTTTTCTGCGTGCAAAGCAGTAATCAAAGCAAAAGGTGGCTACTTTGAAGAGCCTAGAATATAAGACATATCTTCTGTTGTTTCACACTTTTTTGTAAAGTGTAATGTATAATTCCACATTTATTAATTCATAGTTTTGATGCCTTCAGTGTGATTCTACAATTTTCATAGTCATGAAAATACAGAAAAATCTTTGAATGAGAAGGTGTGTCCAAACTTTTGGTCTGTATGTATATATATATATATATATATATATATTATATATATATACACACATACAGTAGATGTCAGTGACACACACATATTTATATATATGTTAAGATATTACATGGATAGAAGAATAGCCAGCAATTCAGCAGCAGCAAAGTGTAAAATAACAGCAGGAGCCGACAGGATTGAATAGATGGACTACATACAGTAAATAGAATAGGTAGATATACAGATTTATGTGACAAATACAATTAGTACATTGTGTGTGCAGCTTACTGTACATGCATTTAATTAATAAAAGATCATTTTTTCTGAAAAAAATGGAGCGTTCTCCTGTGTAATTTTCGTACCAGCAGAGGGAAAGCCGACGGCTGGGGGCCAATGTTTATGGACTGGGAAGGGTGTAATTCCCATGGAGCTTCCCAGGCTATTAATATCAGCTCATAACTGTATATTTAGCTTTTACTGGCTATTAAAATGGGAGACTCTAAAAAAAATGACATAGGGTCCCCCTATAAATAACAAGCAAAGGCTATGCAGACAGCTGGAGCTGATATTAATAGCCTAGGAAGGGGATACTGCCCCCCCATGATAAAAACATCAGCTCTCAGTCGTCCAGAAAAGGCGCATCTCTAAGATACGCCAATTCTGGCACTTAGCCTTGCTCTTCCCACTTGCCCTGTAGCGATGGCAAGTGGGGTGATTGTTGGGGGGTGATAGCACCTTTGTATTGTCAGGTGACATCAAGCGCCGAGGCAGATATTTTTATTCAGGAGCATTACAATGACACTACTATCTTTAAAGGCATCATGTGAAGATTTGCTGTGGAAGACCGGAGAAGATGGAAGTCCGCAGAGACAGCTATGGATGAGAAAACTCATCATGGGGTCTGGACAAGATGAAGACAAGAAGAATAACAACTCCAGCGATGACATCATCTATAAGGTACCTGGATGTAAATATTATTTGTGATACTGACTAATTCTCATGTTTTATTTATGTTAGTGACTTTAAAGGGGTTGTCTAGTTCTGTGATGAGTCTGCAGTCATTCTACGTGACTGCAGACTTCTGAATTCTCACAGAGCTCACTGCATGCTGCTAGGATTCTCTTGTGCTGGTTATTTACATACATGTGGTCGCGTGCTGAATATACATGTATGGCCTCACTCAATGAAAATGAACTGAACGAGGTCGCACACGTCTAGTCTGAATGTGGCTGTCACGGGTGTGTCGCCTCAAAGATCGTCGCGATTACACAATCTGACTTCTCGCAGCTGAGTTTTTTGGTGCTTGATGTTTTTCGGCAGTGAGGGAGTTAATTCTCTCTCTGTGCTAGACGAGGCCCAGCCTCGCCCAGCTGCAGTTAATGCTGCAGTAATGAGATTCCTTCAAATACCTGCCAGTCTGCTAGGAATGTGTTGGTGAAAGCATTCATGCAGACCAGCAGAGCTGATCGTGGTATTGTGAAGTCTGAAGTGAAGAGTACCTGGTGTGGTTTTTTTCCCCTCCTCGCTTTATCATTTATTTCCGTACCCATTGGTGTTCCCTCTGTAGTTGTGGAGTGAGTTTTGTATGCAAGGTGGATTTTAGTTTACCCCTTGTACTGTCTCGTTCGTCTATTACTGTGTTTAGGCATATATCTTCCAGTCCCCTGTGGTTGTGATCGGGGTCCTTCTCAGGACTAGATTACTGAGGGTCAGGGATTTGCAGGAGATAGGATTACACTGGCGGCCTGGACCTCTGTACCATCAACAGTACCTCCAGGTAGAGGGATTAGTCAGGGCCCCTGCTTAGGGTCAGCATAGACCCCGGACCTCCTGTATGCAGTGATAGCGTGACATTTTCACCGACCGCACTAAAGATTTTCTTCAGCCACCATGGATCCAGTAGCCAGTCTAGCTCGGCAGTTGCAGAGTTTGTCCATGGAGCTGGCGGACGTTAAGTCCAAGGTTTTCTACCCCCCGGAGCAAGCCAGTCCAGAACCTAAAGTAGCTCTCCCTGACAGGTTCACTGGGGGGGCGGGACAAGTTTTTTGCTTTCCGGGAGGCATGTAAATTGTACTTTCGGCTGCGACCTCGGTCATCGGGGAGTGAAAACAAAGGGTGGGGATTGTCATCTCGCTCCTACAAGGGGACCCCCAATCCTGGGCGTTCTCCCTTCCCCGGGCTCCCCGGCTCTCCAGTCAGTGGATAGGTTTTTCGCAGCTCTGGGTCTTGTATATGATGACCCGGATCGGATCTCTCTTGCTGAATCTAAGTTACATAAGATACAGCAGGGAGATCGTCCGGTGGAGGAATTCAGTTCGGAGTTCCGTAGGTGGGCCACGGACACCCAGTGGAATGACCCGGCTCTTAGGAGCCAGTTTTGTCAAGGTTTATCTGACAAATTAAAAGATGTGCTGGCACAGTATGACTCTCCCACGTCACTGGAAGCCGCTATGGCCTTTGCTATTCGCATTGACAGACGGCTTCGGGAGAGGTGCGGGGTAACTCCGCCCCCTGTGATGACTCCACCTTCTACTAGGGCCCCTTATATGGAGGTTCCCCTGGTCAGTCCAGAAGAGCCGATGCAGTTAGGAGGGCATCGATTCCGGGGGGGGATCGGCAGTGCGCCACAAGACAGGAAGGTGTTTCTTCTGCGGGAGAAAGGGACATTTTATTGGGGGGTGTCCATCCCGTCCTTTGCAGAGTGAGAAGTCGCCGGAAAACTATTGATCCCAGGTTGTGTGGTGGACGGAAATCTGGGGAGTAGTAGGTCCGTCTCAATTCCTCGTACCGGCGGAGGTGGTGGTGGGTACGAGAACGGAGAGGATATCTGTTCTTCTGCCCGGGTTCAAGGTATGTGACTGAGTGTATTGGCTAAACCCATCCCCATATTCTCGATCGACGCCAGACCTCTCGGTCAGGGTAGTTTTTTGCAAGCAATACATAACATAAATCTCCAAGTGGGGGCGATACATAAAGAACTGTTGTCGTGTTACGTATTGGAGGGTCTTCCCACTCCTATAGTGCTGGGCCATGAAGGATTATATTTCAGAGAGTCTGGCTAAGGGGCATATTAGACCTTCATCTTCCCCGGTGGCTGCGGGGTTCTTCTTTGTGAAGAAGAAAGATGGAGGCCTACGCCCTTGCCTGGATTTCCGTGAACTTAATCGGATTACGGTCCGAGATCCGTATCCGCTCCCACTTATTCCCGATCTCCTCAATCAGATCGTGGGCGCCAAATGGTTCTCTAAGTTGGATCTCACGGGGGCGTACAATCTGATTAGGATGAAGGAGGGGGATGAATGGAAGACGGCGTTTAACACTCCGGAGGGGCATTATGAGAACCTTGTCATGCCATTTGGTCTGACTAATGCCCCGGCGGTGTTCCAACACTTTGTTAATGACATTTTTCGCCGCCTGGTGGGACAGTTTGTTGTCATATATCTGGATGACATCTTAATTTACTCGCCGGATCTGGTGTCTCATCAGGAGCATGTTAGGCAGGTGTTGCAGATCTTGCGGGATATAAAACTGTATGCCAAATGGGAAAAGTGTGTGTTCGCCGTACAGGAACTTCAGTTTTTAGGTTTCCTGGTGTCAGCGTCCGGTTTTCGTATGGACCCTGGGAAAGTGCGGGCAGTTCTTGAGTGGGATCTGCCAGAGGATCTTAAGGCACTACAACGTTTCCTGGGGTTTGCTAACTACTACCGGAAATTTATTCGTAATTTCTCGTCCATAGTTAAACCTCTCACAGACATGACTAAAAAAGGGACAGATTTTTCTAGGTGGTCTGACAAGGCTTGTCAAGCGTTTTCCTCCTTGAAAAAATGTTTTGCTTCGGCTCCCATACTCATTCAACCGGATGCGTCACAGCCGTTCATTGTGGAGGTAGACGCTTCTGAGGTAGGGGTGGGAGCGGTATTATCTCAAGGTTCGTCCCCTGGTAAGTGGCACCCGTGCGCTTTCTTCTCTAAAAAATTGTCGTCCGCTGAGAGGAATTACGATGTCGGCAATAGGGAACTCTTGGCCAATAAGTTAGCTTTTGAGGAGTGGCGTCATTTTTTGGAGGGGGCAGTCCACCCGGTCACCGTCATCACCGATCACAAGAACCTGCTATATTTAGAGTCCGCAAAACGTCTGAATCCCAGACAAGCTAGGTGGTCGTTGTTTTTTACCAGATTTAATTTTGTTGTCACATATCGTCCTGGGTCAAAAATGTAAAGGTGGATGCCTTATCTCGGAGTTTCCCTGGGGCCGGGAAGACGGATGACCCGGTTCCGATCCTTCAGGAGGGGGTGGTGGTGTCGGTAGTATGCTCTGAGCTTGAGAAGGAGGTATTGGAGGCTCAGGGGGACACCCTGTTGGCCTCCAGGGAGACTGTTTGTTCCAGAGCACTTGCGACAAAAGGTGATCGAGGCACACCATAACTCAGCTTTGGCAGGCCACCCAGGGAATAAAGCAACTGTGGATCTCCTCTCGCGGCGGTTTTGGTGGCCTAACTTACATAGGGAGGTGGTAACTTTTGTGGCGTCCTGTGGGGTTTGTGCGCGCTCTAAGACCCCACATACCCGTCCGTCTGGGGCCCTCTTACCTTTGAAGATCCCGGAGCATCCGTGGACTCATCTGTCTATGGACTTTATTACGGACCTCCCGCCGTCTTCGGGTAAAACAGTCATACTCGTTGTAGTGGACAGGTTCAGCAAGATGGCTCATTTTATCGCTCTTCCTGCTCTTCCTAATGCTAAAACTCTGGCGCAGGTGTTCATTGGGGAGATTGTGAGGCTTCACGGGGTACCCTCCGATGTGGTGTCGGATTGATGGTCTCAGTTTGTGTCCAAATTCTGGAAGGCATTTTGTACACGGCGGGGGATGCAGTTGTCGTTTTCATCGGCTTTTCATCCTCAGACCAATGGTCAGACAGAACGTCTGAACCAGAGCTTGGAGACATATCTCCGGTGTTTTGTGTCAGAGAACCAGGAGGACTGGGCTTCTTTCTTGCCTCTGGCGGAATTTGCTCTTAACAATAGGTGAGTGAGTCCACTGGTAAGTCCCCGTTTTTTGGGGCATATGGTTTTCATCCCCAGTTTTGTACTTTCAGTAGAGGGGGCTCTTCGGGGTTCCGGAGGAGGAACGATTTTCGTCATCACTTGCTTCAGTGTGGAGAGGAGTGCTGAACAATCTAAGTACTATGAGGAACCGATACAAACGTATTGCTGACAGGAGGAGAGTGTCTGGTCCGGACCTATGTGTGAACGATCGGGTATGGTTGTCTACCAAGAATATAAAACTTAAGGTTCCCTCTTGGAAACTGGGTCCCAGGTTCATCGGGCCATACAGGATCAGTTCTATAATTAATCCGGTGGCATTCCGTCTTGACCTCCCCCCTACGTTTAAAATTCACAACGTGTTCCACAGATCTTTGCTTAAGAGGTATGTGGCGCCGGTGATACCGTCACCTTTACCTCCTCCTCCTGTGATGGTCAATGGTAACTTGGAGTTTCAGGTGTCGAAAATCATCGATTCACGTCTTAACCGCCGGTCCCTTCAGTACCTGGTTCATTGGAGGGGTTATGGTCCTGAGGAGAGGACGTGGGTTCCTGCGTCGGATATTAACGCAGACCGATTAATTCGGGCCTTCCACACGACTCACCCGGATAAACCTGGCTCTGAGGGTCCGGAGGCCCCTCGTAGAAGGGGGGGGTACTGTCACTGGTGTGTCGCCTCGAAGATCGTCGCGATTACACAATCTGACTTCTCGCAGCTGAGTTTTTGGTGCTTGGTGTTTTTCGGCAGTGAGGGAGTTAATTCTCTCTCTCTCTGTGCTAGACGAGGCCCAGCCTCGCCCAGCTGCAGTTAATGCTGCAGTAATGAGATTCCTTCAAATACCTGCCAGTCTGCTAGGAATGTGTCGGTGAAAGCATTCATGCAGACCAGCAGAGCGGATCGTGGTATTGTGAAGTCTGAAGTGAAGAGTACCTGGTGTGGTTTTTTCCCCTCCTCGCTTTATCATTTATTTCCGTACCCGTTGGTGTTCCCTCTGTAGTTGTGGAGTGAGTTTTGTATACAAGGTGGATTTTAGTTTACCCCTTGTACTGTCTCGTTCGTCTATTACTGTGTTTAGGCATATATCTTCCAGTCCCCTGTGGTTGTGATCGGGGTCCTTCTCAGGACTAGATTACTGAGGGTCAGGGATTTGCAGGAGATAGGATTACACTGGCGGCCTGGACCTCTGTACCATCAACAGTACCTCCAGGTAGAGGGATTAGTCAGGGCCCCTGCTTAGGGTCAGCATAGACCCCGCACCTCCTGTATGCAGTGATAGCGTGACAGTGGCCAGAAGTATACAAATCACATGCTTGTGCTGACATGACTGTTCACTCTTGCCACCGGCAAGGGAGAATCCTAAAAGTGTGCAGTGCATTAGTTGTGAGAATTCAGAAGCCTGCAATGTCAGGATTCAGCTCACTGTCAGGATTCAGCTCTGCGGGTTCCAGTAGTCATCACATGGATAATTCACTCATATGCTATTTTCATACTTATGGTCCTGTGGCAACGAGCTTCTCTTCCTGATTCTCTCAGTTTTTCACTGAACATTGAGAGCATTAGGGAGAGCAGCTCATCGGTACGTGACTATGCAAATCGCATGTGTGCTTGGGGGGGGAGGCGCCAAACTGAATTCTTGACCCGGGTGCCAGAAAACCTAGATACACCTCTGGGCTGCATGGTTTCATTATGCGACCATACAGCCTGTCATCCAGCAGAAACACTGAGCAGTGTGTGCTCAGTGTCTCTCTGTGAACTCCTATTACCTATCTGACAGCACTGTGAGCGTGAGAAAGTTCTCCTACTCGCAGTGCCGTCAGACAGGTCCTGCAAGTTCACAGCCAGTGAACTCACTTCACCTATGTGACGTCGGCATGAGCGCCGTGGGAAATTTTCCTTAATTAATTATCCTAAAGAAAGGTAATCATTGTTAATGTTGTGGACAACTTCTTTAATGAGACACACTTCATACTATATTTAGATTTTTCACATTCATATCCATTAGCTGAAGTTTCCTTCTCTAAATTCTGCATGTTTCATCCTTTGACAGGATTTTAGAATTATTATCAGAGTCTTCTCATGAAAGTCAGAGGTCAGTTTCATGGTTATTCTCAAATGCATTTTTTGTAAATGGGTAATTACATGGAAATTGGAAGCTGATAAAACAACATCACTTCCAGTATTAAAGATATGTTTATATGATGTATTGGCAAGAAATTAAGCAACCTTCTTACCAAACAACAAATGTGAGAAATACATGAGAAATCCAAACGCTGTCCATAAACATCCTTTAGCTGTTTGTCACACTCACTGAACTTTTGAAATCGTCTAAAACAAAGGAAGCAATGACTACCATATTTTACATATAATTGTATTAACTGAGACATGCACTGTCAACCACAGTACACACAGATCTACACTTTGTAGTGCACATCACATAGTGGGCCTCGTAGCACAAATGAAGAAACTCTTGGTAAATCAGAAAATAATCACGAGGTTCAATTGACCACATAAAATAAAATATAATTTTTTATTTTACTATTTTTTAAATAAACTTGACATCATTGTACCTAAACATTTAACCCCTTAGTGATAGGGCCAAATTTTGAAATTTGTCCAGTGGTAATAACTCTAGAACGCTTCAACAGATGTCATTGATTTTGAGAATGTTTTTTCGTGACACATTGTACTTCATGTTAATAGTAAATTTTTGGCAATATTTTCTGCATCTATTTATACAAATATCAGAAATGTGTCAAAAGATTCAAAAAATTCTCAATTTTCAAGCCTTGAATGATTATCCCTTTAATCCAGACAGTCACACCACATAAAATAGTCATTAAATAACATTTCCTAATCTCTGCTTTAAATCAACACCATTTTTTAAAATATCCTTATATTTTGCTAAGATACTAGAAGGTTTAAAACTATAGCAGCAATTTTTCATTTTTTCAAGGAAATTTCAAAGGAAATTTACAAAGCTTACTTTATTAGGGACCTATTCAATTTTGAAGTGACTTTGGCGGACCTATATGTAGTAAAATCCTTAAAAGTGATACCATTTTAAAAACCGCACTCCTCAACATATTAAAAACTGCTGTCAGGTAGTTTATTAACCCTTCAGGTGCTTTTCAGAAATTAATACAAACTGGCATAACAGGAAGGAAAAATGTTATTTTTACCACCTACATTTTTATAACATTTGAACAGGCCACTATAGCCGGCAGACCCTAAAGCCGTTATTTGGCTGTGAATTGCCATGGCAAACATCAGGACCACACAATCATGATCTCAGGATGCCAATGGGGTTAAATAAGTAGACCCCACATTCTGGTAACCATTTAGATGCCATTGTCACTGTGGACAGCAGCATCTAAGGGGTTAAAAAGCCATGGTTAATGCCAACAACAATCAATGCTGATACAACAAGGTGTCAGCTATAGTATACAACTGACAGCTGTTGCATTTTCACCAATCGGGGGATGCTATTGTCTGATATGTGAGGTCAGTAAAAAGACGTATTGGTGGTCACTAACTTACTTAAAAGGGTTTTCCAGAATGTAAAATGTATGGGGTACTTTTGTGACGAGCTATAAGTAGATGTCCATATCCCACCGCACTAGCCAATTGGATGAGCAAAGGGTCTGTTGTGAGTTAGAAACTACCGTGCCCCAATGTAGGGCCCCTAATTCATTATATTACAATCTTGTCAAAAGGTGGCGTTACATGTTACAAACCTTCTCTAATATCTCCACAAACCTCATTACCTAAAAGAAGCCTATGGAGATGACTCTTTGGCATGCACATACTAGGAGATCGAATTGAAACTGTTAGACTTTGTATTGTCTTTTAAAGTTTGGTTGTTCATTTTTGAAGAGTTATAATTGTTGTTTCAATTGACTTTATGGTATAAGATGTCATGTGTACAAGTGTGGTCATTAAATAACTTGTATAATGCATTTGTACTAGTTTTTTTCTTTGTAGGCTTCATCTGTAATTATCAGCTTTCCTTCAGCTTGTGAGTAGAAATTAACAGATATGATATCTCCCATTGCACAGAGAGATGAGATCCTTCTCACCTTATCTTTTGTAAAGGTACTGTCACACTAGGCGAGATGGCTAGCACGAACGTTCTGGGTCGTATTTTGATCATTGGCGTCCCGCTGGTGAGCCTGGATCGCTGAGTTTGACACCCTTTATGAACGACGAGCGACCTCGGTGACTCATATGTCAGTGGCGCAGGTGGGACTAGGTTTTCTTTAGTAACGCCCCTCAGCTCCGATTGGTGGCCACAACCTCACCTCAGCAATAGATGAAAACGGAAAACTGCGCCCCCATCCATTGTTCCAGAGCGCTTTGTGGATTACTCCAACGTGCTAGTCCGGGGCAAACGCAATAGCGGCACAGACTAGATTGCAGTAGCTGCAAAGCAGAAGGCTAGCAGCAGGGCCGGCTCCAGGTTTTTATGGGCCCCGGGCGAAAGAGTCTCAGTGGGCCCCTTTAACACAGAACCAAGCCCCACATTTAGCCTTCTCACCATACAACCCCATATAGGCGACCACCATATGTATTGCCTGCCACCCATATAGCCTTCCCCTTATCCCCACATATTTCCTCCCCCACATATATATATGCATGGTAGGTATATATATGCCTACCACACAACCTAGGGATATGTGTATCCCCATCATCATCGCCTCCCCATCATTGCTCCCCATCATCATTGCCTCCCCATCATCATTGCCTCCCCATCATCATTGTCTCCCCATCATCATTGTCTCCCCATCATCATTGTCTCCCCATCATCATCATCACTGCCTCCCCCACCACCATCACACATACAGCACCACAGCACTCTCTCACATACACACACACAAACACCGCACTACATACACACACACTGATATATACACACACACACCTCACCTGTCCGGCGCCCGCGCTCTCTGCCACAGCCGGCCGCTGAATGATGACGTCATTCAGCGGCGCTGCTGTGAAAGGAAGCGCCGGCGCCCTGCAGGCGCCCCCTGGAGCCCGGAGCTGCGGCAGCGGTGGCACGGGGAGAGGTAAGTATTGCGCCGGCTGCTGCCGGGGCCCTGAGCAAGCGGGGGGCCCAGTTGCGGCGCTGGCACCGCTCTCCTCCGCTGATGGGGGCGGGGTGCCCGACGGCAAGTGGGCCCCCCCGCCTGCTCAGGGCCCCGGCACTTGCCCGGGTATGCCGGGTGCTGACGCCGGCCCTGGCTAGCAGGACACAGTATGGAACGATGCTGGAAATTCGTATGAACCACTTGCGCTCGAGAACAATGGAAGGGAGCGCTAATACGTCATCTTTTATGACTCGGTCGTCCAATAACAAAGCGAGAGCTGTGACATAAACAGTCATGACACACAGTGACCACCAATCTGTGCTGAGGGGCGTGGAAAAGGATGCGCTCAATAACGCTTATCGAAGTCGGGATCTTTAACAATACATGCTGTGTGACAGGTCCCAACGACCGCCGAGGTCGTTATACAGATCGCTGATGTGTCGTTTATGACATCTTCCTGTTTGGAAGCTAACTAGCGACCATAACACAGCATCAGAAGAAACAACAGCATGAAGGACATTATAAAACAGTAATTAGCAGTGTAGATGTGAAACAAGCTCTTGGGTAGTGTTGAGCGATACGATACTGCAAATATCGGGTATCGGCCGATATTGGCTGTATCGGAATTCCGATCCCGAGTTCCGATATTTTCGTCAGATCGGAATCGGAATTGTCACTGTCACTGTCAGTGTCCGTCGGTCGGGTCTGTCAGGAGTCAGCGGCACTTACCTGGCAGAAGATCTCCGGCGGTCACATCCCGGACTGCTTCATGGCCGCCATCCTCTTCTCCCCGGCGGTCACATGCAGTATCTCGCGATAACTGCAGTGACTGCTGGGTAATCGCGGCCGTAAAGCAGTCAGTCCGATGACGTCACCGCCGGGGAAGCTGGTAAGCAGCTGTGCTGCGCCGGGATGTCAGGCTCTGCCTGTCATTCCGATGTAGCAGAGCTGGATCGTCGTGGGACAATCGTTACTATGGACTGCGTCGGACAGGTGGTATACTGTTGGTTTGTTTTTTTTTCTTTTTTACAGGAGATCGATGGCGTCGCAGGAATGAGAGAGTAATAAAAAAAATGAAAACTGTGTTGTCTCTTTTATTTCATTAAAAGACTTTTTTCTTGCTGTGTTTTTTTTTAAACATTTAATAACTTTGGGATTAATAATGGATCGGTGTCTTATTGACGCCTCTCCATTATTAACGGGCTTATTGTCACCGTGCAATCAACGGTGACATTAACCCCTTATTACCCCGCTTGCCACCGCTACAGGGCAAGTGGGAAGAGCCGGGTAAAGTGCCACAATTGGCACATCTTTTGATGCGCCAAATGTGGGGCTGCTGTAGCCTGGTATTATCAGGCTGTTGAGGGCCAAAATCCATGGGCCTTGACAGTCTTTTAATACCAGGCCGCAGCAGTCTGCATTTTACTTGGCTGGTTAACAAAAATAGGGGGGATCCCCACGCCGTTTTTTTTTCGAGGGGATCCCCTATTTTTGTTAACCAGCCAAGCTAAGCAGACTGCTGTGGCCTGGTATTATCAGGCTTGCAAGGTCCATGGATATTGGATCCTTACCAGCCTGAAAAACCAGGCCTCAGCGGTCTGCTTCATCTGGCTGGTTAACAAAAATAGGGGGGACCCCACGCTAATTTTTTTCGAGGGGATCCCCTATTTTTGTTAATCAGCCAAGATCTGCAGACTGCTGTGGCCTGGTATTATCAGGCTGGCAAGGTCCATGGATCTTGGCTCCTTAACAGCCTGAAAATCCAGGCCTCAGCGGTCTGCTTCATCTGGCTGGTTAACAAAAATAGGGGGGACCCCACGCCATTTTTTTTTCGAAGGGAACCCCTATTTTTGTTAATCAGTTCCCTCTGACGTCACTGATGGTGTCCCTGGCTGACCTGAAGTGAAAGTGGAAAGCAATCAATTAAGCTTTCCACTTCCTCTCCTGTCAGCCAGGAGAGGAACTCATTCATTTGGGGGTTTACTGTGAGGCTGCAGCATTAGCTGCGGTCCCTGCAGTAAACATTAACCCTTTCTGAAGGATTACACCGTGGGACCTGACTGTGCATCGGATTGGTAAGAATAATTTTGCTTTATTATTTTATTTTTATTACAGGAAATGGTTTTAGCAGGTAAATAAAATATGGTCAAAAACTGTGTGATTATTTCATTAAACTTCTTTTTTATTAAAGTGTGTGTGTTTGATTTTTCTTTCATACAATAGGATTAATAATTGATAGTTGTCTAATTGACAGCTCTCAATTATTAACCTGGCTTAAAGTGACCTTTCAATTGCAAGGTCATTTTAACCCCTTATTAACCCATTCGCCACGCTACAGGGCAATGGGAATAGACGGGCAAAGTGCCAGAAAGGGAAAATCTAATTAGAGATTTGCCCTTTCTGGGGTGTCTGGGGGCAGATGTTAGTAGCCGGGGGGGCCAAAAATAATGGTCCCTCTCTGGGCTATTATTATCTGCCCCCACTCACTGGCTTTGTCTGTCTGGTTGCGAAAATAGGGCGGGAGCCCACGCATTTTTTTTCAGCCAATTTTACACCTCATATATATATATACATGTCATTGAGTTTGTGACACATATATATATATATATTTATAGTTCATACACTTCTACATAGTATAATAGCCGCTAATTCAATTGCCGGCTTTTGTGAAAATGCAGAACCCGACATGAAATGACACTTGGTGTACATAGGGTTAACCATGTCCTTTGCTATCTGATTTTCACAAACAATTAAATCAGTCTATGTGTGCAAAATTTCACACCTGTAGGGGTTAATTAAAGGTGTAAATTCGTAGCAAAAAAGTCCGTTTTTTTTTTACAACGAATTTACACCTTTAATTAACCCCTACAGGTGTGAAATTTTGCACACATAGACTGATTTAATTGTTTGTGAAAATCAGAGAGTAAAGGACATGAAAAGACATGGTTAACCCTATGTACACCAAGTGTCATTTCATGTCGGGTGCTTCTGTCTTTTCACTGAAGCCGGCTTTACCCGGCAATTGAATCAGAGGATATTTTACTATGTAGAAGTGTATAAACTATACATATATGTATATATATAATGTCACAATGACATGTATATATATATATATATATATATGTATTCTATGTGTGTATATTTAGTGTTTACAAGGAAAGAATGGGGTTTTTTTAGTTCCGATATTTTGTTCCCATAGACTTACATGGGACTTCCGGTATCGGTATCGGGTATCGCCGATATTTTAATGGTATCGGCGATACCATTCCGATTCCGATACTTAGGGATATCGGAAAGTATCGCTCAACACTACTCTTGGGTGCAATAAAAATCTATTAGAAAGCTGAACTTCCCTCATTCTCCCTAGATACACTTCTGTGGGTAGCAACTGCAACCTAACCTCTCAGAGACAATACCCATCTTCATTTAAGAAAGATTTAAACAATGATTCAAAAAATAATCAGTGCGGAGTGGTTGGGGGGCTGGACAAAAGGGGGTAGGAATCTACTAAGTAGAGACAGAATCATAGAATCATAGAATGTTAGCGTTGGAAGGGACCACCTGGGCCATCTGGTCCAACCAGGCTCGGCTCCAGGTTTTCATGGGCCCCGGGCGAAAGAGTCTCAATGGGCCCCTCTAACACATACCACTATTCATGATGCACAGATACGGCAGAGAAATATAGGTATAGTACAATGCCAAACATTTCACTTACTTCATACATTACATGAGTGATATCTATTGTAAATTCTACAATAGCTCAAAAGACAAACAGTATAGTCATCCATACAGTATTATGGGCACCACATAGTGCTCCATGCAGAATAATGAGCTCCATATATTGCTCCATACAATATTATGGTCACCACATAGCACTCCATACAGAATAAGGAGCCCCATATAATGCTCCATATATAATGAGCCCCATATAATGCTCCATATATAATGGGCCCCATATAATGCTCCATATATAATGAACCCTATAAGATTCTCCATATATAATAGGTCCAAAATGATGCTCTATATATAATGGGCCCCATATGATGTTCCATGTATAATGGGCCCCATATGATGCTCCAGTATATGATGGGCCCCATATATGATGCTTCAGTGCATGATGGGCCCCATATAATGCTTCATATATAATGGACCTATATATGATGCTCCAGTATATTATGGGCCCCATATAATGCTCCATATTTAATGGGCCCCATATATATGCTCCAGTGTATGATTGGCCCCATATAATGCTCCATATATAATGGGCCCCATATATGATGCTCCAGAGTATGATAGGCCCCATGTAATGCTGCATATATGATGCTCCAGTGTATGATGGGCACCATATATGATGCTCCAGTGTATGATGGGCCCCATATATGATACTCCAGTGTATGATGGGCCCCATATGATGGTCTCCATATATTGCGCTAAACATAAAAAAAATAAAAAATGAAATACTCACCTTTCCTCACTGGCCACTGCTCTGCTCGAGGTACCAGCCCCCGGTACTGGCACAGGCACCGGGCCCCCATAGCATGCCGATGTCCCCACCTGTGAGTGGGCCCCCCTGCCTGCTCAGGGTCCTGGCACTTGCCCGGGTGTGCCGAATGCTGACGCCGGCCCTGGGTCCAACCCCCTGCTCAAAGCAGGATTCACTAAATCATCCCAGACAGATGTCTGTCCAGCCTCTGTTTGAAGACTTCTATTGAAGGAGAACTCACCACCTCTCATGTCAACCTGTTCCACTCATTGATCACCCTAACTGTCAAAAAGTAACAGAGTTATTTCTATTTAATAAGTTATAAAGTTTCTTATATTCATTTGTATTACTAATTTATGTCCTGCTCTCTGCAAAAAGCACACTGTATAAATCAGTAATGTACTGTAGTGTTTGCTAAAAAGCCACCTGACACACTGAAATCTAGGGGATGCCAGTTCATTTCAATCCACCATTTGGCCACTTATACTCTGTAGGTGACCGTAAGAATTAGTCAAAGTTGATCAAAACAATTAAATCCAAGCATTAATTTGTGAAGCAAGATTGTGAACTAAGATTTAACAACAAAGATTGTTTTTGACAAATCGTCATCCCTTGGAAAGAAATCAGCTGTACTTAAAATTTTAGCAGAAATTTGCTGGTTCACAAAAGATCATTCTATAAAGAAGGTTCCCAGAAAGATTGTGTGGTTTACGCCGGTGTCTTTGTACATGTATGACCAGTTTGAGCATCTGTAAAGGTCAAATTGGACTACTATGCACTTGTCTGTGCTAGTGAGACGATCATTGATCAGGCAATTGTCTGCTCAATGGTTGCTTAACCAGAAACCTATTTCTAAGACTTCATTCAGATGTCCATGTTGCACATATGAGTCGCCCGCCAGGGCCTGTGGGGTACTTGGCACCGAGCCCGTTCACTTCAATGGGGGATGTCACGGGTAGCACAGCTCGGTCCGTGGCCCTGGGCGCTCACTAAAAAGGGGGGGTTATTTACAGGGGATTAAATGGTTTGTAAGATGTTCGTGACGCCACCTGTGGTGCCTGGTCAGGGTGACCGGCGCTGCTGTGTAGATCCACTGAGGGGTTGTTACTGGGCAGCAAGGTGTTAAGTCTTCCACAGGCAAGACTGGGTCCCTCAGGGTAAACAGGGGTGTTGGTGTGCCAGACGGAGAAGGGGCTTTTTGCCGCAGGAGCAATAATGCAGACACACACACGAAAGTCTCTTTCTGTACCTTTACTGATGTAGTTGCAGGCACGTCCTGGGATGCTGGCAGGGTGGAGGATGCACGTCCAGTATTCTCACTGAGTAGGTGTAGGGCCTCCTTACTCCTAAAGTGTGAGTTTTTGACCTGTATGAAACGAAGTCTAACTCTGTCTTCAACTTTATACGCCCGGCTGACTTTGTGGTGGGGCCTTCTCTTGGATAGAACAGTGTCTCTGTATGCAGGGCCCTGCTAGACTCCGTCTTCCTGACCCCGGTTACGTATCAGCACTCCTGGGCCCCCCGCAACCTGAAGTCCCGCAGGTTCTCCGGTATCTCTCACTAGTCGTGTAGACTCTAGCAAGCTCGGACCCGGTGTCCGGTTATTCAGAGTAGAGGTAAGCTATCAATGCTGTTTCAACCTCTATTACTCTCTTCTTCTCTTCCACTCGCCTTTCGTCCTACTCCGACCTTTAACATAAGCACACTAACTGTAGATGGCTGATTCCTCTCTTCACCGTTCTCAAAGCGTCGGCACGCTACTCCTGAACTGCACTCAGATGACTCAGTTCTGATAGGCTAGAGTGGCTATCTTTCCACTGGTACTAGCCTCCACACATTGAACTAAGCTCAAAGCTGCAGTCTTCAGGTTCCTTCATTAACCGCTGTTTCTTCTTTCTTTCTATGCTCTGTCCGAAGCAGCTATCAGGAATCTCTGTCTGACCTGCCCTGGCTTTGCAGACTCACTAATCTGTGCACACTCCTAGAGCTAACTCTCCAACACTCCTCTCAGCTAGGCTGCTGAGCTTCTCTGCTCTCCAGCTAATCTAACTCTGCTCTCCCTTCTGCACTTTCTGAGGTGACTAAGCTAAAACTCAGTGTCTTCACCATCCTATTACTCTGAAAGGGCTCCCTCTGGTGCTCTAGGGATTGGTGAAGCTGTGTGAATGAATTATCAGGTGGGTGTTACCTTTGGTGCATCCTCCTGGGAAATGTGATTCCAAGCGCAGCTGGGTACACATCCCCCTAGTTAACATCAGCACTCCGGGCTGAAAGAAATAATTTTTAAATTAACAACAACATTAACTCTTCCCTTACAGGAGGTGAGGACTCTTTAACGTTATCAACAATTAATACACTTTTAATATAAAAGGTAGTGCAAAGTACTTTTCAAGTAAACAGTATACTTGTGGAGGAACCGCTCTCAAACCTCACACGGTGGTCCTGGGTGGGCTGCAAGACTTCTCCTTCCGCAAACCTCACTTTCGGCCACACCAAACGGGTTTTGTCTTCTTGAGGTAATGATGGCTTACGTAAAACCAAGATGGGCACAAAGTGCCAACTAATACAAGAAATGTTTTGTGCTGGCAGAGTCTTCAGCACCAGTCCTCAGCAAAGAACATTATCATAATAAACCACATTAAATCACAATAAAGTGCAACTTTTCAAACAAAACATCTTTGGTAACTTTTTACAATACAGTAAACCCTGTCCGGTCCTACTGGTCTTCATCAGAAGATTCTCTAAACATTGCAGCATCTTCCATACCTGGGGCTGGAAGTACACTATGGGTCTTAAATCTTAACACCATAATGTCATGTCCTGCTACCGGGGTTTGGGTAGCCACAGTTCTCATATCAGCTTTCTTCATACGATTGCCTGTAGGCCTGACAGGTGCCTCACTTAAGCTTGATCTCTGCTGCGTGCTCAAGCATGACTCAGCAGGGGACGCGTTAGCAGTCACTGCGCTCTGCAGTGCTTCAGAACATGACGCAGGTGCGCGGACTGGCGCTGGTGTGGTTGGGGCCTGGGACACTGAGATGCGAGGCGCATTCCCTGCTTCTGGGACCGGGGCGCTGACCCTGGAGACGTTCAGGGCATACCACCCCTTAAGACCCCAATGCCGGGTGTACGTTACAACATCTCCTATCAGCAGGTCCCTGTCCGGGTGCCCCTCAGGCAGGTGAGACTCCACATCCCTCCGGTTTACAAAAACTTAGTGGTAGAGCTCGGGCTCATGTATGAACCCCCAGCCTCCCTGGAGTTTAAAGTCCCTTATCGCCCCCTGGCGCCGCGGTTCCCGGAGCGTACCTCTGTCTCGCCGGACGTTCTCCTTGTCTGTGAGATCCTTCTCCCGGTACCTCTGGCGAAGCCGCTGCGCCTCACGCTGCTCCCGCTGCTGCCGCTCCTCCTGTTCTCGGCGTCTCCACTCATTCTCCTTCTGGGCGGCGTACTCCACGTCGTCCAGGAGCTCCATTTCCTACCAGTCCACTAGGATCTCGCCGGGTTCATGTCCTTCCTTCGTCCCTGCCGGGGAACATCACTCCTCCGCCACCGGTGCGGCCTCTGGTTCCAGGCCTGGCTGGCGTTTCGGTCCGGGCAAGGTCTCCACTGCCTCCTCTCCTCCCGCCGCATCCTCGGTGAGGTCAGGTACAGCTCCTCCGGGGCCGGCCTCCGGTTCCTTCTCTGCCGCCGGCTCTAGTGGTGGCGCGGGTGGCAGTCGCGCATCCAGGGGGAGAGCAGTTGGTCCCACTGCAGCCGCAGCTTCAGAGCCCGCCAGCTCCCCTCCATCACCTCCATCTCTGCGCGGTGCTGGGCCAGATCCTGCAGCGCCGCATCCACCTCCTTCTCACTGTATGACTTTCCATCGCCCTCCCGACCTGGGGATGGTTCGGGCACAGGCTGCGCCTCTTCAGGGGAACAGGGTCTGCGCACCACCATTCCCCCACAAGCGACTCCTGTCCTTCAGCCATCTCCCTCCAGGCCAGACTGTGCTTTCCATCCGAACGCTCTGGTCTTTTCCGTGGAGGCGGGACTTTCGATTTCTCTTCCTTGCACTGAGGATGAAGAGGAGGCGGATCTCCTTTGCAGTGGGGCATGATCTGACGTTGTACAGTCATGGCCAAAAGTTTTGAGAATGACACAAATATAAATTTTTGCAAAGTCTACTGCTTCACTTTTTCTAATGGCAATTTGCATATACTCCAGAATGTTATAAAGAGTGATCAGCTTAACAGCAATTACTTGCAAAGTCAATATGTGGCTAGAAAATGAACTTTATCCCCCAAAACACATTTCAACATCATTGCAGCCCTGCCTTAAAAGGACCAGCTAACCTCTTTTCAGTGATTGCTCCATTAACACAGGTATGGGTGTTGATGAGGACATGGCTGGAGATCAATCTGTCATGATTAAGTAAGAATGACACCACTGGACACTTTAAAAGGAGGCTGGTGCTTGGCATCATTGTTTCTCTTCTGTTAACCATGGTTATCTCTAAAGAAATACGTGCAGTCATCATTGCAATGCACAAAAATGGCCTAACAGGGAAGAGTATCGCAGCTAGAAAGAATGCACCTCAGTCAACAATCTATCGCATCAAGAACTTCAAGGAGAGAGGTTCCATTGTTGCCAAAAAGGCTCCAGGGCGCCCAAGAAAGACCAGCAAGCGCCAGGACTGTCTCTTAAAAGTGTTTCAGCTGCGGGATCGGGCTACCAGCAGTGCAGAGCTTGCTCAGGAATGGCAGCAGGCAGGTGTGAGTGCATCTGCACGCACTGTGAAGCGGAGACTCTTGGAGCAAGGCCTGGTCTCAAGGAGGGCAGCAAAGAAGCCACTTCTCTCCAGAAAAAACATCATGGACAGACTGATATTCTGCAAAAGGTACAGGCACTGCTGAGGACTGGGGTAAAGTTATTTTCTCTGATGAATCCCCTTTTCGATTGTTTGGGACATCAGGAAAACGCCTCATTCGGAGAAGACAAGGTGAGCGCTACCACCAGTCTTGTCTCATGCCAACTGTTAAGCATCCTGAAACCATTCATGTGTGGGGTTGCTTCTTAGCCAAGGGAATCGGCTCTCTCACAGTCTTGCCTAAAAACACAGCCATGAATAAAGAATGGTACCAGAATGTCCTCCAAGAGCAACTTCTCCCAACCCTCCAAGAGCAGTTTGGCGATCAACAATGCCTTTTCCAGCATGATGGAGCACCTTGCCATAAAGTAAAGGTGATAACTAAATGGCTCAGGGAACAAAACATAGAGATTTTGGGTCCATGGCCTGCAAACTCCCCAGATCTTAATCCCATTGAGAACTTGTGGTCAATCATCAAGAGACGGGTGGACAAACAAAAACCTAAAAATTCTGACAAAATGAAAGCATTGATTGTGCAAAAATGGACTGCTATCAGTCAGGATTTGGTCCAGAAGTTGATTGAGAGCATGCCAGGGAGAATTGCAGAGGTCCTGAAGAAGAAGGGTCAACACTGCAAATATTGACTTGCTGCATTAACTCATTCTAACTGTCAATATAAGGTTTTGTTACTCATATGTTTGCAATTATTATATTTATGTCTGTGATAAAAACATCTGCCAAACACACATAAAAACCAGAGGGCAGCAGATCATGTGAAAATATAATATTTGTGTCATTCTCAAAACTTTTGGCCATGACTGTAGTAACACTTAGACAGGGCGGCCATAATTTTCGCGCCACAGGGGGGTACGCCCACAGATTCACGCCCCCCTTCTTCACCAGCGCCTCAGGGCGCGAACATGGCAGTAAAATGGCGGCAAAAGGCGGCAAAATCACAAAAATAGTAACCACAGTCTTTTTGCACAAAAACAGTCCATTCAGGCACACAGGACTCACTTATAGCAAGCTTCGGATCTTGTTCGTGACGCCAAGAAGATGAGTTGCCCGCCAGGGCCTGTGGGGTACTCGGCACTGAGCCCGTTCACTTTAATGGGGGATGTCACGGGTAGCACAGCTCGGTCCGTGGCCCTGGGCACTCACTAAAAAGGGGGGGTTATTTACAGGGGGTTAAATGGTTTGTAAGATGTTCGTGATGCCACCTGTGGTGCCTGGTCAGGGTGACCAGCGCTGCTGTGTAGATCCACTGAGGGGTTGTTACTGGGCAGCAAGGTGTTAAGTCTTCCACAGGCAAGACTGGGTCCCTCAGGGTAAACAGGGGTGTTGGGGTGCCAGACGGAGAAGGGGGCTTTCTGCCGCAGGAGCAATAATGCAGACACACACACGAAAGTCTCTTTCTGTACCTTTACTGATGTAGTTGCAGGCACGTCCCGGGATGCTGGCAGGGTGGAGGATGCATGTCCAGTATTCCCACTGAGTAGGTGTAGGGCCTCCTATGGCCTCTTTCACACATCCGTTTTTTTGTATCAGGCATGATCCGTCGAACACCTGAAGGACGGATCCGGCACTGAAATAAAAAAAACTGATGCAACGGATCCGTTTTTTTGCTGGATCCGACCTGAACTTTTGAACTCAGAAAAAGAGGATTTTGGATGCCCGGAGACACTGGAAAATGTAGTAATAGTAGTGTAGTAGTAGTAGTAGTAGTAAGTAGTAGTAGTAGTAGTAGTAGTAGTCCCTGATTTCCAGAATCCGGATCAGACTTTTGACGGATTGCACAAAAATCTGATCCGGTTCCATTGACTTCTATTGTTTCCGGCCGCCTGATGCGCCGCTTCAGGCACAATCAGGCGGCTCCGGTAAAAAAAAAAACGTTACATGCAACGTTTTGTCCGGCCGCCGGAATGTACATTTCCGCCGGATCTGGACAAAAACGGATACAACGCAATGACATCAGGCACGATCCGGCGCTAATGAAAGTCAATGGTAAAAAAAACGCATCCGGTACCGGATCCGTTTTTTTAGCAACACGCCGGATCATGCCTGATACAAAAAAAACGGATGTGTGAAAGAGGCCTTACTCCTATAGTGTGAGTTTCTGACCTGTATGAAACGAAGTCTAACTCTGTCTTCAACTTTATACGCCCGGCTGACTTTGTGGTGGGGCCTTCTCTTCGATAGAACAGTGTCTCTGTATGCAGGGCTGTTGTGAATGTGCTAGAAATGAATTCTGAGCAGAAGCTCCCTCTGGTGGTTTCAAACAGTACTGAACTATCCAATGAAGATTGTGAAGATTGGCGATCAGGTGTTACTGACTGGTCTTATATAAGGGAGGTTCCCTCCCATCAGGGTTTGCCGGTGGTGATCAATTGTTCTGGTCTCATCTTTGATTCCTGTTCACTTTGTAGCTTGCTGTTTCGTGCCTGCATCTTCTGCTAACAGATAAGACATTTTCTTCTTTTAGTTTTTTGTGCTTGCTTTTTGCATTTTGTCCTGCACTTCTGTGGGGGTCTGCCAGGTCCCCTCCGGGGGCTTGTGCTCCTCTCAGTTTAGTTCAGCCACTGTTGTTTGTTCATTTGCCTTTTCCAGTTTTTTCAGTGGCTGCTGTTTAGTTTTTGTTACACCAGAGAACTAATTTAGGTGGTAGAGGTCGTGTGATCTCAGGTGTTTTTGTAATTAGTAGAGTTGGTACATTTCAGGGTTTTTTGGGATTGCAGTAAGTATCCTTCCTATCCTTTTCTATTTAGGAAGTTTGGGCCCCAACGTTTGCTCATACTATTTTCTGTCTGTGTCAGTATTTCCTCTTGTCTAACCGCCATTATATGTTTGGGGGATTTCTATGTTCTTTGGGGATCTGCTCCGAGGCAGATAGTTTTCCTCTTTCTGTCTTTAGGTGTAGTTAGCTTCTCAGGCTGTGACGAGGCGTCTAGGACCAACGTAGGTACGCTCCACGGCTGCCTTTAGTTGTGGTGGTTAGTCAGGGTACTGCAATCCCATAGATTCCAACCTCTCTGGTGTATTTCCTTTTTTGCTTGCTCTCCTCAGCTACCAAATCATAACACAGGGCCCTGCTAGACTCCGTCTTCCTGACCCCGGTTACGCATCAGCACTCCTGGGCCCCCCGCAACCTGAAGTCCCGCAGGTTCTCCGGTATCTCTCACTAGTCGTGTAGACTCTAGCAAGCTCGGACCCGGTGTCCGGTTATTCAGAGTAGAGGTAAGCTATCAATGCTGTTTCAACCTCTATTACTCTCTTCTTCTCTTCCACTCGCCTTTCGTCCTACTCCTTTAACATAAGCACACTAACTGTAGATGGCTGATTCCTCTCTTCACCGCTCTCAAAGCGTCGGCACGCTTACTCCCTGAACTGAACTCAGTTGACTCAGTTCTGACTAGGCTAGAGTGGCTATCTTTCCACTGGTACTAACCTCCACACATTGAACTAAGCTCAAAGCTGCAGTCTTCAGGTTCCTTCATTAACCGTCTGTTCTCTTTCTTTCTTTCTAAGCTCTGTCTGAAGCAGCTATCAGGATTCTCCATCTGAACCTGCACCTGGCTTTGCAGACTCACTGATCTGTGCACACTCCTAGAGCTAACTCTCCAACACTCCTCTCAGCTAGGCTGCTGAGCTTCTCTGCTCTCCCAGCTAATCTAAACTCTGCTCTCACCTTCTGCACTTTCTGAGGTGACTAAGCTAAAACTCAGTGTCTTCACCATCCTATATACTCTGAAAGGGCTCCCTCTGGTGGCTCTAGGGATTGGTGAAGCTATGTGAATGAATATTAGGTCTCTTGTGGGTGTTACCTTTGGTGCATCCTCCTGGGAAATGTGATTCCAAGCGCAGCTGGGCTACACACATACATGTTGTATCCTTTTTTTCCCGAAGGATACAACACATACCCATTATAATCTATAATGCTGTTCACATGTTTGTGTTTTCCACTGTGAATACTTGCAAAACACAAGCTGTCCTTTTTTCCAGCAGAATTGATGAAAAGGGACAATACAAGTCTATGGGTCTGTTAAAAACACGTACAGCACATGGATTGCATCTGGGTGCTTACCATGTTTAACATTGCAATGCATAGGAAAAGCTTTGTAATTTATTTATTTCTTTATCCATCTATGAAAAACACTGATGACCACACTGATATTAAACACGGAGACATGGATGACACAACAATAGTAATAGCGGACGCACGGATGACACCGGTACCATTTTGTCACATTAGTGTTTAAACATGGACGAATGATTGAAGCTTAATGGCTTATGTGTATAAGCACTTATATGTAATCTTAAAGGAAGGTGAACAGCAGCTCAGCATACTTTGTGATTGTTCTCTGAACCACTTAATTTCCTTTCATTTTTGGGCCGGGGTCTTAAGGCTGTCAAATTGGGCCAAATATGCAAATTTACATATCCTCCCGCATGAGATAATCGCAGCACAGGTGCAGAGGAGACTGAGAATGTATTTTCTCCATCTTCTCCATTGCCGGAGTCCACGGTAATCGTACTGCATTGGGAAGGACATCTGAGTGCAGTCCGATGTTTCATACGCACCCATAGACTTGTATGGGTGAGCGTGATCTGATTCTTGGATATACTCACAGCATACTGCAATTGTTTTCTCATGCCAAGTCAGTATGAGAAAAAAAATTGCAGATATGAGCTGCCCCATAATATTGGTCTGAGTGCTATCTGATAAAACATCAGATAGCACTTGGCCATGTTATATGCTAATATGAGCGAACTCTTAGAGTGCTTATCTTAGCCCTTAGGGTTAAGATCCCACATTGAGTTTTTGATTACATTATATTTTGTGGGGCTGCATTATACTCCTATGTGGCTGCATTATACTCTATGGGGCTGCATTATATTCTGTGGGGTTGCATTATACTCCTATGGGGCTGCATTATACTACTATAGGTCTGCATTATATTATTCTATGGGACTGCATTATACTCTATGGGGCTGCATTATATTCTGTGGGTTGCATTATATTCTATGGGGCTGCATTATATTCTTTGGGGCTGCATTATACTCTACTCAAAAAATGAGTTTTTGGTGAGTTTTTAGGCCAGGATGTCTATTTGTCATTGTAGGTTCCTATGAGTCTGGTAATTGTATCTGTGAGCAGATTGCGGGATGCAATGACAGACAGGAGGCAGAACAAGGGTTAACATATTTATTAACAGGGGAATACTCCACACAGGGAGGTAATGAGTTAAGCAGGGGATATGGGAGGTAGTATTAATACGGTATGAATGAGAGGTGAGGTATAGGGTAAAGCAACTGTTCATGAAAAAGGAAAAACTTATCAGTCCGCTGGCTTCCTGGCTGCAGAGTCTTGGGCTCCAACGGTGGCGCCCACACAAGCGGCGCGTGATGTCTCCGGTGGGGTCCTGAAGTTGAGGATCCAGTTCCTGATGAGACGGCATATCCATGCTGTCCTAAGCGGGGTCCTGTGTCCACGGTTCGTCGTACGGGATGAAACACAGTCTGTGATACCGCCGGAGCTTGACTCTGCTTGGCGGTGAATGCGGATGAAGAGTTACACAGCCTGGATGAGTCACAAAGTCAGTCTTAGGCGGCACGCGCACAGCAATCACCGGCCTGGAGTGTGTCAGACTTTTGGTCACAGAAGTCAGCGGGCACACAGCAGGTTGCTGTCCACAGTCAGTGTACCCGGAAGCAGGGAATCTACAGTGCGGGCCTGCGCTAATACGTTGCTCCAAGGAGGGAGCACAAACCTTCCCCTGCTACTCTCTATCTTCCCGCCAAGTCTCTCCCCACTTTCCCACCTTTTATTCTCGTCAAGCCCCCTGCTGTCGAGTGCAGAGGTTGGTCCGGGTCAGAAAGCTTCCCCCGTGCAACAATGGTGACAGCCCCGGACTGACGCAAGAGAGGTAACCCCTGATCCAGTCCATCTTCTTACATATCTGATTCTGATTTGTTCCGTGGGGTAAGCAATGTAGTTCTCTTTTTGACAAGCGCACCTTTGTATGCTCGATCGATTATATTGTAAGGGGTTACAATGAACAGTATCTGCCTTTAACCCCTTTTAATAGGTCCTGCTTTATATAATTGTGGTTTATTAATATTGTACATATGTAAAGTATTTTTTGCTGCTACTGAATTGTATATACTGTATTATTATAGGGAAAGCGCAGTTTCCTTTTCATGCCACTAGATGGAGGCATTATAGTCATACAGTTTTAAGAAAACATTATATTACCTAAGGAATCTCTACGTTCCCAAGAGGTGAAAATTATGGTTTTAGTTTCCAGAGAGGTACCTTTATTCATTGGACTTACTCTTATTTCCCAATTAACTCCAGGAGAATTCCCCTTTAAGTCATCAATATAGGTCTGCTGTATCCTAAAGGTTCAGTTATATAGGTGGGAGCTTATGGGAGCAGGTGATAAAAACTAATCAGATCCCCTGTCACTTGTAGTATATGACAATTATTCGGAAAGGCTGTAATTAGTCATTTTCACTGCAGCTGACAGTTTATTTTGGGCAGTGCCGTCATTTATATGTGTCCGTTTTAGAGCACAACATATGATGAAGCCAATTGCTCACATTTAAATATTAAAACATTTTTTGTTCTTAATCATAAACATTTTAGTTTCCCATTAGTTTACAATATATTTCCTCATCTAAAATAATCTTTTTGTTATAGATTGTTCCCTGCAGACCCTCTCATGAGCATATGAGCTACGATATTAGGTATAATTTTGAGCACTGGTAATTCATTGTACAATGTATAACTTTTTTATTACCTAAAACATACACATCGCTTATTCTGAGGTTTTTTTTTTCCGATGGTGCATGGGAATTGTTAATACTTTTCATATTACCAATGTGTGTGCGTGAGTATAAAAGTATTAAAAATGTAAAGTGCTGCACGCAAACAGAATGGCTGTGTAAAAAAATGGGAGTGAGCTTGAAGTATCAGTCATATAAAACTGTGTCCCTTTTATTTACCTATTTGCTTATTGCTTTGTTTCCATTGACAATGTTTGTTGTGAAGTGCAGTGACTTTTTTCTAATTTTCCTAATAATAAAAAATATTGCCAATGATTAGTGATGAGCGAACGTGCTCTGGCAAAGTGTTATCTGAGAATGCACAAGTGGTAATAGAGTATCTTTGGCGTGCTCAAAAAATATGTTCAAGTCCCCGCGGCTGCATGTCTCATGGCTGTTTGACTACCTGAACACATGCAGGGATTTTCTGTTTATTAGGCAATCCCTGCATGTGTTGCGCCTGTCGACCAGCTGGGACACATGCAGCTACGGGGACTCAAACATATTATTCGAAGTCAGCCGTGCACTTAACTTGATATCAAAAATCCTTCCCATTCTCAGCAATGGAAGGCTTTTTAATTTTATTGCCTACTGCTTATTGCTTAGGTTACAGCTACCTCTGCAGTCTATTAGCTCCTAGGCAAGTAAAGTAGCAAAGCACTTACAAGCTAATTTTGTAACATCTTTACTGGTGCCTGCCCTTCCGTATCTGTTTCTGTTGTCGGATGGCCCTGCACTCTTATTGCTGGTGACGTGAGGAGACAGTTCTAATTCTGTGTCCTCTAGGACTTGTAGTGCCACTGGACTAGGAGATCGAGTTAATGTCTGTCAGTATTTGCTCCCTGCTGTGCGGCCTGGGTGAGGCTACATTCTATTTATGCCCCTGAATCTTGCTGTCCACTACCAGTTATAACTTGACTTGCTTCAGTGAATTTCTGTGTATCTAGCTTAGGCCGGGATCACACATGCGAGAAACTCGCACGATATCGTGCGAGTCTCTCACATGAACACCCGGTGCTGCCGCCGGCACTAGGACCGAAGCGTGTGGCTACATAGAAATACATACAGCCACACGCTCTGGTCCGAATGCAGCGGCAGCGCCGGGTGTTCATGAGTCGCACAACACCAGGGTTATGGGGTACTCGGCACCGAGCCCGTTGAAGTCTATGGGGAATGTCACAAGTAGCACAGCTCGGTCCGTTGCCCTGGGCGCTCATTCAAAGGGGGATATTTACAGGGGATTGTAGTAATAGTTCGTGACGCCACCTGTGGTTTCTGATCAGGATGACCAGCGCTGCAGGGTAAATCCTCAGAGGGGTTGTTACTGGGCAGCAAGATGTTAAGTCTTCCACAGGTAAGACTAGTCCCTCTAAGTATATGGCGGTGCAGGGTGCAGGCAATAAGTCAGACACACACAAGTCAGTCTCTTTCCATACCTTTACTGATGGTATTTGCAGGTATGTCCCGGGAAGCTGCTCAGGGTGGAGGATGCACATCCAGGTAATCACTGTGTAGGTTTAAGGCCTCCTTACTTCTTAATGTGTGAGTTTCCAACCTGCATGAAGCTAAGTTTAACTCCTTCTCCTTTCTATGCCCAGCTGATCTTGTGATGAGGTCTCTTTGTGGACAGAACAGTGTCTTTATGGCGGTACCTGCCAGACCCCGTCTTCCTAACCCCGGTTACGTATCAGCACTGAAGGGCCCCTCTGCGACCTGAAGTCCAAGCAGGGATTCCGGTTTTCTCCCACTAGCCGTGAAGGTTCTAGCAATCTTCGGACCCGGTGTCCGGTTGTATAGAGTGGAAGCAGCTATGGTTGCTATATCACCTCGGTCACTCTTTCCCTTTGGTCACCACTCGCCTGTCGTCCTACGCACACCTTAATATTAGCACAGGCAGCAGTAGATGTCAGCTTCTCCTGAGGTAACTCCGTGCAGAGATGTCCTGTCTGCTCTCCCTGAGGTAACACCAACGACTACTCACTTTTAGCTAGATTGTCTTTTATCTCACTCCTGTCTCAAGGGCTCCCTCTGGTGGAACCAGGAAAAATGTCAAATGTTGTGTGCTTATCAGATATTTGTGATTACCTTTCTGTGCATTCTCCAGGGAACATGTGTACTAAGCGCAGCTGGGCCACACATTCATGCGAGAGACTCGCACGAGAATCTCGCGAGTTTCTCGCATGTGTGATCCCGGCCTTATATTCCCAGTTGTCAGTCTTTATTTTGTCCTCGGCTCATTTTTTTAACTACTGCCTTACTATTTTGTTCCTACACCATTTTGTTCCTACACCAACCACCTGTTTCTGATTTGGCTACCGAACCATTTTTTCGGCCAACCTAAAAATCATCAAGCAGCTGACTCTGTGGCCCCAACTCAGGGGCCCCGGTGTATGTCCAGATCCCTGTACAAGTGTTAAGAAGTGAAGGCCAGAGCAACCCCTCTGGATCTCGAGAATAGAGTGGCTTGTGCCAAGTCTGTCTGTGGTAGCTATTTTAGCGATGCCAGGCGACCTCTGATTGACGACTGCTGACAGTCCCATTTTATATGTTCCAACAGAGCTTGCAAGTGCTGCTCTAAAGCTTCCTGGATCCAGCCTCCTTCAATGCCCTTGTGCTACTCTGATGCTGAAGCGTCATAGCTGCCTCTGCTTGCAGCATGGGAGAATGCAGAATTTGGACCAGCAAGCGTGCCAACTCAGCCGGACCAAGCAAACAATAAAACCAGAGCACACTGCTCTCCGACAGGTTTGTTAACTGTCCAGAAATTCCAGGATAGTCCGTAAAAATAGGGCACTTTTTTGCCCAGTCCGTAAAAAAAAAATTTAAGGCGTCTGTGATTTTTTGAATCTGAAGAAACTTCTGTAGATTATTTTCGCTGTAATTATCATCATTTTACAGTAAAAGAGGACTTGTACTCTATAGCTCCACCTATTAGAAGTAGCGATCCTACAAGTCACAATCAACCCTTTAACGAGTCCTGTAATATGACTTAGGATAAAAGCCAAATCAGTATCTCCATTTGCAGACACGGTGTTTCGGACTATTGGTCCTCGTCAGTGCAAAGTAGGAGAGATCTGATTTGACTGGATGAGAGGCTCTGGACTAGGGTCTAAGGGGTAAGGTTTCTCCTTGTGGAGAGTGACATACCAGCTCTGGCGTGTCGAGGTAAGGAGGCTTATTCGCCGTGCAATGCTCCTCTGGGAAATTTAATATGCAAATTGCCTCTTCAACAAAAGAGGACTTGTACTCTATAGCACCACCTATTGGAAGTAGCGATCCTACAAGTCACAATCAACCCTTTAACGAGTCTTGTAATATGACAGGATAAAAGCCAAATCAGTATCTCCATTTGCAGACACGGTGTTTCGGACTATTGGTCCTCGTCAGTGCAAAGTAGGAGAGATCTGATTTGGCTGGATGAGAGGCTCTGGACTAGGGTCTAAGGGGTAAGGTTTCTCCTTGTGGAGAGTGACATACAAGCTGTGGCGTGTCGAGGTAAGGAGGCTTATTCGCCGTGCAATGCTCCTCTGGGAAATTTTAATATGCAAATTGCCTCTTCAAACAAAGAGGACTTGTACTCTATAGCGCCACCTATTGGAAGTAGCGATCCTACAAGTCAAATCAACCTTTTAACGAGTCTTGTAATATGACTTAGGATAAAAGCCAAATCAGTATCTCCATTTGCAGACACGGTGTTTCGGACTATTGGTCCTCGTCAGTGCAAAGTAGGAGAGATCTGATTTGGCTAGATGAGAGGCTCTGGACTAGGGTCTAAGGGGTAAGGTTTCTCCTTGTGGAGAGTGACATACCAGCTCTGGCGTGTCAAGGTAAGGAGGCTTATTCGCCGTGCAATGCTCCTCCGGGAAATTTAATATGCAAATTGCCTCTTCAACAAAAGAGGACTTGTACTCTGTAGTGCCACCTATTGGAAGTAGCGATCCTACAAGTCACAATCAACCCTTTAACGAGTCTTGTAATATGACTTAGGATAAAAGCCAAATCAGTATCTCCATTTGCAGACACGGTGTTTCGGACTATTGGTCTTCGTCAGTGCAAAGTAGGAGAGATCTGATTTGGCTGGATGAGAGGCTCTGGACTAGGGTCTAAGGGGTAAGGTTTCTCCTTGTGGAGAGTGACATACCAGCTCTGGCGTGTCGAGGTAAGGAGGCTTATTCGCCGTGCAATGCTCCTCTGGGAAATTTAATATGCAAATTGCCTCTACAAGACTCGTTAAAGGGTTGATTGTGACTTGCAGGATCACTATTTCCAATAGGTAGCGCTATAGAGTACAAGTCCTCTTTTGTTGAAGAGGCAATTTGCATATTAAATTTCCCAGAGGAGCATGCACGGCGAATAAGCCTCCTTACCTCGACACGCCAGAGCTGGTATGTCACTCTCCACAAGGAGAAACCTTACCCCTTACATAATTTTACAGTGAATGCAGCTGATGTCTCATATCAGAATTATGGTCAATAGTCATGTATCACTTATAATCATAATGATTTATTATAGCTTTTTGTCCGTAAAAAATATTGTCAAGTGTAATTTTTTTGAGAAGTTGTCAAGAAAAAATAAAAAGTCAAGTTGTCAACCCTGCCCCCGTCAAGCAGAAGAGCGGGAGAAAGAGGATCCGTGAGATACTGAAGAGCGTTGGTGACACAACAACTTTAAAACCGTTTATGAAATCCTGACCAGCGTAGGTGGTCTTAGTTGGATTGAGAGTGTTCTCAGGGGTGGGCAGATCTTATATATCAACAAGAATGTTGATGGTAACTATGAGTAGTAATTTGAAGAAATGCACATTTAATCCAGATAGTCAGAGCATAATATCAATGTTTCTCATGATTACACTACCTATGACTAATTGACAATACGACTTCTTTTTAGGAATATTGAGGGACATCAAAACTGGTGAAGAACAAAACTAGACCTGCTGCCCATGACGAAAAATCAGATTCCTCTTCTAATTGTTCAGATTTAGAGGTACATTGGAAAATAGAAGCCACAACCTGATAGACAGCAGTCCACTTTTTTTACGTGCACCAGTTTTAAGACCATCCCCCCCGTGTTGCCTTTCTGATACAAATTGACATTTAAGATATCTTTCGAAACCGTCTAAAACTAAAACTCAACTAGTAACCCATTTCAACCAGTCAGAGCGCAGACTTTTCTCTTAAACTGCTCTGCGAAAATGAAAGCTGTGCTGTGATTGGTTGCTATGGGTAACAGACACTTTTTTATTTTAGACAGTTTGAATACATTTCCAGCATCATTGTTCCCCAGGATCTCATTAATGTAGAAAAACAGTCACTTCTTTCTGCTTGGCGTCCTGCGGGTAGACATCGGGGGGTCCAAGCCGAGGTCTTTTTAGAGGTCTTTGTTCATAGCTAAGAATCCCAAAAGCTGCCATATTATTTCATGATCACGTGCTGAAATGAGACAGACATCTTCAGGCAACGGGATAGTTTTTACTAAATCTGAAAAAGACGACGATAGACACCAGTTCATACATACAACGATAACCTATTTTTCGCATTCCATATTGTTCCTAAAAAAGTATTTTTCTTTTAAAGACAAACATTAATTTTACTACAATAGGAAGGTGATTTTCAAGTTCATGTTGCCCATAAATCCCATCTTTGCCGGGCTCATGGACTATGCCGTTAGCTGTGTCCTGCGCTATTTTGCATATTCTTTTGGGATGATTAGCGGTTTTTTGGATGAGTTGTCTCTGGGCCCTGGCAGTACTTTGGCAGGCATGCCTGGATGATTTGCAACTGTGCAACATCTTCTACATCTGAAGATAATGGGGGCGATTCATTAAGGTGCTTATGGCAGAAATCTCCTGTAAACACATTAATAAGGCGCTATACATTTTGCGCAACTCAGCAGTGGCCCAAAAATATTATGACTTTTGGCCTTTACATGCCAGCCCCTGCCAGCTGTGTCAATTTGGGTGAGGTGTGGAGGAGACGTGTGGGGCATGGCATAGTCACCTCCGCCTATCAAATTCATCAGAAGTTATGCCACTAAAGTGGAATATATTACTCCAAAAGTGGAGTATGCCAGACTCCAGCTGGCCTACATTACTGGCGACGGCGCATGCTGGGTACCAGATGCACTTGATTCATTAAGGCTAGTTTCACACATCAGTTTTTTCCCGTCAGGCGCGATCCGGCGTTTTTTTGCATTGACATGCATTAGCGCCGGATTGCGCCGCATGTCATTGCGTTTAGTCCGTTTTTTGCCGGATCTGTCATAGATTTTAATTCTGGCGGCCGGACAGGACGCAGCATGCAACGTTTTTTTTTTTTCTGCCGGAAACGCCTGACAGCGCCTGAAGCGGCGAATCAGGCAGCCGGAAACAATAGAAGTCTATGGTACCGGATCAGTCTTTTGTGCAATCTGCCAAGAGACTGATCCGGATTCTGGAAACCAAGGTCTCCCTCTCCCTCTCTCTCTCTCTGTCAGACATGCGTACTATACATTTTCCGGGTTAAAAATTTCACAACGGATCCGGCTAAAAACCGCATCCGGCACATCAGTTTTTTTACAATCTAAGCCAGATCCTTCTTTCTTAAACTTTGACGGATTGTGCCTGATTGCAAAAAACTGATGTGTGAAACAGATGAGGTAAACACCACTGAATGAATCAGGTCACTATGAGTTCTTCACCAAGACTCACATCTGTTACAGCAGTCTTAATGTATCGCCCCCACAATGGTTTTCATTGTGGTTCAGTGCATTCACACATCAGTATCTTTTTTTTTTTTTTTTTTTTTTATATATCCATGTACAACAGTTTTTCTCTCATGTGTCATACGTATTGCCTCCATTTTACATCTGTTTTGCATTCATTTTTTCTCATCTCTCTGGACCATCAGGTATTGCACCCCTGTGTGCTACTTTTGTATCTGATCTCCTGTAGGCCAGACTGTGTGTCAAACACCAGGTATTCTCATCTTTCTCATATGGCTGTCCTATTGCTACAGAACATATACTTGCAATGGAGTGCTTTTAGTTAATCTCTAAGCTCCATGACAGAGGTCCTTGGTTTGTCTACTCTATTCATTATTGTTGAACCACTACACTTTCTGGTGGATGCTGCCAATATTTACCCATAGGGCTTCTTTCCACTTGCGAGAAATACGTCCGATGCTCGCATGTAAAAGCCCAGCTCTGGTGCCGGCACTCGGGAGTGGAGTGCGCGGCTGCATGTAGTGCTATGCAGCTGCTCGCTCCACTCCCGAATGCCGGCACCAGAGCTGGGCTTTTACATGCGAGCATCGGACGTATTTCTCACAAGTGGAAAGAAGCCCATAGTAATACTATATGAGTTCTCACGTTCCTCTTTCTGTATCACATGACTCCCCTAATACAGTTGTTTCATAATCTGGCATGTATTATTAACAATAATTTGGATTTTCATATTTGATCATTTCAACCATTTATTTCAATTGACTTTGATCAGCTTTATGACATACTTTCAATGGTATTCTTTTCTTGATCAGGATTATTATTGATTGTTTGTATCTGTTTATTGAGAGTGAAATATATTTTCATATGTTGGCTTTTATCAGTGTGTGCACCCCTTTCTGTATAGTGCCACCACATTACCATTGGTTGTTAAATAAAGGTTTTTTAATTTGTCACTTTTGTTCTGATCTCTTCTGTGACCACAAGCTCAGTTCTTCTTTGGGCACAAAAGGAATTCCTTCCATTGTTTTCTCAACAAGCCTCTCTAGTGTATTGCAGTAATGTTCCTGGACTGATGGAAAAGTTTATCATTAAGTACAATGTGAGTGAATGGAGACTCTTTATTGATTTATCAGCAGGGTGAAAGTATATATAGCTGCACCTGAAAGATGACTGTGCAGACAAATGAATAAATGAAAACAACTGTTAACCTAAAAAGAGTAAAACAAATCACTGACAGACTGAAACAGGTTTTGCTCAAGAATATCCCTGTACTGTGCACCATCCATCTTCCCCTCGATTCAGACCATTTTCCCTGTCCATGCTAGTGAAAAACATCCCCACAGCATAATTCTACTACCACTATGTCTCACTGTGGGGATGGTGTTCTTGGGGTAATGAGCTGTGTTAATTTGGCGCCAGACATAGCGTTTACCTTGGTGGCCAAAAAGTTCAATTTGAACACAGCACTTTCTTCCATACATTTATGGAGTGCCCCACATGTCTTTTGGCAAACCCAAAACGAGACTTACAATTTTTGTGTGTAAGTAAAGGCATTCCTCACATGTATTCAGGCTTGTCCAGCAGCCGCAAATCATGCAGCTGCAGCAACAGAAACTAAATCTCCGAGTGTGCCAAAATACTCGGAGATCATCCGAGCGTGCTCGGGAAAACCAGAGCAACAAGTATACTCGCTCATCACTAATTGTAATGTAACAAAATAGGGAAAAAGCCAAGGGGGTGAATACTTTCACAAGACAATGTATAAATTACATGGAAGACTCACTGATTTCATCACGTGGCATAAAATTTTTCAACGGTGTTTCTAAAACAGAAATTAAGCTGGTGTATTCAACAGCTGATCACAGTTGTCCCAGCAGATGGACCCCTGTCAATCAGCATATCTTTGGGGATATTTATATTGGGAAAAGTTTGTCCAAAGAGTGATAACCCTTTAGGCTGAGGCTACAGGTGACGTATGGCACTATCTCACTGCTATATCATCTCATAATGTGAGTGAATATGGTCCCATTCCAACCAGCATGTTGCCGTGGCAGTTACACACAAATTCCAAGACGTTCCAATCAGCTGGATTTTTTGTGACTTTAATGTCGCAGTGAATCACGGCCAAAGTCGCCTTGTGTCTTCAGATTTAAAGATAGACCAGGCAGAAAAACATTATCAGCATGCAGACCATTGAAATGTACGTTTAGTATTTTTTAACCCCTTCACGCTATGGCCATTTTCCGTTTTTTTTCATTTTCGCTTTTTCCTCCCATTCTTCCAAGAGCCCTAACTTTTTTATTTTTCAGTCAAAGTAGCCGTATGAGGGCTTGTTTTTTGGGATTGTATTTTGCGGGACGAGTTTTAATTTTGAATGACACCATTCATTCTTCCTCATAGCATACTAGAAAGCAGGAAAAAAATTTCAGGTGTGTTGAAATTGCACAAAAAATTCAATTTCACAATTTTTTTTTTTATGTACCATATTCACTACATGGTAAAACTGACCGGGCAATATCATTCGGCAGCACAATGCAAGTACACATTATTCGTAATTTTGTGAGAAAAATTGATGTTGCTTTTGTTGCCATTTTGCAAGACTTGTAACATTTTCATTTTCGGGATATGGGGTTGTATGAGGACTTCATTTTTGTGTCCTGAACTGATTTTTTACTGATACCATTTGGGGATAGATACACATTTTGATCGCCTCTTAACTCTGGCATTTTGATTTTTTTTTTTTTGTTTGTTGTTTACTGATCGGATTAATTTATTATATATTTTGATAGATTGGACTTTTACAATCGCATCAATGCCAAATATGTGTTTTTTTAATTTAGCTTTTATGGTTTTATTTTTAATGGGGCAAAAAATGGTTGATTTGAACTTTGCTTTTTTATTTTTTGCATATTTTTACATTTTTTTAACTGTATTTAATAGTCCTGTGATCCTGTGAATACTTGTTTTACACATAGCAGTACATCAGCACTGCTATGTATACATAGTGCTGCCATCAGGGCATTATTACCCTTACTGGTGTATGGGGTCCAATGAACAGAGGGGGCCTGCAGCGGGCCCCCTCTGTTCTGCTCACTAAGCCCGAATCGGCAGTATCCTGCCACTTCAGTAACTGACCGCGCATCCTCTGACACACGATCAGTTAAAATCTGTTGCCATGCAGGAGATTCCTCCGCACGTAACAGTTCACAGCCGCCAACCAATCACAGGCCGGCAGCTGACTCAGCGTGCACGTCGCCGACGTATGACGTCACTGTCATACGCCGGAATGAAGCTGCGCACCTCAACCGAATCATAGGTGAGGACATCGCTGGAGCTCTGCCAGGTAAGGAGCAACTTTTTTTTTTTGTAAAGCCGGTATGGGGCATATTATACCAGTATGGGAGTGCATTATACTACTATGGGGGGAAGTGAAAGGGGATGCATTATACTACGGGGCTGCTGCATTATACTATGGGGTGCATATACTATGGGGCTGCTGCATTATACTGCTATGGGGCTGCTGCATTATACTATGGGTGCATTATACTGCTATGGGGCTGCTGCATTATACTATGTGGTGCATTATACTCCTTATGGGGTGATATTATATACTATGGGGCTGCTGCATTATACTCCTATGGGACTGCTGCTGTATACTACTATGGGGCTGCTGCATTATACTCCTATGGGGCTTCTCCATAATACTCCTTTGGGGCTGCTGCATTATACTATGGGGTGCATTATATTTCCCATGGGTGCATTATACTATGGGGATGCTGCATCACACTATGGGTGCACTATACTGCTATGGGCCTGCTGCACTATACTCCTATGAGGCTGCTGAATTATATTCCTATGGGGATGCTGCATTATACTCCTATGGAACTGCTGCATTATAGTACTATAGGGTGCATTATACTGCTATTGGGTGCATTATACTACTATTTGGGTGCATTATACTATATATGACTGTGGGGTACATTATACTACTATGGGGGTGCATTATACTGCTATATATGACTATGGGGTACATTATACTATTATGGATGACTATGGGGCCAATATGGAGAGACATGGGGGAAGTATGGAGACATGAGGTAGAATGGAAGGACAAGTGTGGCCCAGAATGTGGGATATTATTAGTGTAGGGGCTAATTAAAGGATATTATTTTTGAGGATACTGTTTTCAGTGTGGGGGAGTAGATGTCCTGTTACTGTGCAGGGGACACAGTCGCTCTTTTTCTTCATCTGGCGTAGTGTAGAGGTTGGGGAGAAATTGGGGAATGCTCTCTAGATAACTGTTATTATCTGCAGAGACAAGTCCTGGTTGGAAGAAGTGGGTGGTGTGCACTGGATGAAGATGAAAAACGAAGATGAAGGACTTCAACTAGCGACCGGTGAGTCAGTGTTTTTACCTGTACACTGACACTATACATGTATACTATATACAGAGCTCCTGTGTATAATTTGTAATATCACTGGTGATCACTGTATTACCTATACACTGACACTATATACAGAACTCCTATGTATAATGTCACCGGCGATCACTGTATTACCTGTACAATGACACTATATACAGAGCTCCTTTGTATAATGTCACAGGTGATCACTGTATTACCTGTATACTGATACTACACACAGAGCTCCTGTGTATAATGACACTGGTGATCACTGTATTACCTGTACACTATACACTATATACAGTGTTCCTGTGTGCAATGTCACTGGCGATCACTGTTTTAACTGTACACTGGCACTATATACAGATCTACTGTGTATAGTGTCATCAGTGATCACTGTATTACCTGTACACTGACACTGTATGCAGAGCTACTGTGTATAATGTCACTGGTGATCACTGTATTACCTGTATACAAAGTACAGATATCCCATGTATAATGGCACTTATGGTGATATTAGGGTTGTGTTTTTTTATTAATGATCAGTATTGTAGTATTTGGTCACTATGTTGTGGTAATATATGATCAGGTCATGGTGTGGCAGTATTTGTTCCTTGTATGTGCTATAATTCGGTCACTATGTTGTGGTAATATGTGGTCTGGTCATGGTGTGGCGGTTTTTGTTACTTGTACTGTATGTTGTATTATTCAGTCATTATGTGGTGGTATTATGTGGTCTGGTCATGGTGTGGTGGTATTTGTCCTTGTTTGTGATAATATTGGTCATTTTAAAAATTGAAAAATAAATAACAATATACCTAAATTGTATTGGATATTTTAACAAATGTTTAGTAAGTTACAGTAGAATAGAGCCTACCTTGTCATAGGATTAAAAAATCTTTTGGCCAAAACAAAAGCTGCTGGTTATGTATGTGGTGATGGGAACTGTAAATGTGTGATTTGTAGGGATGTGGTACAGAAGTGGAGTTTTTCCATGAGAGGGTGGTGGGACTGTGAATGGTTAGAGGGGTGGAGCCTGGGCGAGTCTCAAGGTGGCCCTGAAAATTTTGCCAGTATGGGCCTCGAAATTCCTAGTGGCAGCCTTGTGTATACATGTAGCTAAAATCACAATCTACTATGAACATACAGTCACACAGACGTTTCGGTCTCTATGACCTTCATCAATACTGAAAACAAAAGTAAATATAAAAACATAATAAAAATAACAAACGTATATACAATGGAATATCACTGGGTATAAACATAGAATCAAGTGCATATTTATGCAAGGAGCAACATCAGTATATTATAGTAATTGGTAAGTACCACGAGACACCTGGAGATCAGAATCATTGTAGAAAAAAACAAAAAGGAAGTAAAAGAAAAGAAAAACAAAAAGGTGGGCACATACCCTATGGTGCACAGTGAGTCCATATAGTAAGACGAAAATATCCTAAGGGGAAAAACATGTATGTATATATATATATATATATATATATATATAAAGGATTAGGATTCAAAGGCACCCATAATATCAGTGGAAGTTCATAGTGGATAGTACATACCACAGGATTGATCAAGCGGTATATGAGGACATTTATCTGTGGAGTGGAGAGGGCTGCATATGGGTATGTGCCCACCTTTTTGTTTTTGTTTTTCTATTCCATTGTATATTCTTTTGTTATTTTTATTATGTTTTATATTTACTTTTATTTTCAGTACATTGATGAACGTCATTGAGACTGAAACGTCTGTGTGACTGTATGTACTGCACTCCATTAAATACGCACTTTCTCAACTTCTACTGGTGTGTGCCGAGTTAGTTTTATATGTGATACGGATTGGGATCTTACTTGAGCACCACCACCATATTTTAGAGTTGTGCCAACGATCTCTGCACAAATCTCCTATGAACGTCACTGGCTTGCTTTCACAGGGGGAGCGAAAAGATAGGCACGGTGGTCTTCAGCAGATTTCGACTGCCATAACACCAATCCAGCCCATTGACAGCGGCAGATTGTACTGCGCAATGTGAGAAACCAGCAGCAAGAGAGAGACAGAACACTGGGGGACTGTCAATCAAGCTTGGTGGGTTGAGATTGAAATTAAACTTTCCACAAACATTCTAAAATAAATCTTCAAAATAAGTAATCAGCCTTATCAAGCCTAAGATATCTATTCAAAAATACCTGCAGTTTGTATTGGAAAACCTGGTAACAGATTTTACATTTGGCTGACTTTTGATTGTCTGTTAACTGCTCCTTAACGATTCCCTTTATTTTGCAGTAAAACTGATTTTTCAACAGCAGAAGTGGTGGCCACAGCATGTGAACACAGCCTTTGCGTGTGTTTTTTAAAGCTTTTTTCAAATCTATGTTGTGAATCTTAGAAATAATTCTAAGATAAGTCCACCCCAAGACAGCAGTGCCAAACGCCAATGTGTCTGTTAATTTGCCTGAAAAAATAACCTAGCATAAATGAATGAAGACCTATAGAAAATCTTATGCCAAATAGAGAGAAACACATGTGAGGATTTGCAAATTTCACTTCATATAACTAATGACAAAATACTAAACTCTGATACTGTATGATTGAGATTTTAGGAGTGTGTTCTTACAGCTCCGCAAAAGTTCTGCAAGGGTGCAAACATGACGGGTAGATCCAAAAGGTCAAAATAATCAAAAATGAAAAATTCCACCTTGTGCACCACTGAAACATGTGGGCTACAAGGATTTTTTTCCATGAATGAATCTTTCAATTATGAAAAATTCTTGGCAAACAATGTCCCAAACCTCCTGACTGAAGCTTGTGATCCATACAGACTGTTTTTCCAAGCAGTAAATGTAGCAATTAAATCTGTGTTTTGTTCTAAGGTTTTTTTTTCCACTAACGCCATGATAGAGTTAATAATAGCGAGCTCTTACATGGCTTTATTATTCGGTGGCACTATTGTAGTAGTTTTTGACTGCAGTTGCTAAGCAGAATTTTAACTCCTACCAGACATGCGTGAACTACTTATGCAACCGACTACTGGATTGTGTGTGGACTTTTAGTTGCCTTGGCCTCAGGCTATGTAGGACCAGTTTCCAGTCTCCAGGTGATGTGTAGACCTCCTGGTCAGGTTACTTGTAGGTGTCACCAGTAATACGGTACATGCTGTGGATGCTGGTACTCCGGGTCTGATATAGTATTCATCCCTTACTTAGTGCATCAGGGGTTGGGATGATGAGACTCACAGCTGATATGCAGAACAGGTCAATGAGCAGAACTGTTCTGCGCTGCAGGCCCTGGGATGGATCCAGTGAGTGCTGCAGTGCTTGCAGAGCTCCAGCTCCTCTCAGAATCAAGGCACCACCATGCACTTGTTCTTCCAGCTGCACAGGCTGACGTCTGTCAGGCTGCCGGCTTCCAACCCTCTTCACACCTGGCCACGTCACAAGGATATTAAAGGGAAAGGATGATAATTTGTGTCGGCCACGCCTCAACCAACGATGCCCGTGGGAATGTCTGATTGTCATTGTGCTGTGACTTTGAGACGTAGTGTATAGATGATAAAATATATATATATATATATATATATATATATATATAAGGAGGGAGCCTAAAGCATTTATTTCTAGTGTTTTTCCTATGGGACTGAAAAACAAAAAAATGCATATTATAAACACAGCAAAATAATAATAAAAAAAATTACATGTAAAAATGACTATGAAAAATACCTGAATTTGATGGTGTATTTATCAGGCATTTAAAAACACTGAAAAAATGGTGAATCCTTTACCACTCATTCAGCAGGGGCCCATATGGAAGTGGTCCCCTTACCTCTTGGGCCCCTGGTTTCACCGATGATATGTCCACCCCTGAAATATAGTATTACAGTGTGGTAAATCAAGAGATAAACTGCTGAGGCATCAAAAAGGAGAGGCACTATTTGGTATAAATAGAAAAGCTATTTTGGTATGGCTCTCAGAGAGGAACCTGAGTGAGAGAACAAATTCTTTTACTTCTATATTCCCTAATGGGGCCAAGTGTTTGCCCATTCAGTCATCTTATTCAGATCGTTTTGCAATATTGTAATGTCACTGTCAGATTTTAATATCCTACATAGTTTGGTGTCGTCAGCAAAGACACTTTACTCTCAATCCCATCCACAAGGTCATTAATAAAGAGGTTAAAAAGAATCGGTCCTAGCACAGATCCCTGCGGTCCCCTGCTGACTATATCACATTTAGAGAATGTACCATTTATGACGACTCTTTGTTTTCTGTCATTTAGTCAATTCCTTATTCATCTGCATATAGTTTCCCCCAGTCCTTGCATTTGTAGCTTCAGTATAAGGCTGTTATGTGGTAGACTATATGTTTCACTACGGTTATTAGCTTCAGTGATATGAACCTGGAAGTTTGCTCCATCATGTTATGTGCTGACAGAGGTTATTTGGCCATGAAATGGCCAGGATTTTTTGTTTAACAGTAAAGAGTGGGGTGGGATGGCTGTTCACCATATCTCTACCCTAGGGTGTGGTCCAGTAGGTAAAGATGAAGCCTCTGGACTTAATGATTGTGCTGTGTGTGCTATGAGGGCTTCCACTTGCGAGAAATACGTCCGATTCTCGTATGTAAAAGCCCAGCTCTGGCGCCGGCACTCAGTGGAGTGCGCGCTGCATGTTTCTATGCAGCTGCTCGCTCCACTCCCGAATGCCGGCCCCAGAGCTGGGCTTTTACATGCGAGAATCGGACGTATTTCTCACAAGTGAAAAGAAGCCCTGAAAGTGAAGCTGACCTGCTGAGCTGTGCTCTTACAAAAGAGAGCTGAACCCTATTTTCTGAGGGGCAGATCCCCACAGTTATACGGACTATAAAGGGTGCAGTTTGTTTATGCCAACAAGTCTGAATATGGCTATTTTAAAAGCGTTTGACGACCTCATTAAGCAGATGAGTGAGCCAATCTACCACATATACTAAAAGGCTAACCCTTTAAGTACTACCAGGGTAGAAAAGTGCTTTAAAGGGAATCTGCCAGTAGGATCAACACTTCTAAGCCGACTACATGGGCATATAGGTCATAGGAAGCTGAATAAAATGATACCTTGATATCTGCGATTTGCTGTCTTATTCCAGAGAAATTCATGTATTTATTATATGTAAATGAGATGTTCAGGACTATGGGCCAAACACTGATGTGTATGAAAATCTGCCTCTAGATTTAATGCTCAATAAAAGGGGGCATTATCAGTGTGATGTGTGGTGGCCGCTCTCTGCTCTCCTGATCTCACTGCAGAGCTGTGTGTGATTATAACTGACATATCTGCAGGTTCCTCTCAGAGGAGAGGCTTCCGTTTCCCACTCTGCCATAAAGGCCCGACTGGTGGGACCACCAGAAGTCTTCCTAGACCTGGCCGTTCAGTCAAACTGAGCAATCGTGGGTGAAGAGCCTTGGTGAGAGAGGTAAAGAAGAACCCCAATATCAATGTGGCTGAGGACACATGCAGTAGGGAGATGGGAGGAAGGTTCCACAAAGTCAACTATCACTGCAGCCCTCCACCAGTCGGGTCTTTATGGCAGAGTGGCCCGACGGAAGCCTCTCCTCAGTGCCAGACATATGAAAGCCCGCATAGTTTGCTAAAAAACACATGAAGGACTCCCAGACTATGATAAATAAGATTCTCTGATCTGATGAGATCAAGATAGAACTTTTTGGTGATTATTCTAAGCGGTATGTGTGGAGAAAACCAGGCACTGCTCATCACCTGCCCAATACAATCCCAACAGTGAAACATGGTGGTGGCATTATCATGCTATGGGAGTGTTTTTCAGCTGCAGGGACAGGACAACTGGTTGCAATTGAAGGAAACATGAATGTGGCCAAGTACAGAGATATTCTGGGTGAAAACTTCTTCCAGAGTGCTCTGGACCTCAGACTTGGCCGAAGGTTCACCTTCAACAAGACAATGCCCCTAAGCACACAGCTAAATTAACAAAGGAGTGGCTTCAGAACAACTCTGTGACCATTCTTGACTGGCCCAGCCAAAGCCCTGACCTTAACCCAATTGAGCATCTCTGGAGAGACCTGAAAATGGCTGTCCACCAACATTCACCATCCAACCTGACAAAACTGGAGAGGATCTGCAAGGAAGAATTGCAGAGGATCCCCAAATCCAGGTATGAAAACTTGTTGCATCATTCCCAAGAAGACTCATGGCTGTACTAGCTCAAAAGAGTACTTCTACTTAATACTGAGCAAAGGGTCTGAATACTTATGACCATGTGATATTTCAGGGGTTTTTTAATAAAATTGCAAAAATTTCTACATTTCTGTTTTTTTCAGTCAAGATGGGGTGAAGAGTGTACATTAATGAGAAAAAAATGAACTTTTTTGAATTTACCAAATGGCCGCAATGAAACAAAGAGTGAAAAATTTAAAGGGGTCTGAATACCTTCCGTAACCCCACAGTGTTTTTTCAACCCAGTCCTCACACCTTTTGTCACAGACGCAGGTGGCACACCGTAATGGGGTCAGGCTTACCTAGGAGGGGCATAGCTAAGCAGCTACATGGTTTTCACTGCTCCAGATGGTGTAATGAGGCTTGAGCTGCAGGTAGCCTCGAAACAGGGCTGGCGTTAGGGGAGGCAAACCAGGTAGCTGCCTAGGGCTCCCGATCCTCCAGGGGCCCCCAGCCAGTAGCCACTATGTGGCCTGTGAGTAAGATGAGCCCGGCGCCAACCCCCGCATTCAACTTATCGGCATCATAGATGTTGATATAGTTGAAATCAGTGATGGAGGAGAGTCAGATGGCACTCCTGATCCCATCACTCCCCTTCTGCCTCTGACTGTGATGCTCTGCAGAAGCCAGAGCAGCGGGGGAACGAGGAGGGTAAGGTGTGTGTGCATGTGTACGAGGAGGTAAGGTGTGTGTGTTTATACTGTGTGTGTGGGGGGCTGCATTATACTGTGCATGTGGGACTGCATTATACTCTGAGGGCTGCACTATACTGTGTGGATGCTGCACTATACTGTGTGTGGAGGCTACACTATACTGTGTTTGAGGGGACTGCACTATGCTGTGTGGGGGCTGCATTATACTGTGTGGAGGGCTGCGCTATACTGTGTCTGTTTGTGGGGGGTTGAATTGTACTGTGTGTAGGGGGCTGCATGATACTGTAAGTGGGGCTGCATTATGCTGTGAGGGGGCTGCATTATACTCTGAGGGGGCTGCATTATACTGGGGGCTGCATTATACTGTGTATATGGGGGGTGAATTATACTGTGTGTGGGGGCTGCATTATACTCTGAGGGGGCTACATTATACTCTGAAGGGGCTGCATTATACTCTGAAGGGGCTCCATTATACTCTGAAGGGGCTCCATTATACTCTGAAGAGGCTACATTATACTCTGAAGGGGCTGCATTATACTCTGAGGATGGCTGCATTATGCTTTATTTAGGGGATTGCAATATATTCTATGAGGGGACTACATTACTCTCTATGAGGGAGGCTGCATTGTACTCGGAGGGGAGCTGCATTATGCTCTATAAGGGGACTAAGTATACTCTGAGGGTACTACATTATAGTCTATGAAGGGGGTTGTAGTATACTCTGAGGGGGGCTGCAGTGTACTCTGAGGGGGCTGCATTAAACTGTGTGTGCGGCTGCTTTATACTCCTGGGGGCTGCATTATACTGTATGTGTGTGGCTGCATTACGCTCTGAGGGGGCTGCATTATGCTCTATGAGAGGACTACATTATACTCTATGAGGGGGGGGTGCATTATGCTCTATGAGGGGACTACATTATACTCTATGGGGGACTACATTATAGTCTATGAAGGGGGTTGTAGTATACTCTGAGGGGGCTGCAGTGTACTCTGAGGGGGCTGCATTATACTGTGTGTGCGGCTGCTTTATACTCCTGGGGGCTGCATTATACTATATGTGTGTGGCTGCATTATGCTCTGAGGGGGCTGCATTATGCTCTATGAGGGGACTACATTATAATCTATGAGGGGAGCTGCATTATACTCTAAGGGGAGCTGCATTATGCTTTATGAGGGGACTACATTATACTCTATGAGGGGACTATTTTATAGTCTATGAGGGGGGGCTGCAGTATACTTTGAGGGGGCCTGCAGTATACTCTGAGGGGGCTGCATTATAATGTGTGTGGGGCTGCTTTATACTCTTGGGGGCTGCATTATATTGTTTGTGTTTGCAGCTGCATTATTATCTGAGCGGGGGTGCATTATACTGTGTGTGGGGGGCTGCATTATACACTGAGGGGGCTGCATTATATACTCTGTGGGGGCTGCATTATGCTCTATTAGGGGACTACATTATACTCTATAAGGGGACTACATTATACTCTATAATAGGGACTGCAGTATACTCTGAGGGGGGCTGCATGAAAGAAGGAAAGATATCCAGCAACCGATCCATTGGTGAAAAATTATTTAAAAGCAAACTCTTTAATGTATAACATGGTTAAAATTATAGTATAAAACCATTAGTTTTAAAAAAAGGCAAGAAATCCAGGAAACTTATGGCCTTACGTGTTTCAAACCGACTGGTTCCTAATCATAGTTCAGAGTGCTCCCATACTCAAAATAGCCATGAGGGGGCTGCAGTATACTCTGAGGGGGGCTGCATTATACTCTAAGGGGGGCTGCATTACACTCTATCAAGGACCATGGGGAGTGCATTCTACTATATGGGACCTGCATTATAATGTATCGGGGACTATCTGTACCCATCATTCTTCCTCAGCAGGAGTAAAGAGGCTGAGAAACAAGCGTCGAACGACTTCACTATTGTCATGGAAATATATATGTATTCCATATATTCAAAGTATATTCATATATATGCATTCACAGTTAGATAGATCTCACTTGCTAAAAATCCTGTACTCAGCATATCTATGCCAGCTATAATCAGTCGTCTTAAACGAATCTGGCCTTCATAAGGAACAAGTACACAGAGTCTTAGTAGATATCTATTGTTTACTTTATAGTCATGCAAGAAAACTAGGGCAAAAGAACATAAAACAATAAATCTGCAACTTCAGCTCTTTTATCATAATTATCATAATTATCATACTTACACTAGAACAGCCAATAATCTAGCAGCTTTTAATTGTATGTTAATTGACTAACCAGCCCCTTTTTGTAAACGTATAAAACCTTGAATGAATAATAAATGTGTGGTCTTGACGAACTGCTATACTGACACTTCCGTTGTGGACAGTTTCATTTCGTTCTGAGTGCTCAAAAAGACATTTAATAGAGAATTGGGAACGGCAAGCAGCAAACACTGAAGGATAAATTTATCCTAATTAA
>JARQOD010000005.1:128228638-128240224 GCA_033576555.1 Oophaga sylvatica | reverse complement strand
CCCAATTTTCAATCTGATTACTGCCTACTGTAAAAAGGAGAATATAATTATCCGTTAGTGTAACACATATATGCTTAGCAACATAGTGGGGCGGATTTATCAATGCAGTGAGTTTATATATGGTGGTCTAACTCATTGCTGTAACTGTTTTGCTGAACATACTCTGATAATCTCACACCATATTAAACAATGTAAATGTTGCTAGTTCAATAAACCTACGTACATTAAAAGTAAAATGTTTATTATTATTCTTCACATTTATGCCCACTGTGTGTAAAATCCCCTTAAAGGGAATATGACAGCAGGTTTTTTCTATCTTATCCGAGAGCAGCATAATTTAGGTAAAGAGACTGTGAATTCAACGATGAATCACTTAGGCCTCTTTCACACATCCGTTTTTTTTCCGTCCGGCGCTATCCGGCTTGTTTTTAAAAAAACGGATCCGTTTTTTTGCTTCCGCCGGATCCGTTTTTTCTCATTGAGTTGCATTAGCACCGGATCGCGCCGCATGTGCTTTTGCCTGATCCGGCCACCGCATTCCGTTTTTGTTTTTGTTGTCTCTCTCTCTCCCTAACAAACAGGCAATCTCCACATGTACTGTATTCAGTCTGTCAGGCAGCCGCAAATCATGCAGCTGCGGCAACAGAAACTAAATCTCTGAACACGCCCAAATACTCGGAGATCACGCGATCGTGCTTGGGAAAACCCGAGCAACGAGCATACTCACTCATCACTAGTAATAATTCTCATGATGTATACATCCAATGTAAGAAATGAACTGGTGGTTGACTACTTATCTCATGTATGGTTTTTTTTCTGCCTGGTAATTACAGTTGAAGTAGTAAATTGCACTCCGATTGCTTCCCCTGCATGACATTGACCAATCATAGGCAGGAGGCGTCATGCAGGGTAAAAAAAAGAACACGCTTCAAGAACGTCTGAAGATCATGGGTTCTCCTGTGAAATGTAATGATAAACAGTAGAGATAAGTGAATATATTTGAGTGGAATTAAATTTTACAAAAAGATGAATTTGCCGCATTTCGGATTTTTTTAAATTCGCATCCGTGCTATAACAGCAAAATGGCCACTATTGGTCATCATTTTTTCAATCATAAAAGGACATCAAAATGTTAAAGACTGAAAATAATCCTTATTCTCATCTCTTTGACCCTTCTTCTCTTAACTGCCACTCGTCCGGTCCATGTCACATCTTTGGATCACTAAGGTCACAGCGCACATGCGAGGCTTATCAAACCTGGAAGTCCTGGCCTAGAGTGAAAGGCCCAGGGATTTATAATAGCTGTATATCAGATTCATTGTTTTGGTGTAGAGGCGAAACCAGGGTTGACAACCATCCAGAAATTCCAAGACAGTCCATAAAAATATGGCACTTTTTTCACACTGCCTGTAAAAATAAATTTAAGGCGTCAGTGATTTTTTATTTTTTTTTGAGCTGAAGATTAAAATGATAATGTCAGTCAAAATACAGTTTACATTGAATTCACCTGATGTCTTCACATCAAAATTATTGACATAGATCAATTATAATCATAATGATTAATTATCATTTACCAATGTGTCCACAAAAAATTTAAAAAAAACGATGATGTGAGTCCAGCTGATTAAAAGACTAAATTTATTCAAAAATGGTAAAAACGTACCAAATTACATATGGCACCCAGTACACGCAGCAACGCGTTTCGAACACATGCTGTGTTCTTTGTCAAAGCTGCTATGCAATGAAATAGACCACAATTTATACACAGCTGATAAAACAAATTCCACAGACACAGGTGATAAAACTAATTACATGCAAGTGAAAATTTAAAAAGAAACACAAAAAAAAACTAGATAGATCAGACATGACAAAATTCAATGCACATGGAAACGAATAAATATAAGAAATGTATATATATATATAAGGAAAAACTCCAATATACCAAAACTAATAATGAAATAACAATTCTTTGCATTGGTTCAATCCAGCAGGAGCACAGGTATTCAAATAAAACATCCAAAAGGCTTCTCGATCCCGAAGCTGCTTCCTGACATCTCCTCCTCTTTTATTCAAATGAATTTTTTTCTATAGCAAATACATTGAAAGATGAAGTATTCCTTCCATGAATCTTAATAAAATGTCTGGATGCCTGTCACATAGCACACAAAGAATCACCATTATTATAAATATCGGTAAGATGTTCAGAAATACGCTTTTTTAAATTCCTGATAGTACAACCCACATACATCAAAGAACAACTCGAGCAAAAAATAATATATACAACATGATCGCTATTGCAATTTAAATATTGCTTTATATGAAAATTTCTTGATGAATCAGAGTTGTGAAAAGTTTTGGTTAACATCCACACGGGATAACCCCTATTTTTTAATTTCTGCTGGCATTGCATTAGTTCCCCCCCAAGTTTATTATCATCACTGCAATTTCTTTTTATACGAGTGAATTCACCCACAGGAATTGATTTCACCGTGTGCTTAGGATGGGAGGTTGATACATGAAGGATACTATTCCTATATTTATACACCTGTATACCCCACCATGTAGCTCTACAGGCGCTTGATTTTTATTTGTCACGTTTTAGCCTTTATTCCCCTGATATGTGCAGTTTTATATTGGACCTTGTCTCTTTTCTTATGACACATAATTTTTTTGTATTTGAAAAATACTTTTATGTTCAAGGCAAGGGAGTTTCTATGGGGGCTAAATTCTCTCCTTCTGTGGCAAATTTGGTCATGGCTTATTGGGAGTTAAATTGGTTGTATACCTCCACTGATCCCTATATTGATAACATTGTGTGGTATGGGAGATTTATCGATGACCTCCTCTTTATTTGGAGAGGTGATATGTCACTGATGCCACAGTTTGTCTAATTTATTAATTCTAATCCATACAATATTTTGTTCACATCCAATTGTCACAAGAATTCTATTTCATTTTTAGATCTTCAATTGATGGGCTCGGAGAATATTATTAGTACATCCGCATTTCATAAACCCCTTTCTGGGAATAGTATCCTTCATGCATCAAGCTCCCATCCTAAGCACACGGTGAAATCAATTCCTGTGGGTGAATTCACCCGTATAAAAAGAAATTGCAGTGATGATAATAAACTTGGGGGGGAACTACGGGAATGTCAGCAGAAATTAAAAAATAGGGGTTATCCCGTGTGGATGTTAAATAGGGCAGACAATATTGTGAAACAAAGAAATCGTTCTGATCTTTTGATTAATGATCCATGTAGATCTGGTAACGATTGGACAAATAAACCGGTATTGTCTTTACAATTCAGTCCCCAATTTTCTGAGATTAAAATTATTTTTTATAAATATTTGCCAATACTGGAGGAGGACAACACATTGGCTCAGATTTTGAAACCGGGTTGTGCTGTGGTTGCAAAGAGAGCGGTTACTATAGGTAACATACTTTCCAACACCAATAAAACCCTGAATGACAGACATACGTGGCTCGATTTTAAAGGGTTTTTTAGGTGTGGTGAGAATCGCTGTAGAATGTGTAAATTTGTCTCAGTAACCAAAACTTTTCACAACTCTGATTCATCAAGAAATTTTCGTATAAAGCAATATTTAAATTGCAATAGCGATCATGTTGTATATATTATTTTTGCTCGAGTTGTTCTTTGATGTATGTGGGTTGTACTATCAGGAATTTAAAAAAGCGTATTTCTGAACATCTTACCGATATTTATAATAATGGTGATTCTTTGCGTGCTATGTTACAGGCATCCAGACATTTTATTAGGATTCATGGAAGGAATACTTCATCTTTCAATGTATTTGCTATAGAAAAAATTCATTTGAATAAAAGAGGAGGAAATGTCAGGAAGCAGCTTCGGGATCGAGAAGCCTTTTGGATGTTTTATTTGAACACATGTGCTCCTGCTGGATTGAACCAACGCAAAGAATTGTTATTTCATTATTAGTTTTGGTATATTGGAGTTTTTCCTTATATATATATATACATTTCTTATATTTATTCGTTTCCATGTGCATTGAATTTTGTCATGTCTGATCTATCTAGTTTTTTTTTTTTGTGTTTCATTTTAAATTTTCACTTGCATGTAATTAGTTTTATCACCTGTGTCTGTGGAATTTGTTTTATCAGCTGTGTGTAAATTGTGGTCTATTTCATTGCATAGCAGCTTTGACAAAGAACACAGCATGTGTTCGAAACGCGTTGCTGCGTGTACTGGGTGCCATATGTAATTTGGTACGTTTTTACCATTTTTGAATAAATTCAGTCTTTTAATCAGCTGGACTCACATCATCGTTTTTTTATGTGCACTCTGGTTCCTCCACCTGAGAGTCCGTGCAGAGGTCTACCACTGTGGTAAGCTGGCTCCTTCTGTTTTGTTGTCACAAAAAATTTTATCTGTGACTTTTTGATAAGCTGTCGAGAAAAAATAAAATCTCAAGTTGGCAATGCTGGGCCAAACTATGACAATTTTGTCACTTTATCCAGCTGTATGTATAATATTATCATATAGAAGTAACAACATGTAGCTAAAAATAGTATTTTTCTTTCCAACTGGCACATCATATGTACTTCTTTTTTTAGTTTTTCCCAAGTTGCTGAATGTTATTCCTGCCAGCATGCATGTCAGTGTGGTGATATTCGGTACAGCACTTATTGTGTTTGCTCTGGTGGGGACTGGCTTCTTCATGTTCAACGCCTTCGGAAAACCATACGAATCTCTACATGGTCCAGTGGGATTATATCTCTGGTGCTTCATATCATGTAAGTAATCTTCTTTTCCACGTTCCAGCAATTCAGTGAACAAGTAGGCTATAAAGACTATAGATGTACAACGTACCATCCTACAATTCTGGTTTATGGTAAAGATGGAGATAAGATACTAGGGAATAAAGCCTACATTTTATACATCGCATGCCTACAAGGATTGTGACCTGATACTTACTGATGACTTAAATTATTCACATATGCTTTCAGTATAGATACTGGAAATCTATTATTAATGCACACCTCATGTGTTAATTTTAGGATGCTAATAAAGCCTCATTCAGATGTCTGTTTTTTGTATCTGAGGCATCATTCACACGTTCATGTTTAAAGGGAACCTGTCATGTAAAAAAAAAAGTTATAAACTGCAGATATGGGGTTAATCTGCACTTTAATAGCATTCTGAACCCAAACTGCTGCCGCGCTGAGAGCCCTGCTGCCCGGAGGAAATCAACTTTATTCCTCAGGATTTGGGCTCATGCAGACAACCTTATTATGAAACAAACATTGGATCATGCTTGGACCAATGTAATTCTATGGGGCCATGCACATGTAAGATTTTTTTCCTGGGCTGTGTGCCCAAGTTGGATACAATTCAATTCGGATTGCAAACCGTGGTGATTGAAGCCGCACCGGCAGCACCCCTCTGACTAAAAGCCCAAGGCTGCAGGTAGAAATAAAGTTAATTTCCTCCCAGCAGCGGGGCATCTAGTGCAGCGGCCGCACGGCTTCAGAACACTATTAACCCCTTAAGGACCGAGCCACTTTGTACATTAACTACTTCCTGACATTTGCAGTATATATATATATGTCATGGTCGGAAAGGACTTCCCAACCAATGCAATATATATACATCATGGCGATCTGCCCTTCAATCGGTGACCCCGCGACATCACGAGGTCCCAATCATTGCCATGGTGACCCGATGTTGTCATGACGACATCCGGGTCACCAGACACTGGCAAGTTAGTTAGATCAAGACTTGCCAATAGCGCTCAGTCATTCCTGAGTCACGCCATATGGCTAAGCAGTACTGTACGGCCAGATATGGGGTATTTCTAGATTCAGCAGAACTTGTAGGACAAATTTTGATGAAATTTTAACCCATTTCCTAGTGTGAAAATGTAATATTTGAGGCTAAAACTAAATTTGTGTGGTAAAAATGTAGTTATTTTTTCTTTACTGCCCAATGGTATAAAATTCTGTGACATACCCATGATGTCAATATGATCACTGCACCCCTAGATGAATTCAAAGGGAGGTGTAGTTTGTAAAATGAGGTCTATTATGGGGGTTCTGCTGTTCTGGCACCTCAGGGGCTCTGCCAATGTGACATGGCACCCTCAAACCAGTCTAGCTAAATGTGAACTCTGATATAGCTCCTCTTCCCTTCTGTGCCTCAAAAGCAGTTTTTGACCACACATGGGGTATCAGCGTACGCAGGAGAAATTGCACAACACATTTTGAGGTCCATTTTCTCCTGCTATCCTTGTGAAAATAAAAAAGTGGGGCTAAGATAACATTTTTGTATGAAAAATGGGATTTTTTGGTATTTTCATGAATCTACGTTATAAACTTCTGTGAAGCATATGGGAGTTCAAGATGCTCACCACACATCTAGAAACATTCCTTGAGGGTTCTACCTTCCAAAATGGTGTCCCTTGTGGGAGTTTTCCACTGATTAGGCACATCAGGGGCTCGCGAAACGAGACATGACACTGACAGACCATTCTATCAAAGTCTGCGTTCCATAACGTCACTACTTCTTTTCTGACCCCTGCTGTGAGCCTAAACAGTAGTTTACCCCACATATGGGGTATCTGTGTTTTCAGTAAACATTGCACAACAAAGTTTGGGGTCGATTTTCTCCTGCTATCCTTGTGAAAATAAAAAAATGGGGCTAAATAATATATTTGTGGGAAAAATTAGATTTTTTTCAAAGTGGGGGTTAAAGGTGATCACCACATATCTCACTTGTGGGGATTTCCACTGCTTAGGCACATCAGAGGTGCTCCAAACACAGCATGCCATCTTCTAATTATTCCAGCAAATTTTGCATTCAAAAAGTCAAATGGTGTTCCTTCCATTTCGAGCCCTGCCGCGTGCCCAAACAGTGGCTTTCCCCCATATATGGGATATCAACATGCTCAGGAGAAATTGCACAACAAAGTTTGGTGTCCATTTTCTTCGGTTAACCCTTGCAGAAATAAAAAAAATTTGGTCTAAAGTAAATTTTTTGTGACAAAAAAAGTTCTTTTTTCCTTCCAAATTCCAAAAATTCCTGTGACGAACTTAAAGAGTTAATAAAGTTCTTGAATGTGATTTTGAGCACCTTGAGGGGTGCAGTTTTTATAATGGTGTCCCTTTTGGGTATTTTTTGTCATATAGGCACCTCAAAGTCACTTCAAATGTGATGTGGTCACTAAAAAAATGGTTTTGTAAATTTTTTTGGGAAAAATGAGAAATCGCTGGTCAACTGTTAACCCTTGTAACTTCCGAACAAAAATAAAATAATGTTTCCAAAATTGAGCTGATCTAAACTTGACATGTGGGAAATGTTATTTATTAGCTATTTTATGTGATATAGCTCTTTTATTTAAGGGCATAAAGATTAAAAGTTTGAAAGATGCTACATTACATTTTTGCCAAATTTTCATTTTTTTCATAAATAAACGCCATATTGAAGAAATTTTACAACTATCATAAAGTAGAATACGTCACGAAAAAACAAAATCTCAAAATGAGTGGAATCTGCTGTGTTATTACCATATAAAGTGACAGTAGTCAGAATTGTAAAATTTGACATGGTCATGAAGGTGAAAACAGGCTTCAGAATGAAGGGATTAATGCCAAAACCTCATTTTTTCAAATCTGACCAGTGTCACTTTATGTGGTAATGTCTCTAGAACACTTCAACGGATCCCAGTGATTCTGAGAATGTTTTCACATGATATACTGTACTTCATGATAATCGTAAAAATTTGTTCGATATGACATACGTTTATTTGTGAAAATATCAGAAATTTGAAAATTTTGAAAATTTTACAATTTTCAAACTTTTAATTCTTATGCCCTTAAACCAGACAGTTATACAACATGAAATGGTTATAAATAACATTGTCTACTTTACACCAGCACAATTTTTGAAGCATAATGTTTTGTTTGTTAGGAAGTTAGAAGGGTTAAAAGTTGATCAGCAATTTCTCATTTTTCCAACAAAATTTATAAAACCATTTTTTTCAGGAACCACATCACATTTGAAGTGACTGTGGGGGGCATATATGACAAAAAATACCCCAAAGTGACATCATTTTAAAAACTGCACCCCTCAAAATCCTAAAAACCACATTCTAGAAGTTTATTAAGCCTTCAGGTGCTTCACGTGAATTAATGCAATGTGGAAGGAAAAAATTAATATTTTACTTTTTTTTCTCAAAAACTTTACCTTATCCACCAATTTTTTACTTTTTCAAGGGTAACATTAGAAAATGGACTACAAAATTTGTTGTGCAGTTTCTCCTGAGTATGCGAATAACCGATATGTGAGGGGAAAACTATTGTTTGGGCTCATGACAGTGAAGTTGGGCCGTGGAGTTGATAAGCCAAATCTCTGACTACTCAATTTCCCTGAGTCTTGACTCCGACGCTGACTCCACGACTGTGACTCCCACTCCACAGCACTGCCTCACTACTGAGCATTTTGTAAATACTAGCTTGGCCCATGCAAAATTTTCACACATTGGTCGTCGGTGGCGCAGGCAATTTCAGGAAAAGCAAGCTGGTCAAATGTACATGTATTGAGATGATGAACACAGACAGGTATTTATATATGTAGCTTGGTAATACAATAAATTGGTTTGATAAGTAGAGGCCAAAAAATGTCTTCCGGTTGAGGTGCCACCTGCAGGTCATTGTGTCTTTCTGTAGGTTTATGAAAATAAATGTTTAAACTGTATTTAGTGATAAAATCGTGGATATGTGGTTTGTTTGGCTCTTTTCTTGCTGAAGGGAGCAAGTTTACCTTTCAAATGATGTATCATTTGTGTGTGTGGGGCGAAGTAATCATCGAAAAAGCAGTGCATGTATACAAATGTGTTTGCATATGTGACTCACCTGCAGTGAAGTGTGCAATCCTCCAATGTGCCTGAAATAGGCTGGGCAAGCACTTGGGCAAGCCGGAAAGACCCCAAGACAAATGTTTGGATTTGTTTGTGATGTCTGTAAGAAGCTTTATGGTAGTGTGCTTTGGGGTATTGTGCTGCCACCTGCAGGTCATTTGACCTTTCAATTAGTGTATCATTTGCTTGTGTGGGTGGAGTATGAATGGAGCAAGTGTGCAATTAAATGGGCAGTGCATGTTTACAAATGTGTTTGCATATGTGACTCACCTGCAGTGAAGTGTGCAATCCTCCAGTTTGGCTAAAATAGGCTGGGCAAGCAGTTTGGCAAGCTGTAAAGCCCCCAAGGCAAATGTTTGGATTTGTTTGTGATGTCTGTAAGCAGCTTTGTGGTAGTGTGCCTTGGGGTATTGTGGTGCCACATGCAGGTCATTTTTCCTTACTGCAGGTTTATGAAAATTAATGTTTAAACTGTATTTTGTGATCAAATCGTGGATGTGTGGTTTGTTTGGCTATTTTCTTGCTGAAGGGGGCAAGTTTACCTTTCAAATGGTGTATCATTTGTGTGTGTGGGTGCAGTATGAACGGAGATACAAAGTAATCAACGAAAAACAGTGTTTAGAAATAATAGAATAGATTTTTCCCAGCAATATGCTCTCCTGAAGGATGATGATGGAACTCGATATTCGGATTCAAAGATGATTTTTATATCAAACTCGAACACAACCGGTTTTGACTCCTTAGGGTATGTGCACACGTTGCGGATTTGTTGCGGATCCACAGCGGATTTTCCACGCAGAATTGCATCAGAACCACGGGTCTTTGATCAAACAATGTTCATCAATGGGGAAAAAATTGCTGTGCAAATGCTGTGGAAAATTCTGCACTGATTCCGCAGCAGTTTATTTTCCGCAGCATGTCAATTCTTTTTTGCGGATCCGCTGCATTCCTACACCCATTGAATTAATGAAATTCCCAGGGAAAAAAACGCATTCCAATCCACACAAAATCCGCAAAAAAAGTGTAAAAATCGTGAGGATTTTGAAATGCGTTTTCTGCCAAGAGAGGCAGAATCCGCTCAGGAAATTCCACAGCCCAGTCCACAACGTGTGCACATTTAGGTTGGTGTCACACATGCGAGTGTAATACGAGAAACTCGCATGAGTTTCTCGCATCAACACCTGGCACTACTGCCAGCACTCAGACCGGAGCATGCGACTGCATAGAAATAAATGTAGCCGCACACTCCGGTCCGAGTGCCGGCGCCAGTGCCGGGTGTTGATGCAAGAAACTCATGTGAGTTTCTCGCATCACACTCACAAGTGTGACACCGGCCTTAGGCCGGCGTCACACTAAAGAGGAATACGGACGAGTGAGAGGCGTGAAAATGACGCATTACACTCGGACCAATATTTCTCTATGGGGCAGCTCTGATCATCCGTATATTTCTCAGCCGTATTTTACGGGCCGAGAAACTCGCAGCATGCTGCGATTGTCAGCGTATTACGCATGTAGTACGCCAATGCAAGTCTATGGGTGCGAGAAAAATACGGATTACACACGGACCACACGTGTGACTTGTGAGAAATACGCAGCGGTGTCCTTTAGAAAAGCCGGCAATTCATCCCCGGCTATACTGTAAAATCACACTGACAGGTTTAATAAAGAATAGAAAGAATACATATACACACATAGAATACATATATACAGTGGTGGCCAAAAGTATTGGCACCCCTGCAATTCTGTCAGATAATACTCAGTTTCTTCCTGAAAATGATTGCAATCACAAAGTATTTGCTATTTTTATCTTCATTTAATTTGCTTGCAAGGAAAAACCACTAAAGCGAATGAAGCAAAAATCAAATCCTTGATCATTTCACACAAAAACTCCAAAAATGGGCCAGACAAAAGTATTGGCACCCTCAGCCTAATACTTGGTTGCACAACCTTTAGCCAAAATAACTGCGAACAACCGCTTCCGGTAACCATCAATGAGTTTCTTACAATGTTCTGCTGGAATTGTAGACCATTCTTTGGCAAACTGCTCCAGGTCCCTGATATTTGAAGGGTACCTTCTCCAAACTGCCATTTTCAGATCTCTCCACAGGTGTTCTATGGTATTCAGGTCTGGACTCATTGCTGGCCACCTTAGAAGTCTCCAGTGCTTTCTCTCAAACCATTTTATAGTGCTTTGGAAGTGTGTTTTGGGTCATTGTCCTGCTGGAAGACCCCTGACCTCTGAGGGAGACCCAGCTTTCACACACTGGGCCCTACATTATGCTGCAAAATTTGTTGGTAGTCTTCAGACTTCATAATGCCATGCACACGGTCAAGCAGTCCAGTGCCAGAGGCAGCAAAGCAACCCCAAAACATCAGGGAACCTCCGCCATGTTTGACTGTAGGGACCATGTTCTTTTCTTTGAATGCCTCTTTTTTTTCCTGTACACTCTATGTTGATGGTTTTTCACAAAAAGCTCGACTTTTGTCTCATCTGACCAGAGAACATTCTTCCAAAACGTTTTAGGCTTTCTCAGGTAAGTTTTGGCAAACTCCAGCCTGGCTTTTTTATGTCTCGGGGTAAGAAGTGGGGTCTTCCTGGGTATCCTACCATACAGTCCCTTTTCATTCAGACGCCGACAGATAGTACGGGTTGACACTGTTGTACCTTCGGACTGCAGGGCAGCTTGAA
>JARQOD010000005.1:128086238-128228538 GCA_033576555.1 Oophaga sylvatica | reverse complement strand
GTTTTTAAGAAAAATTTGTTAGGAGGTTTCCAAATGCGTAGGACTCTATTGTTTTTGCAAATTTTTTGAAAAAACCCAAACGTCATTGAGCAATTGATAGAAATTCCCCAAAATTTTCAACCCAATCTAAACAAACTTCACCCATTTCGAATATGCCCAATTTGAAAAATCAGATTTCCCAAAATCTAACAAATTCACTCATCTCTTGGTTTTTAAAAAACCTTAACCCTGGGAAAACAAAAAAAGGGTAGCACTCACCGCCCCTTTAAAAAGTTTTTTTTATGCCCGGGAGCTTGTATATCAATATCCCCGGGTTTTGGTCAGACACAGCCATTAACATACACAGCGGGGCACTTTATAAGATTATCTCAGACACGAACATTTTTTTCGAAATCCAATTTAAAAATTATTATTCCAAAACATTGAAACTTAATTTTAAACTTTTTTAGGGGGGAAAACCCCTTTAAGCTCATGAGAGGAATTAAAGAAAAACCAATAAAACTTGAACAACCAATTTGTCAAATCCCCATACAATACGAGCCCTGACATGAGATAACTAAAACAAGAAAAAGACTGACCAATTCATTTTCCCGGAAAACGCCCCCCGCCGCATACCACCGCGGTTTCCACTGCTTCCTCAAAGTGAGGGGGCGGAGAGCGGGAAGGATATACTGTAAATAAGGAAGGGGGGGGAATTGGAAGTTCCCCTTTGGGGAAATTGACCATGTATTTTTTAAGTGTTTTTTTGTTTTCCTTTCCTAGTACTTTATTCTATGAAATAGAACCCAAAAATGGAGACAGTATGGACAAGAAAAAGGAAATATAAGAGAAAATGATAAAAAAATGTAAAAAATATTAAACAGCTCCATCAATAAAATTATATCTATGGAACCACAATGTTTAGCAACATAGATTAAACTTTATAGACTAAAGATCCATTTACACAGAATGACCGGTACCATGATACAATCATTGATCTTTGGTTATTTGAATGCCTGATGACTAAAGGCTGGGTCTCACATAGCGATACACCAGCGATCCCGACAACGATATGCACTTGTCAGGATCACTGGTGTATCACTACATTATCGCTGCTGAGCTGCCAAACAGGCAGCTCAGGCAGCGATCTGGGACAGCGACACTGTGGGTAACATCGCTTAGTTACCCGCAGTGTACGTTGGATACCAGCGCCCTGATGCAGGGAGCTGGTAACCAAGGTACACGTCGGGTTTCCAAGCGCTGCGCGGTGCCTGGAAACCCGCTGTGTACCTTGGATACCAGCTCCCTGCATCAGGGCGCTGGTATCCAAGGTACACAGCGGGTTTCTAGGCACAGCCCCGCGCCTGGAAACCCGCTGTGTACCTTGGTTACCAGCGGATCGCTGGTCTCCCGCCTGTCACACGCAGCGATGCGTGCCTGTCAGCGGGAGACCAGCGATCAAAAAAATGTCCTGACATTTCAGCAACGATCAGCGATACCCAGCAGGGGCGCTGATCGTCGCTGAATGTCACACACAGCGATATCGCTGGTGAGATCGCTGCTGCGTCACAAAACTAGTGACTCAGCAGCGATCTCGGTAGCGAGATCGCTATGTGAGACGGGCCCTTAAGACCGACCAAAGCAAAAAAAATGTGCCTTGAGCAATTTATACTAGATAGCTCAGTGTACATAGGCTGCCATGGTTCTCTGCATTTCGAGTCCTGTTAATATAGGAGAATGTTATAACAGATCAAACCCTGGCACACTCCAAAAAAGTGAAGAGAGAACTTGTTGCTTTCAAAATTTTAATTACGGTAGTTTATCTTGTACAAAAGAAGTAGTTTCCAAACAACGTTTCGGCTCAGGCAGCCTTACACATGTATAGTGAATAAGGCTCATTGTGGTCTAATTACCTCTAAATACTTTATGCATATTTCATTACCTTTGAAAGATACAAAGGCTATGTCTACCTTAATACACATGCATTCCTAGGAAATTGGTAAAAATGCCATTTCTGACAGTACAGTATCTATAGGATAATCCGAAAAGTCAGGATTAACAAACGGTATAACTACTAATTGTCTTCCTGATGAAGGCTTGTGCCTGAGCCGAAACGTTGTTTGGAAACTACTTTTTTGTACAAGATAAAGTAATTTAAATTTTGAAAGCAACACTTTTTTGGAGTGTGCCAGGATTTGATCTTTTGTATTGTCTTATTGTTTTTACCCCTGAACACCTAACAGTGGTTGAGCTTGATCTCATCCGCTTGTAATATAGGAGGATGTAACGCTGTCCGCCAAGAATAATGATTTTTATGCTGCGCAAAATGTCACTTCACCCAGTAAACAACTCAATTCTATACATTTAGTGAGATAAGAAGATAAAAAATAAATAGGCCAAAAAGATAGCAACACTATATAGCCAGCAAAAATAGCAAAAGGGTGCAAGTTGTCTCCAAGTCCTGTCTAATCCACCTAATCCATAGAAAATGGAAGATGGCAACACTCCAAGTAGATTCAGTTAAGCAAAATTCACACGTTATTCACCCATATGGTTCACTGAGACTATTTGGAGTGCAGCCATCTTCTGGTTTCGATAGATAGATAGATAGATAGATAGATAGATAGATAGATAGATAGATAGATAGATAGATAGATAGATAGATAGATAGATAGATAGATAGATAGATAGATAGATAGATAGATAGATAGATAGATAAAGAAAACACAGTAGAACTCTAAATACGCCAAGATATATATAAACACTGAAAACATTGAATCTGAACTGCTACTCAGTAAGATGTACTTTCAAAATTGAAGGTTCTTAGTGCATAAATTGGCCAATTCATGCATGCCCACCAACCACGGCAAGCTGACCTCCCTCTGATGGGTCTCTGTTCTACTTTACATACCAACCTACAGTTAAATGGACAAACATGCCTCTGCCATGAGCCTACAATTCAAATGGGTAAGTAGAACCAACAGGTGATTTAATCAGTTCTACTTATGGATTCTAAACAAGATATTTGAGATGCCGAATATTTATTATTATTATTATTATTATACATTTATATAGCGCCATTTATTCCATGGCGCTTTACATATGAAAAGGGAAAAATATAGACAGGTACAATAAACATGTGCTAGACAAGGGACACACAAGTACAGAAGGAGAGAGGACCCTGCCCGCGAGGGCTCACAGTCTGCGGGGATGGGTGAGAATACACTAGGAGAGGGTAGAGCAGGTCGTGCGATGGTTCAGTAGACTGAGGATCATTGCAGGTTGTAGGCTTGTCGGAACAGGTGGGTCTTCAGGTTCTTCTTGAAGGTCTCCGTTGTTGGTAAAAGTCTGATGTTTTGCGGCAGGGAGTTCCAGAGTATGGGGGAAGCACGGGAGAAGTCTTGTATGCGGTTGTGGGAAGAAGAGATGAGGGGGGAGTCGAGAAGGAGATCTTGAGAGGATCGAAGGTTGCGTGTAGGTAGGTAGCGGGAGACCATTTCACAGATGTATGGAGGAGAAAGGTTGTGGATGGCTTTGTATGTCATGGTTAGGGTTTTGAACTGGAGCCTCTGGACGAAAGGAAGCCAGTGAAGGGCTTGGCAGAGAGGAGAGGCTGGGGAATAGCGGGGAGACAGGTGGATTAGTCGTGCAGCAGAGTGTAGGATGGACTGGAGTGGTGCCAGAGTGCTAGAGGGGAGGCCAGACAGTAGGAGGTTGCAGTAGTCGAGGCGGGAGATGATAAGGGCGTGCACTAGTGTTTTTGTGGTTTCATGGTTGAGGAATGAGCGGATCCGGGAAATATTTTTGAGTTTGAGGCGGCAGGAGGTGGCGAGGGCTTGGATATGTGGTTTGAAAGAGAGGGCAGAGTCGATGATCACCCCAAGGCACCGAGCATGTGGGACTGTGGAAAGCGAGCAGCCATTAACATTGATGGATAGGTCTGGTGGAGGGGTACAATGAGGTGGGGGAAAGATGATGAATTCTGTTTTGTCCATGTTCAGTTTGAGAAAGCGAGCAGAAAAGAAGGCTGAGATAGCAGACAGACATTGTGGGATTTTTGTCAGTAAGGAGGTGAGGTCAGGTCCAGATAGGTAGATCTGCGTGTCATCGGCGTAGAGGTGATACTGCAAGCCGTGGGAGTCTATGAGCTGTCCCAGGCCGAAGGTGTAGATGGAGAAGAGTAGGGGCCCTAGGACTGAGCCTTGAGGAACACCGACAGACAGGGGGCGAGGTGAGGAGGTGGTGTGTGAGAGGGAGACACTAAATGTTCGGTCTGTTAGGTATGATGAGATCCAGGATAGGGCCAAGTCTGTGATGCCAAGAGATGAGAGAATCTGTAGCAGGAGGGAATGGTCCACGGTGTCAAAGGCAGAAGACAGGTCCAGGAGAAAGAGGACAGAGTAGTGTCGCTTGCTCTTGGCGGTTAGCAGGTCGTTAGTGACTTTAGTTAGGGCTGTTTCAGTTGAGTGATGCGGTCGAAAGCCTGATTGTAACCGGTCAAAGAGGGAACAGGAGGAAAGGTGGGAGGACAGTTCAAGATATACATGCTGTTCCAGTAGTTTTGAGGCGTAGGGGAGAAGAGATATCGGGCGATAGCTAGACGCAGAGGATGGGTCGAGGGAGGCTTTTTGAGGATCGGTGTGATTGAAGCATGTTTGAAGGATGAAGGAAAGACACCATTTGTAAGTGAAAGGTTGAAGAGGTGTGTGAGAGTAGGGATGAAGACTGTGGCAAAGTTAGGGATGAGGTGGGACGGGAGTGGGTCAAGCGCGCAAGTGGTGAGGTGTGATCGTGACAGGAGAGCGGAGAGCTGATCTTCTGTCATGGTGGTGAAGCTGGTTTTGGAAGAACAGGGATGAGTGGCTAAGAGGGGCATTGGGGGCTGCGGGCCAAAGCCTTCCCTGATAGTATCAATCTTTTTCTTAAAGAAGGAGGCAAAGTCTTCGACAGAAATGAGAGGAGAGGGAGGAGGTGCTGTGGGATAGAGTAGAGAATTGAAAGTGTTGAAGAGCTGTTTAGGGTTGTGAGACAGGGAGGATATGAGAGATGCGAAGTAAGTTTGTTTTGCGGCAGAGAGCATGGACTTGAAGCTGGCAAGGGACTTCATGTATGCGTTGAAGTGCTCGGTAGAATGGGTTCTCTTCCATCTCCGCTCGGTAACCCTGGAAGCCCGTCTCAGTTCTTTGGTCAGGCCGGTCAGCCAGGGCTGCCTGTTGATTGTACGAGTTTTGCTCTGCGTGAGGGGGGCGGCCGAATCAAGTGTGGTTTTTATTGTGGTGTTATAAAATATGGCAGCAGCATCTGTGTCATGAAGTGAGGCTATGTCTGTGAGAGGGAGGAGGGACTCAGAGAGCGATTGTAAATTGAGGTGTTTGAGATTTCTGCGAGGGTGGGTGAGTTTGTGGAGTGGGGGATGCGTACTAACAGAGGAGAGGGAAGAGAATGTCAGTAGGTTGTGGTCAGACAGGGGGAGTGGGGAGTTAGTGAGATTAGTGAGGGAACAGAGACGGGTGAAGATAAGGTCCAGCGTGTGACCGCCTTTGTGAGTGGCCGCAGAGGACCATTGAGTGAGGCCGAGGGAAGCTGTGAGCGAAAGAAGTTTAGAGGTAGCCGGGGTGGAAGTGTCAATGGGGATGTTGAAATCGCCCATGATGATGGTGGGGATGTCAGCAGAGAGGAAATGGAGTAGCCAGGTGGTGAAGTGGTCGAGAAAGGTGGAGATGGCTAGTTCCGGGGGGCGGTAGATGACAGCCAGTTGGAGGTTGGAGGGGGAATAGATGCGGACGAAGTGCACTTCGAACGAGGGAATAGCAGCGGAGGGTGGAAGTTGAATGGGGTAAAGGAGCAGGTATCAGACAGGAGTAAGCCAACTCCTCCACCACGTTTGTTGCTGGGGCGAGGGGTGTGAGAGGTAGAGCTTTTCTTAATAAAGGGTCGTTTACCAGAATATGCCCTGAATAAAGTATGAAATTGAGGAAAGAGAGCGCACATAGGGCGATAAAAGTGATATTTTGGGTGACAATACACGGTGAGTGCACTAACCTTTACAGGTTGTGAACAGTCACAACCCCTTGCAGAATATGCCCTGAATAAAGTATTCAACTCTTCTGAACCCAGTGGTTCCCTTGCCTGATTTTTGGAGGAGCGCGGAATTGTCGGCATCTCAAATATCTTGTTCAGAATCCCTTGAAGATCCTTTGTGGGTCCGATGCCATCTGCAGCACTCCTGACAAATTCATTATATGTGTTGTGCATACTCACAACATGCAAAGGTGAGAATTTTACCTTATAGTCAACTAACTGTTAATTGGGTAACTGCTATTGTGCCCCTTTATTTACCGTTATCAGTTCTACTTACACATTTGAATTGTTGGCTCATGGCCCGGGAGAGACATTTTTGTCCATCTAACACTGCCCGCTATCAAGGCTGGCAGATCAGGGCCCCCGCTTCCACAGGGGCCCCCAGCCCATGCAGCCTCTATGAGGCCCGTAAGTCAGGGGGGCCTGGAACCAGCACCGCCCCCAGTGCACGCAGCATTCAACTGTATCAGCATCATACAGTTGAAAGCAATAATGGAGGAGAGCGTCAGATGACGCTCCCTCTCCCATCATTCCCCACTGCCTCTGACACAGCAGGTGTCACTTCATTGCATACACGCTGTAGGTCGGCAGACGGCAGTGCAGCTGCTGAGACCGAAGCAGAGCTGGAATCAGCGTGGGAATGAGGAGAGAAGAGTATTGTGGGGTTTTTTTATATATTGTAGGAATCGTACTCACTCAGATGCTGCAGGAAGACAGGAGGAGCGTTACTTTAAAAACACAGTCCATGCGGGTTTATTTGCTCCATAAACCCCTAAGCTACAACAAAAGGTTCAAGGCCTTTAGAGCAGGCAAAACACCACAAATGTCTTTAGCCGGGTTCTGCTCCCCCTGGTCTGTGGGCTCACAGGCTGGGCAATGTCCAGCATGCAGGCTCGGTCCGGAGCCCCACACACAGGAAAGCTTCTCCCTCCCTGCACGCAGACCATGTGCCAAACAACAGCATCCATTGTATAAGCTGTAACCACACCCGGACACATGCATGCAAATGAACCTCTTAGTGCTTTCATGTGCTAGAGAAAAATACTCTGGGTTACATTACAGGGAGCAGCAAATCCCTGTGACACATACCTCCCATTGATAATGTGGCCATTAGCCTCCTTACAATATATGCAGTATATGAGTGAGTGAGTCCTGGTGGCCTATAAGACTGTAGGACTGCGAGTCTGGATTATATTCTATGGGGGATGGCTACATTATATTCCATGCCGGGCTGCATGATGGTCTACATTATATTCTGTCGGGGGCTGCATTATATTCTGGGGGAGGCTGCATTATACCCTATGAGGGGGGCTGCATTGTACCCTATGAGGGGGCTGCATTATACCCTATGAGGGGGGCTGCATTATATCCTACGAGGAAGCTACATTATATTCTATGGGGGCTGCATTATACCTTATGAGGGGATTGCATTATACTCTAAGGGGGCTACATTATATTCTGTGGGGGGCAGCATTATACCCTATGAGGGGGCAGCATTATACCCTATGAGGGGCTTCAGTATACTCTATGAGGGGGCTACATTATATTCTATGAGGGGGGCTACATTATATTCTATGAGGGGGGCAGCATTATACTTTATGAGGGCTGCATTATATTCTATGTTATTGCTACATTATACTATATGAGGGATGCATTGATATTCTATGAGGGGGTTACCCCAACCCCTACTACTTAATTAAAATGTGTACTACCTTATATTATACCCTGATATTAGTGTGTTTTACTGCACAATTAGTGGTCTTGAATTTATTTCTATGTAGCTACATAGTGAACCCAAAAAATGATTTTCTCTGGTGGGCCCAAGGTGCTCCAGTCTGACCCTGGATGAGGGAATGTGCTCGGATAAAGTGTTATATGAGCACACTTGGGTGCTAACCGAGTGACTTCGACGGGCTCGAAAAATGTATTTGAGTCCCCGCATCTGAATTTCTTGCGGCTGTAAAACAGTCGCAACACATGAAGGGTTTGCCTAACAAATAGGCAATTCCAGCATGTGTTGTGGCTGTCCAACAGTACTAAAACATTCAGTCACTCGGTTAGCAGCCGAGCATGCTCATATAACACCCTATCCGAGTACGTTTGCTCATCATTATGAGTGATGCCTTAGTGACTAAATGATATTTGGACAAAGGCCAGAGGGTGGGTGAGCAATAAATCACTTCTCCTTCAAAGTCCAAGGAATTCATTTTGGGATCTCCCCCTTATATTATAATATATAATACTAATAATTGGTATTATTAGTATTATTATTATTATACTAATAATATCTTATATTAGGTCCTATTTTTCTGTTATTTATAAAGCATTGTCTCTAAATTGCAGGATGTCTAATAACACAGGCCTTGTACGTATGACATAAGAAAGTTACATAAACTCGGTACTGGGCACAGTAATGGAAGGACAGGACGTACTGTGCAATACTGTACATCGCACACAATGGCAAACCTTGGATATTAACTCTAGCTGCAGCAGCTGCGACAATGAGAAACAATACATGCACAGGGTGTTAATTATTTAATGCAGTATCCTCTATTTGCAGGCTGGATAATTCGTTACTTGCTTCTTTGTTTCCTAGTAACACAAATCTTTGTTGACACCGAATACTTTTGGCTCGCCCCTGCAATGCCAAGTATGTGTCCGAGAATCAGAGACGGAGCTTTACACTCTGTTCACTTGGTTCCGAGTAAGATTAGCACTACAAGCTCCATACTTCAGGGTTTTCTTAGCACTTTATATAAAGGGTTGTCCTGTGCTCTGTTTTAATTGAAAGGAGCTTATGGGGCACATTAAATACCAACAGGTAAAACACAGTAACATTTTGTCACTTGTCATCCATCTTCCACTTTCTGGTCAGAGGACTAGGCTGAGCCTTAGATGAGTCAGAAGTTACATCACTTGCTAGCACTAGCCAACGGCTATCTTTGGATATGCCTGTATGCAATGATTGGCCCCTAGAAATGACTGTATGCCGACAGAATGTTATAACTTACCGATATGTTGGAAACCAGTGGATTTGGAGCTCAGTAAGAAAAATGCTAATGGGACCAACTGAGCAAAGGATGTAGCGTTAGTAGGGTTATTATCTGTCTGATTCTACACGAAACAGCTATTATTGTGTATGCAAGCCTCCAATATATCGGAGTAACTGAAATGTGGCCATGCTGCACTGCTGGTAGATAATAAAGCACCATTCCAGTTTTTTTTATTCCATTGCTGGATTGGTGCTTCTACTCTAAGGTCTCTGCACCTAGTCTTATACTGATCTTACCAGTCACCGTCTTCACCTTCTATTGCTGCTGCTCCTGTCAATCTCAACCAGTTTGTTACCTGCCGGATCGCTCCAGTGTTTGCTGGAGCCGGAAGTCACTTTTCAATGCAAGTCTAAGAGCGCCTCTTTCTGGCCCTCAGACTTACATTGAGAGTTTGTGACCGTTACGTCTGACTTCCGGCCACTCAGGAGTTACGGTCACAAGATGGTGCCGCGCAACCTGAGCAGCACCAATAGAAAGTGAGGACTGCGGCGGGTAAGTATAATACTGGGGTCAGGGAACGTAGATTAGTAGTACCACTCCAGTGGTAAAAAAAAGAAAATGCTGATGTGGTGCTTTAAATAAGGGTATCCAGAAGGTCCAAGGTATTGTAGTAGAAATGTGTTTTTATTCTCAATACATTTCAAGGTTTCCATGACTATAAAACCACATTTATGCTACAATATTTTGCCTCCATGGATAACCTTATTTAATATCTAGCAGCAGCACAGCATACCCACATCTCCTTTTACCTGATCTCTACATTGGATCCTCCAACCTGCGGTGAGTCGCAACAGCTGGATTTATACTTTGAGCCATCCTAGGAGTTGCGCTTTATCACAACCTGCATCACCCTTTAAGACTGTTGTCTGGATAATGCCCTATTTCACTTGTTTGGCCCCCAGCTTCCCCTCAGGCTCCAATATGAAGCAATCAGATAAGTGTTGACTTTAGCTTTTGGATAGTGTTGATGGTAGGATTAAGCCCCCGTCTCACACAGCGATCTCGCTAGCTGAGTCACTAGTTTTGTGATGCAGCAGCGATCTCCCCAGCGATATCGCTGTGTGTGACATTCAGCGACGATCAGCCCCCCTGCTGGGTATCGCTGATCGTCGCTGAATGTCCTGGACATTTTTTTGATCGCTGGTCTCCCGCTGACAGGCACGCATCGCTGCGTGTGACAGGCGGAAGACCAGCGATCCGCTGGTAACCAAGGTACACAGCGGGTTTCCAGGCGCGGGGCTGTGCCTAGAAACCCGCAGTGTACCTTGGATACCAGCGCCCTGATGCAGGGAGCTGGTAACCAAGGTACACAGCGGGTTTCCAGGCACCGCGCAGCGCCTGGAAACCCGATGTGTACCTTGGTTACCAGCTCCCTGCATCAGGGCGCTGGTATCCAATGTACACTGCGGGTAACTAAGCGATGTTACCCGCAGTGGTCGCTGTCCTGATCACTGCCTGAGCTGCCTGTTTGGCAGCTCAGCAGCGATCATGTAGCGATACACCAGCGATCCTGACAAGTGCATATCGTTGTCGGGATCGCTGGTGTATCGCTTTTTGAGACCCAGGCCTTAGTCACTAATGTGCATGGAGGCCTCCTGAAACCCCTAACAGATAATGTTGGGGGAGAGAAGGATCCAGTATGTCAGATTTTGGACTACTAAACCTTTTGTCCTCCCTGAGATATGACGCCATGAAGAGGAGTTTAGTAGCAGCTCTCATAGAGAATACTGGAGCGTTCAGTTGAGAAGTCCTGTGTGAGGCAGATGGGAAATATAACTGTTGGCCAAACAATCGAAAATTATTCAGCTGACAACTACCTATTGTGTATGGGGCCAATAGACAGTGTTTCATTATGAACACCTTCAATGCAATATCCAGGCTCTTCCCAGCTGGCCGTGAAGCCAGTATATATAAAGTGTCCGATTGGCTACAGAAATCACCTTGCTGGACACTGGTATATAAAGGCCATGAACACGGCTACAGTATCAGTGATGGATGGCAGGATGGAAGAACAGATGAGCACTGATGCTCTTTTAAATCACATTTCCATCTGTTTTTATATTTTTTTTAGAAGTTGTATAACCGCATTAACCTTGACAATTTCTAGGCATTTCTACCTTGTTCATCCAAAGGTTGATATTCTTACAACACTGCACAAGAATGAACTGTCAATAATCCTATTTATAGAATAGATGTCGGCGTGCACACAACCAGAATTAGGTAAGGTGCAGGTGTAATAGACCAAGGGTCATAATAACATGAAGAATAAACACCGCACTCTAAGGGAATAGTGATGATGCTGAAAATAACTATTTTATTCACAATTTAGGCAACATCTAGGGACAAAATCAAAGCGAAAAATAACGTTTCGGCCCAGCCAGGGCCTTTGTCAAATAACGCTTTTGTGATAGTCCAGTGCCGTGGACAGTTATTAATAAAGATGTGAGGACCAGTATGGTGTCCTAATATGGCCAATATGTGGAGACATCAGTATGGGGTGTTCCCTAATAACCGCAGCGTTATGGGGAGCAACGGTCTGTGGGGATGAATCCCTAGTTACAGCTGCTTAATATGAATACCTTGCAGAGGCAAAAACACAGTACATGGGGTCCCCAGTGTGAAAAGAGGCCATTTTTGATGGTAGTCAGCGCTTGTTGCTGGTTGCTGGTAGAGGCGGCGCTCGAGCGCATACCGACCAGGCTAGGCGCGGGAGCGCCGCCTCTACCAGCAACCAGCAACAAGCGCTGACTACCATCAAAAACGGCCTCTTTTCACACTGGGGACCCCATGTACTGTGTTTTTGCCTCTGCAAGGTATTCATATTAAGCAGCTGTAACTAGGGATTCATCCCACAGACCGTTGCTCCCCATAACGCTGTGGTTATTAGGGAACACCCCATACTGATGTCTCCACATATTGGCCATATTAGGACACCATACTGGTCCTCACATCTTTATTAATAACTGTCCACGGCACTGGACTATCACAAAAGCGTTATTTGACAAAGGCCCTGGCTGGGCCGAAACGTTATTTTTCGCTTTGATTTTTTCCCTAGATGTTGCCTAAATTGTGAATAAAATAGTTATTTTCAGCATCATCACTATTCCCTTAGAGTGCGGTGTTTATTCTTCAAATAATCCTATTTAGTTTATAGGGATTTTACCTCATTATGAAATGCTTGTTCTGTCATCAATTTGAGCCCTTTCTGCTAAAAAAAAAAGATTTTAATCCAATAAAGAACAGTATAATTTTGTTTCTATTATTAGTCAATAACAGAAAGAATTTTATCTTTTTGATTCATCATCAAATCTATTTCCAAAAAATGATTCATCTGACTTGATGAACACTATTGGAATATGTTTGGTGCAACAACTCCATTCCTGTCTATGAGTGTTTAGTTGCTATATTTGTATGCTGTTTATAAAGTTAGAGGAAAAAAAGCTCACAGAGGCTCACACAGGAAGAGCATGTGACTGTATTTCCTGTTTTCCTGTGTCTGTGTATGAGAGAAGCAGCCTGCTGTAGATGCTGCACAGAGAGACACAAATGATTTATTCCTGATCATCATATATTGTTCCTGTTTGTTCCTGGATAAAGAAGCTCTGTTGTCACACGCTTGGAGAGTGTCCGGAATAATCCACTGCCAACAAACACAAATTATGGTTTAAAGGTCTTTAGAGAATTGTGTGAGTATTGTGTCCTGTTACCCTATAAGATTGTCAATATAACCAACAGCTAGTGAAGGGCATACTTTTCTCACAGTCCCCTGATTATGGTGGTCTATAGGTTGCTCACGGGGTACAACAGTGATGACAGTGATAAAACCACATTTCTATTTCTCTATACCTCTGTAACCTATTGCATAGAACATACGTACAACCAGATGATATGTAATGAATGATGTATAATGAAGATATAAATACAGCAAACCTTATAGAGCTACAACCCAGGCAAATAAAGACACTCAGTGCAGTGTGAAATTTGTTTGGATATCACGTAACAAAACATTCAGATGCTTTCATAATGTGTTGAAAGATAATAGAGAATGGAAAGTGGAATATGAGAAGTCATTAGTTTGCAGATCTTTGTTAATGTGCTTTTGTCCTCCGTTGACATTACCACAACTATGACAGATTTGAATAAAAGCGGGTCTGAAGGCTTTTACTGTAGGACAAGATGCCAAGGAGTCATGCATTCCTGATAACCTTTATTACATTGCTATGGCAGCTAGGTTTGCCCTCACTTGATCCAAACAAATCCACCTATTTTTTTATCCATTAATATCCCTGTCATCACTTTTGGCTTACACAGTGCTCAGCATAAATGAGTACACTTTTAGCTTGCTATCAGAGTCAACATTTTTTATGAGATACCATACACTAAAATACTCCCACAAATGTAAGCCATTGATTGCAAGCAAGATTTGTTGTTTTGGACAGCCCAATTTTTTATCCAAAAATTAATGTAAACCATGTTGCAAAAATAAGTACACGCCAATAGAAGTCTTAGGAGCAAAGCTAAAGTTTAGACTACAACATTGTAATTAACAAGAATTCAACTTCAGGTTAGTCTAATTAGTCATTAAACAGGTGTCCAGCAATCAGTTGACAATGAAAGGGCATTACTTAACAAAGAAAACCCATTCCCATTTCATGCTGATAGCAATGGCACCACATGAAAGAGAAATGTCACAAGTTCTAAAAAGAAAATTAATTTTTGACACAAAAAAAGGCAAAGGTTACAAGAAGATCAGCTAAGCTTTACTTATCAGTCAGAATACTATAGAAAGAGTGATACTAAAATGTAACAAACATGAAAATACAACTATTTCACAAAAACATCCAAACACCTAAACAGGAGCGTATTCTGATGAGAATGGTTAAAGAAAAACAACGCTCAAGTTCACTGCCCTTAGCTAAAGAAGTAGAAAGCCAAACCAGGGTGTTTTTCAATACAACATACACTGCAGAGGACTAGCATGCATGGGTGTCATCCCCTGAAAAAAGGACCATGCACAAAAGAGCCCACCTACAATTTGCCCAAACCCATGCTTAAAAGTATGAAGATGACTGGTACTCTATACTCTGGAGCAGTGTTCCCCAACTCCAATTCTTAATAGCCCCCAACAGATCATGTTTTCAGGATTTCCTTAGTATTGCACAGATTATGGAATTATTGCCTTGTCAGGTGATGTAATTATCACCTGGGCAATACTAAGGAAATTCTTGAGGACTGGAGTTGTGGAACACTGCTCCGGAGTGATGAGACCAAGAAAAATGTTTCGGAACTATTGGTTTGAAAACTATATGGAGTCGCAAACGTAAGGAGTACAAAAAATGCATGATGCCTACAGTGAAACATGGTGGGGCAGCATGAGTGCTGTGGATGTCGTGGAGCTGCATTTCATCACTAGCATCATGAATTCACAGATTATTGCTCTATATTAAAAGAGAAGATGCTACCATCACTCTGTGCCCTTGACAGATGTGCACTTTTCCAACATGACAGTGATCCAAAACACAGGTATGAGGCCAGTGCAAGATTTCTGAAGAAAAACAGGAAGAAAGTGATTTAGGGGCCAAGTATGTCTCCTGATCGGAACCCAATTGAACTCTTATGGGTAATTCTGAAGATACAAGTTGAGCATCACTGTCCGTTCAGAATCCAGGCTATAAAATAGGTCATTTTTTAATGAATGGAAAAAGATAGATGTAGCAATATATCACTAACTTGTTTAATCCTTGACTAGAAGACTTCATGGAGGTAATATAAAATACTAAAATGTAGCTGTTTTTGATGTGGTGCGTATTCACTTTTGCTTCAACTAATTTGAGTAAAATTTAAGATTTTGTGAAATTAAAGTTAAATTATTAGCATAGTTTGCTATCCTATTCCTATTAGAAAAAAAACATATTTGTTACATCCATGTTTGATCCCTGCTTGAGGTTACTTCTGATTTACTGATTTAACAACACCCCCCACCCCATCATCTTGTAGCTGTCAGTTATAGGTCTTACTTACTCTGGTTCACCCCTGTTGATCTCCTTTGACTTAGCCTGTGTTTTCCATTCTTGGCTATGGCTTCTGTTTAGACTTCACTACTGCATTAATATTTTGTACCTGATTTTGACTTCTTGTTACTGACACAGTCCGACTATCCTCTGGCAGCCTTCTCCACCAGCCAGCAGCCACTCCGGGACACAATTCAAGGAAATTTGTGTAACTCCAGATTCCTGTATTGGGCCGGCGTCACACTGGCGAGTGTGATACGATTAAGTCGCACGACTTTCTCGCATCAACACCCGGCACGGCCACCCGCTCTCGGACCCGAGTGTGTGGCTGCATGTATTTCTATGCAGCCGCACACTCGGGTCCGAGAGCGGGCGGCCGTGCCGGGTGTTGATGTGAGAAAGTCGTGCGACTTAATCGCATCACACTCGCCAGTGTGACGCCGGCCTTGGAGTTAAAGTGTGAAGGTCAGGTCCTACAGAACCTGCATATGAGGTTGCTTGCTCAAAACTTGTCCATAGAAGCCCTTGTAAGTGCTACCAGCCTTCCACTGCTAGCATTTCTTTCCAGTATGTTAATACATATGTAAGGTTCTTTGTCTCTTTTGACATGTTCCTTGAAACTCAGTTTTCCGTCGGCCATTTTGCTTTCTGTCTTTCTGCAGCTCTTGCCCTCAGTTAATATGGAGTTTCCAGTTTTCATGTTCCCGCCCTGATTCTCTCCCTCTTGCTTCTTAAGCAGCCTCAGCTGAACAATCAGTGCTCCTGAATCAAGCCTCAGTCAGCCTGTGACCTGACTCCTGGAAACCTAGGATTTTGGACTCCAGCTATTTCCTACTGAGGAACTTTGGAACACTTTTGGACTTTGGAAACCTGCTGTCTGGTGAATCCATGTTTGCAGAGGAATTACGGTACAGAGAAGAGATCCTGAACCTGCTTGGAGAGTTATTGTAGAGCTTGAAGTTACTCTGGCCTGCTGTGTTCTCCTGCCTCTGTTCCTGCAAACTGTGTGACCTTTTCTGCATGCTTGTATGAAGTAATACAAGTCATTTCATATCAACCTATGTCTCATGTGTTTTCCTCGCACCCAAGCACAAGACGCTATAGGAACTGTACACTATACATGACAAGATTCAGGAGCCAATGTTTAGTGTCTGCTGGGTCTGGGAAAGCCGTGTCTGCTGTGACTGTGGATATCAGATGTCCGTTTAATACCTTCTGTGATAACAGTGGTTGTGACTTCTCACAACCATTCCAGGTGAGCGCATTCCCTTAAATGTTACTCTGGAGTGTTACCACAGGTAAACACTATTGTTTTTTTTTTTCCTTTCCTCTTCTCCTTCCAGCACTTCTGCCTTAAAAGATCTGGAAGATGGAGGCCCGCATAAAGGAGCTTTGCGGAGTGACTGATACAATCCTTGCAGATATACAGACTATAAAGACCCGTTTTGCAAGCTTACAGGACCTCACTAATCATAATTTGCAAGTGTTTGGACAAACTACTCAGGAATTACGAGCCAGGATTGAGGCTCTAGAGGAACGAGTCCAGGCTCCTGCCATAACCCCAAGTTACCTCCTTTTCGTTTTGGCGGTGAACGTGAGAAATTCAGGGGATTTATTAACCAATGCAATCTATTTTTCTCTGCACATGCTTCACAATTTCCCACTGAACGATCCAAAGTGCTTACTATAATCATGTTGCTTACTAATAAGGCTTTGATGTGGGCAAACCCTCTGATTGAGACTGAGGATGATTGTTTGAATCACCTTGATGCTTTTATTTCAGCCATGGGGCAGGTGTTTGATGACCCCAATCGAGGTGCAACAGCTGAAGCAGCCATGTTAACTTTGCGCCAAGGTAAGCGTTCAGTAGCCGAATATGCCTTGGATTTCAGGAGATGGGCTCTTGATACCACTTGGGACACTTCCGCCAAAAAATCTATTTTTCGGAAAGGGTTGTCTCCACTGATTAAGGATGAACTTGCTCGTGCCGACCCTCCCACTGCGTTAGGTGACTTTATTAACTATTGTATCCGTATTGATGCTTGTCTGACTGAACGCAGACAAGAGAGATGGTTCGAAAATAATCGCACTAACCTTTTCCTACCTCCCTCCTCAGCTAAGGAACCTTTGAGTAGGATCACAAGGGAACCAGAACCTGAACCCATGCAGGTGGACTCTTTACAAAGACGGGTTAGTGATGCACGCAAAGAACATCGTATAAAGGAAAATCTATGTTTTTACTGTGGTAAGTCAGGGCACTTCATTATAAACTGCCCCAGCCGTTCTCGTAAGACTACTGCAGCAGTCATTCACTGTGAGTGTTGCGAGAGGAGCTCTGTCATGTCCGAGCCTCAGACTCCAGAGAGATCTGCTGCAAGAGATCTTGATTTTTCGGACTTAAACTCTGTTAGTTCTGGGGACAATGACGGTATAAACACTGCAATTTTTCAAGTTTCCTCAGCGGTGTCCCAGCTGAGTTGTAAAAGAAATAATTCTCATTGCTTCCTTTCCATCAAACTCTGGGTGGACTCAGTCTGGGTGTCTAGCTCTGCTATGATCGACTCAGGAGCAAGTGGAAATTTTATTGGATATCTCCTTTGCTCTGAAACAGGGGATACGTTCAGTGAAGAAGGCTGCTCCAGTACAGATGGAGACTGTGGATGGCTCCCTGCTGACCTCTGGACCAGTGGATCAGGAAACAGAGCCTTTGAGGGTCCTTATGGGTAAAGATCATCAGGAGAAAATGTCTTTTATGCTTATCTCTTCTCCCCACTTTCCCATTATTCTAGGGCTACCATGGCTGCAGGCTCAGAATCCTACCATTAACTGGGAGACCAAGGAATTACACTTTCCGGAGAAACAGATGAGTCAAGGAGTTTCAGCTTGCTCTGTTCCTAAAGGAACCATGTCAGTCCCTGAACTACCAGCTGTATACCAGGACTATGTGGATTTATGTGACAAGAAGAACGCTGATCAACTTCCTCCTCACCGTCCATATGATTGTCCAATCGAATTATTGCCTGGAGCCGAGATACCTTTTGGTAAGATCTACCCCCTAGCGGGGCCCGAGCTAAAAGCTTTGAAGGACTACATAGATGAAAATCTAGCCAAAGGCTTCATACGCCCCTCTTCATCTCCCGCAGGTGCACCCATCTTCTTTGTGAAGAAGAAAGATGGATCTCTGAGACCCTGCATAGACTATAGGGAACTCAATAAGGTTACTATTAGAAACCGTTATCCATTGCCTTTAATCCCTGAGTTGTTGGAGAGAGTGCGGCACGCCAAAATTTTCTCTAAACTGGATCTCCGTGGGGCCTATAACTTGGTCCGTATTAGACCTGGAGATGAATGGAAGACTGCATTCAGGTCACGCTATGGACACTTCGAATATCTAGTTATGCCTTTTGGTCTGAGTACCGCCCCAGTCACTTTCCAACACTTGGTGAATGACATCTTCAGGGATCTCCTAGATACATTTGTGGTGATTTATCTGGATGATATTCTAATTTTTTCTAACTCCACAGAGGAACATCATGGACATGTGAGAATGGTCTTAGAACGCCTAAGACAAAACCATCTCTACATCAAACTTGAAAAGTGTGAATTCCATAGGACCGAAATTCAATTTCTGGGGTATGTACTATCTATGCAAGGGATTAGTATGGATGGAAGCAAGACCCAAGCCATCAAGGATTGGCCAATTCCTAGAAATGTGAAGGAGGTGCAGCGCTTCATCGGGTTTGCCAACTTCTATAGACGTTTCATTAGGAATTTCTCTGAGGTAGTGTCACCTATCACCCAACTTACCCGGAAACAGTCTAGGTTCTCCTGGACCCCGCAAGCTCAGGAAGCATTTTCCTGTTTAAAGGACAAATTTACCACCGCACCTATCTTAGTACATCCCAACCCCGAGCTTGCCTTCATAATAGAGGTGGATGCTTCAGACTGTGCCGTTGGAGCTATACTCTCTCAGAGAACAGGTGAGAAGAATGTCATGCATCCCTGTGCCTTCTTTTCCCAGCAGTTGTCTTCGGCTGAGAGGAACTACGATGTGGGCAATAGAGAATTGTTGGCCATTATTGCCGCCTTCAAGGAATGGAGACACCTTCTTCAGGGAGCTGCACAGCAAATAGTCGTCCTGACAGACCATCGTAACCTTGAATTTATCAGGTCGGCTAAGTGCCTGACTCCTCGCCAGGCTCGCTGGAATCTTTTCCTAAACCAATTTAATTTTGTCATTTCTTATAGACCAGGATCGCGCAATGGAAAGGCTGATGCACTCTCTAGGATTCATTCAGCAGAGACACGTCCACTTACTCCTCCTAAGACTATTCTTCCTGACTCTAGATTCCTGGGAGTGATTCATAATCAAGACCTACTTAAGGACATCAAGGAAGCATACCATGCGGATTCTTTGTTGGCTCAACCCCAAGGGACGTAAGTCTTGTCTTTAAGAATGGTGTGTGGATTCAGGGACAACGTCTGTATATACCTGAAACAGTCAGATTGAGAGTATTGCAACTCATCCACGATTCCAAGATAGCCGGGCATAGGGGAATTCTAAAGACACAAGAATTTCTTTCTCGTTTCTTTTGGTGGCCCACTTACAGGAAAGATGTTTTAAACTATGTCACTTCATGTGAAGTCTGTGCAAGATGCAAAACACCTCGCTCCTCACCAACTGGTCTGTTACAACCTCTTCCCACCCCGTCCCGCCCGTGGGGATCCATTTCTATGGACTTTATTGTGGAGTTACTAACCTCTCAAGGGAAGAACACCATTCTAGTGGTGGTTGATCGTCTAACAAAGGCAGCTCATTTTATCCCTTGTGTCGGCTTACCCACTGCAAAACAGACATCAGACTTGATGATTAAGAATGTGTTTCGCTTACATGGAGTACCGGATGAGGTCATTTCGGATCGAGGGGTGCAATTCACTTCAAGGTTTTGGCAAAATTTCTGTGCCGCATTGGACATTAAAGTAAACCTTTCTTCTGCTTTTCATCCCCAGACTAATGGACAGACAGAACGAACCAATCAGACCCTGGAGCAGTATCTCCGCTGCTTTATCTGCCACCTACAAGATGATTGGGTGGATCTACTTCCACTGGCTGAGTTCTCTTATAATAACTCTCAGAGCGCCTCCACTAAGCAGTCTCCTTTTTACTCCAATCTAGGTTATCATCCTAACATTCTTCCTCGATTTCCCATAGATACGCCCTTGCCGGCAGTGGCTGAAAGAATCACTTCTTTACAAAAGAATATGGATCTTCTAAAGGAAAATCTAGAATTGGCTCAGGAAAGGTACAAGAAAGCAGCAGATAAATTTCGTAAACCTGCACCAGCTTTCAAGGTAGGAGATTTGGTCTGGCTGTCAACCAGAAATCTTAAAATAAAGATTCCATCGTCTAAATTGGGACATCAGTACATTGGACCTTATAAGATCAGTAAGATTATAAGTGCTGTTGCTTGTCGTCTTCAACTGCCCAGAACTATGAGAATCCACCCTGTCTTTCATGTATCCCTACTAAAGGCTGCAACACCCAATACGTTTCCTGGACGCTCTTCTCCTTGCCCTGACCCAGTGCTGGTCGATGGTCAGGAAGAATTTATGGTGGAAAGGATTCTAGATTCCAGGTTGTACAGAAATCAGTTGCAATATTTGATTAAATGGCAGGGCTACCCAGTGGAGGACAACTCATGGGAACCAGTCAATAATGTAAATGCTCCTCGCCTGCTCCGCCAGTTTCATCAGAGGTACCCTGACAAGCCTGGTCTGAGGTCAACCGGAGGTTGTCCTTAAGGGGGGAGTAATGTAAGGTTCTTTGTCTCTTTTGACATGTTCCTTGAAACTCAGTTTTCCGTCGGCCATTTTGCTTTCTGTCTTTCTGCAGCTCTTGCCCTCAGTTAATATGGAGTTTCCAGTTTTCATGTTCCCGCCCTGATTCTCTCCCTCTTGCTTCTTAAGCAGCCTCAGCTGAACAATCAGTGCTCCTGAATCAAGCCTCAGTCAGCCTGTGACCTGACTCCTGGAAACCTAGGATTTTGGACTCCAGCTATTTCCTACTGAGGAACTTTGGAACACTTTTGGACTTTGGAAACCTGCTGTCTGGTGAATCCATGTTTGCAGAGGAATTACGGTACAGAGAAGAGATCCTGAACCTGCTTGGAGAGTTATTGTAGAGCTTGAAGTTACTCTGGCCTGCTGTGTTCTCCTGCCTCTGTTCCTGCAAACTGTGTGACCTTTTCTGCATGCTTGTATGAAGTAATACAAGTCATTTCATATCAGCCTATGTCTCATGTGTTTTCCTCGCACCCAAGCACAAGACGCTATAGGAACTGTACACTATACATGACAACATATTTCCATGGCAAATACCAAAAGCATATTCATTTGGCATAAGTTAGGTCAGTGGGGCTCTCTGGATATGTTCACAGAGCTATGGGTGATTATGAGAGCAGGGTGTCAGTCATTACATGTCTCACACTGGTAACATTCCCTTTCATATATAATTAGCTCTGGAGGCAGATTCTCATGCAGATCAGTGTCCGGCCTGCAGATTTGAACATTTCATTTGCATATAGGAAAAATATAGATTTCTCTGAAATAAGATATTGGATCGCAGATAACAAGGTATCATTTTATCCAGCTACCTATGACCTGCATACCCATATAGACGGCTTATAAGGGTTGATCCTACTGACAGATTCCCTTTAATAAAGAAAATTAGTAAGTGATATATAACAAACCATTAGAAGCTAAGAATACATTGACACTCACATTACTATCACAGACATTGTCGCGCCCTTTAGCAACCTAAAAACTCAAACAAAAGACTAGACTGGTCACAGCTTTTTGTAATTTATATCAATTTGATAATAGGAACATAAGACACCCACATAATAAAAACACTTTCCTCTCTAACTACAATGTAATGTGTTGAGTTTTTGAAGGTCAGAACTGATCAATTTTCATCTCCTTTTTGAAGCAATGAAATGCAACACAATAAGACATTAAATAATCTCTTCTTTGAACACAATTCACACATGTAAATTATTCATCCCCCGAGGAAACAGATATTTTGTCCCAGACAAAATCTAACATGTGTTTTGTTATAAAAAGGGCAGATGATCTATATTTGTAAAGTGAGGAAAAAGAACAGACAAGTACGTCCATCTCTGATAAAACTTTAATCAAGAGGTGTCAGTGTGAGCTTACAGCCTGTCCTCGATGGTGACACTGTGTCAGTAACTTTCTGTCTGGCCTTTGTTGGGGATGCAATATCAATCTTTTATCTACCATTATAAAAGAAGGACCCATTTATTCCACTTCTCTATGTTCCCACCAGCTTCACATGGAAAAGAGACCTTTCGACAGAAACCTCAGCTTCAAAACAATGGAACTGGAAGAAATTGCAACCAAAATTTCTGCTCTGGACAAATGGAGATCAATATTCAGTTCTCAAGGGTGAGGTGGTCAATCGTAGGGGGGGTAAATTACATTGAATTTGCCAGTACTGATTTCCAGTTCCAGCTTTTCCAATATGTTTGAAAGTGTCTCTTACTTTTATTGATTGCAGATTGGAGATCAGAAATCCAGCAAATCAGGTAATTCACGTAAATTTATTGTGATAGCACAATGGACTTTTGTAACGTCTTGGTCTATGCTCCATTATTAATAGAAATGTATGACGAGTTAGTGTTCAAGAAGACTTTGTATTTGGTAGAAATAGTATGCGCAATGTGTGTAGAAGAAGAACACACTACATACAAGTATTATATATAAGTATTTTGCCCAGAAATTAACGGGATCTAAATGGCATATACACATTTGGGCATACACAATTGTTACAATGTAATTTAGTGTTACAATAATGCGTTTATAATTGGCTACATCAGTTCATAACATTTTATAAACACAATGTAAAGGCTCATAACATAGCTATATTTCTAGCCCGTGCAGTGCAGATCTATGATAGGCCTACTGGCCCATACTGTATGACAAAATGCTTCCAATTTTATCTGGAGGCTTTTTTTATTTTGTTTTATTTTTATTATTTCTATCATTATTTCATCAGATATATTCCATTGTATCCCACAAAGTTATAAGTCATAAAAAGCATTATAACACTATGACACATTAATGTTCATAACGGATTGTATTAGAAATGACTTAAACAGCAGCAGAGGTAGAAAGAAAATGTCAGATTACCAGCATTTACTCCAAGACGCCGCAGGGTGACCTTCATCCACAGCACACACACATCTCGTCCATATTGTTCGGCAGCAATGATAGCATAAATCGTTAGTTGTAGGTAGTGAGGAAGTGGAGCGGCACCACCAAATACATAGAGAAATGTGCCATATACCGAAGAGCAATTGTAAGGAACTGAAAAGGAAGAGGGTGTGAAACAGGCACTGATATCCCTGCAGTATCACCAAAAAGCAAGGATGGTAAAAAGGAAAATATTTATTAAACACGTAATGACCAAACAAGGGTTAAACACATTTAAAAGACAATAAATTCCTGTGTCCCCAAAGGAAAATAAATGTGGACAACCGACCTTAATCCATATTAACAAATATTGATAAAACAGTGATGGAATATGAAGATAAATGGGAAAAAGTCAAATGTTAGTATGCAAGATGAAAACCTACTAAAGTATATAATGGCTATAAGGCACCAAGAAGGTACACAAATAAGAGGAACAAGTAAATGCTGTAGTATATATGAAAATAAACCAAATGCCTGATCCTAAAAGCCAGGGAACAACTGGTGCTAACTGTAATAGGATAAAATGAATGGATAAGGTGTAATTCCCACGCGTTTCGCCACAAAGATGCCAATTTCGTACTCTCTTCCTCTTCTGTTCCTTAGTATAACTTACTAGTAACAATTAATAAGTACTGGATATAAAAATAAATAATGTACTATTTGTTTCCCTTCATTACCTCACCTCCTTCTATACATCAGTATCCCACCTCTTGGCCATATGAGAAACATCTATATTATTGACATTAGTTGTCGGCTACATATGAGTAACTAATGACAACTGAGGACAGGAGAATTCCCGTCTCTGAGCTCTTACACTCTGAAAATCTGTAACATTTTCACATCATGAGAAGCATAATTTATAGTAACAGATGTTGGCGTCACATAGAAGTTACAGACATGAGCTAGAGAATTCAGTCCTGAGCTTGAGAATGGAATTACACCTGCTTTCTGGCCAATATTCAGCATCATTCCCTCACCAATTACCAAATGAAGCCTAATGATCCTTGAACAGAAAATAAGATCTTGAGAAATAAGAACAAAGTCATCGGCTTAGTAATAGATTTTAGGACTATAATATATGAAACTGGATTGTAATGAAAAACATCAAAACATTGATAATGCACATAAAGCATTCTTGCAACTGTAAAGAAGTTGTATCGTCCTGTAGCATTCCTCCTGTATGCTATTTACAAGGTAAAACAAGGCAAAAAAAAGTGGCACGTTACCTTCAAATGCTTTGGAAGAGCATTTGAAGGTAACGTGCCACTTTTTTTTAATTCTTAATAACATAAATTAGTATATTTGATAACATTCTATTTAAAAAAAAGTGAAAATATAAATTGCTGTCATTTTTTTAATTCATTTTTATGCAGCCTCTGGGGGCTGCCATTTCCATTTGCTTGTGTATAAGTGTCACCGTCACTGCACACCAGGCAAAGGAGACAAGGACTGGTCTCCAATTTTCTATGCTGAGGCCGTATCAGTTGTGTACGGTGCATGCTCTCAGTAGACATGTCTGGTTTTGATCTGTATCATGGATCAAAATGAGCTGTCATCAATGCGCAATCCGTGCACTGTCTGTAATTAGCACTGCAATGAATAAGAGAAGCTATTTAATTATTTTTTATTTAAAGGGAATCTGTCACCCCATTTTTGCCCTATGAGATAGGGCCACCGCCATCAGGGGCTTATCTACAGCATTCTGTAATGCTGTAGATAAGCCCCCGATGTTACCTGAATGTGAAGAAAAACGAGTTATATTATACTTACCCAGGGGCGTTCCGCCGTCCGTTCGGGTCAGATGGGCGTCGCGGTCCAGACCGGGGCCTCTCATCTTGTGACGAAGCCGGCGTGTTCTTTCTGTCCTGTCGCGGCTCCTGCGCAGGCACACTGCTCGGCCCTGGTGAGGGAAGACCAGAGTACTGCAGTGCGCAGGCGCCGGACCTCTCTGACCTTTCCCGGTGACTTTCAGGTGACATCGGCGGCTTATCTACAGCATTACAGAATGCTGTAGATAAGCCCCTCATGGCGGTGGCCCTATCTCATAGGGCGAAAATGGGGTGACAGATTCCCTTTAATTTTTATCAGTGAAAATCGCTGATCAAACTCCGATGGGAAAAACTGACACTGACATAACACTGATGAAAATCGGATTGATAACACTGATGAAAAACCATTAGAGTTTGTACCTACGGGAAAAATCGCGGACATCTGAGTGAGGTCTAATTCTCGGTCAGTCGCTGTGTGCACGATTGTATTACAGTGTAGCCACCGACTAAATGTATCTGCAGTGTGATTCCAAACACCAGCAAGGGGAGCAGTGACGTCAGCAGTTACTAACCACCATTTTTGGCTTTCGTAACAATATATTTAGCTTTGAGATAGTTTTTGGGTGGCAGATATATGCAGTTGCTTTCCCTAGTGTCTAAAATATGAAAATATGGAATTATTTAATTTTTCACGTTTTCTAGCCGTGAAAAAATATTACTAATTGTATAGAAAAAAAGGTTTAATTTTCATTAAAATAGAAAAATGTGGAAGACACACGCTGTAACTACGTGCCTGTAAATTCTTAGCCCCATAGGAAAGAAGAACTAAAGTCCCGATAACCTCTTTAATTGTTTCTCAACCATAGACAGAATACGGTACTTGTTTAACTAGACACCAGACATGACGGCAGTGACTCCTGATGGGACATCGGGGGTGCAAACATGTGCTCCTTACTGCATAAGGCAGGGTCCGACATATTCTCTTGTTGTGGGGCCCAGAAATGATTTGGGCAGAAAATGTTACAACAGCTACGCATGTACCTATAGTTGATAGATTTTACAAACAGGAAAAACAAAAGGAATTATTATTTTTTTATTAAAGTACTGCAAAATTCTTATGATATTACTTCAGAAATTAGATTTTTGAGTCATCAATGAAATGTTTTTTAGGTTTCTTCTGTCATTGGCTGATTTTTTCAACATTCCTTAGCTGCTTTGGGTTTAGTGTTCTGCATGGCTTGTTAAATCCATGACTCAACTTATCCATTCAGCAAGGTAGAACGTGTCGTATTATCTGGTAATCGAGAAGAGTCAGGAAGGCAGAAACTTGGCAGGAGCTGGTAGTGAGGCCAGAGCTTCAGTCATCACAAGCTCCTTCATCGGTGACTTCTTCTGTTACATTGTTATTATGAATATTTGTGCAGAGGTCCATGTGACTGGAGACGCCTCAAAGCTAAATTACATTCAATTGCTGCAGGAGGACGTCATGAAGAAACCAATAGTAAGTGACACCTCACTTTATCAGCAGGTGTGTGGTCTGCAGCTTCAAGATAGTTACATGCAACAATATTGGTTTGTTAATGATCCTCGTACAAGTACGTGCTGAGTATTGATTTTCTCTTGATGTCATCTAAAATATGTTTCCATGTTACAGAAATTGTTTGTTTCTTACTTATAACTGACTTTAATTTACATTTTATTACAAAATCATATTTTCATGTGGCTGAATTAGTTTGTCTAAGCTCTAAGGGCTGGTGCAGACGACCATAATAATCGGACGAGTGCTAACCAGCATTTTGACAGATAGCACTTGCCCCCATATTATGCTTTGGGGCTGTACACATGTCCAATTGTTTCCTCGGACAGAGCCCATAAAGGGAAAAAAAATCATAGCATGCAGAGCTGGATCTGATATTCGGATTGCACTCAGCCATGCAAGTCAATCCATCGTCTCCTCCTCCGAGAGAATCGGATCATAGTCTGATCAGCGTTTGATAAGAGTGTGATTTGCATAATGGACCTTTTTTTAGGATTAGAAATCATGCACCTAGCCTAAGGAAAATCTAATATTTGGGGGGAAAAGTACATTTAAATATGATATTAATGTTTCTGTAATTCCAAACAGTTATCAAACTAATACTTTGTAAATTAAGTAATCAGCAGCAATATGATGTAACACAGAATGACGTACATGTGTCCAAAATGCAATAAACACCTAAACATATTGTCTTTACCCTCTTCTGAAGTGACCCATCTTCACTATATCACTACTAAACTTTGTATTGAACAACTGCATTCTGTGAAGATTGGCATTTTCACAGTGTTTATATTTCCTTGTATTTTTTATATATAACGATATGTAAAAAATGATTCAAAGTGCAAATACAGATGGACGCAACTGTTCGTGAATTGGTATTCGTGTTCTTTTTTTGGAATGTGCACATTGTAGATTCAGATTTAAGGACGCAAAACTGTGAAGGAACAATGCGGAATCATGGAGTAGAGAACTCCTTCAAGACTGTTGGAGAGCCATTCTAGGTAACTACCTGATGAAGTTGTTCGAGAGAATGCCAATGGGGTCTAAAGCGGTCATCAAGTAAAAGGGGGTATGTTGAGGGTTAATTCATATTCTGGTTTGTTTCACATGTGTTTCTTGACTCTTGGTTTCCATATGGGTTTTTTTGAAGTTTTGATTCCTTCAGTCTGAATCAACAATGTGCACATTCCAATATAAAGAAGAAAAATTATTGCATGAACAGGGGTATCCAAACTCTTAATCTATGACTGTAGATCTAGTGAGATCACTGTCAAATAAGTAAAAGAAGCAACACTTGCAAACAAAACGTGATGACATTTAATTAATATTGGTGGTGATCCGCCTGACAGCTCAGTTTTAGTGCCCGAAACAAAACAAGATATAGTATTTGTCTTTGTGATTTTACCTTTTTGCCATTGTTTGGGTTTTTCTGTAAAGAGGAAAGAGACTAAGGGTATGTGCACATGTTGCAGATTAGTCTGTGGAATTTTCTGCAGAGAATCTGCGCCTCCTGGCAGAAAACGCAGCATAAAATGCTTGCAGATTTCCGGAAGAATTGGTGCAGATTTGTTGCGGATTGCAATGCGTTTTTGCTGTGCGGATTTGTTAGGTGGGAGAGGTGGGAGAAGAGAAGAGAATAGAGAGAGAGAATATATGCCTGAGCTGATATGTGCCTGAGTTAAAACGCTGCTGTGGATCCGCAAAAAGAATTGACATGCTACGGAAAATAAAACGCTGCAAATCTGCGCGGATTTTTCCGCAGCATGTGCACAGCAATTCTTCATTTCATATTGACTTACATTGGCTGTGCACTACACTGCGGATTTCATGCAATTCCGCGCTTCCAAAAACACTGCGGAATCGCATCGAAATCTGCAACGTGTGCACATACCCTTAAGGGGAGTCTAGCTGATAAATAAGCGAATCTCCTGAAAGTGTCAGGGAAAAAAACCCAAACTGCTGAGAATTCTATCATATTGAATTACAACAATCTAAGTTATAAAGAAGTGGTTATAAGGAGCCTGTTTCATCAAGACCACTCTGTGGTAAAGCATAGCCCCCTGGCAGGCACCTATTTGTTAGGGATCAGGCAATACAATATTTACAGATGTCCAAGCATTGACCTCTATAACTTAGGCCAGTTTCACATATATGTTTTCTTTCTCACACGTGAAAAATGGATGGATCTTCATCAATGTTTGGTCATGGTCATCATTTCTTCATCAGTTTTTTTGGTACACAAAAATAGTAGCTGATGGAGGTTTCTCCCAGCTAACAGTCAGTGAAAAATGAATAGTGCTATATTGTATATAATGAATGTGCTGTTCGACTTTTTCACTGACCAGTAGACTTGCATTGGTGATTTTCATCCGTGACTAGGATCAAAATTGGACGCGTCTTTATTTTTTGCCTATACTCTAAAAATCTAAATATCCCCGTAGACTAGAAAGGGTTCTCTTGGAAAAAATGGAGATAAAATATGTATAATAAAATCGAACGTGTGTAAGAGGCCAAATTGTATTAGCATCAAAACTTTTATAAAAAATTAGACATTCATTGAAAGGGTTACACCACATCAATGAATAATGAGAGTGTAGAACAGGACTGGTGGCAGACTTAAAGGGTTAACTTTTCTGGTACCCCATTGCAGAAAGAGTAGAAAAATGCATGGTGTAGCATTTTTCCCAAAAAAAAGTTTGCTGTGAAATTTGATCTAATGAGATCTTTAAGGGAAAAGTATAATAGATGTCTTCAAGCAGTTAACATGTACAGTAAGGTAAATCACCATGGAAAATGTTATTAGTAAAATAAAAGTTGAAGCTAAAAACCCTAACATTATACAAAACTCGGATCTCTACACACACATCTACTGGTGCTTAGTCCTCCACCCATTAATGTAATGTGTTGTTGTTAAAAGACCACCCAAGATCCCCACAAAGCAGATGAAGAAATTGAGGAGAGAGCAGAGACTACAAGCAGCAAGAAGCATGGGACGTTTCCAGGCAGCATTTTCTATTCCATTCCAAGAGAGTTGATAATAGCATCCAACCTCGGTGGTCAGCCCATCTCAATAGAAATGGCAACGGTAAGCAGAGCTTATCAGTTAAGGAAGAGATGAAATCTAAACCAGGACCAACAAAGAGCCCATGAAATGCTAGCTGTCACACTGTAACAGGCAGAGTGTCATTAATGCAAATAAGTCAGTAGAAGGTTGAACAAGAAGAAGATAAAACAGTAGTATACTCCTCAACATAGAAACTGCAACAAAAAGAAGAATCATGTAGTTCTGGAAATCAAATGATGATTAGACATTTTAATAATATGCAAATAATGAAAAAGAAGAAACAAAATTTTCAAAACATCTTGAATTATTCAGTATCGAATAAATCAGAAGTCTCCGCACTTACACGCCTTGGCTGCTATCATTGAGGTTATTATGCATTTGGGCACACAAATCATCAAGATCCACTGCTGGCAGCTCCCTATGCAAGTGCTGACTAATGATATCCCAGATGTGCTTAAGACTAGAGCGGAGATGCTGCAAGCCATCGTAGCATGTTTAGGCAATGCAGGGTGCTCAAAGTGGCACGAAATACATGTGACCTTGCATTGTCATGTTAAAATATGGCTACTGGGACTCTTACGTTCCCTCATGAAGGTCTCTTGCCCACATGACCAATCTCTGGCTATCACTGTGTCCACTACAAAAGCAGGACACATCGCTGAAGATGATAGACCTCGATTCCAGCCTTCATTGCCATCTTGCTCTGCTCCATGATAGGCTTTGAGAGCAGTGGTGTGAGGTCAATGGATGCCTGTAGCTGGATGTCTGGCTCTTAGCCCAATGTCACACCAGTAACTCTCACGCCTTCTCAGCGCTGTTCTACTCACTGTGTTAACTGTGCTGCTCCATCCAGTGACAGGCCATCGCGCTGAACTGCCTGTGACACACTCCCAGCTCTGCTGCATTCCCTAGTTGCTGGAGAGTTTCCACCTGGCTATAGTGAGGTGAGGCCAGACATTACCGGAATTTAACCCTGCTGTGTCCTGCTCAGTCCATTTCCCTGGCCTATCCCCTGCAAGAAGGGAATATATTAGACAGCTCATCCATCCACACCTGGCTTGAACTTAGGTTTCTAGTGGGCAGTTATTTTCTAGTTTTGGTGCTTTATTGTCTAGTCTTTCCTTTTACTGACCCAGCTTGTTTACTCATCTACTCTGATCTCTCTACTCCTGACCCCAACTTTGTATTCTGATCTGCCCTGCCCCAACCTCGTACTGTCTGATCACATCTCTTTACCTTGTGTTCTGCCAGCTGACTCTTCGGTCAGCCTCTGCAGATCTAGGCACTGCTCTGGAGTGGCACTGGTGACTACCCTAACAGCCAAGCCTATCATCATGATCAGTAGCTCTAGTGAGAATCAGGAAGCCACTTAGTCACGTTTTCAACACAAGAACACCAGGCCACATATTGCTATTGCTACTGTGAGCAGCCTGCCTGGCCTAACTGTGCAACCATGACTTGTAATGTTTCCGGACTGTCTTCCATCCAACACATCTGGGACACCATTGGTCGGCAGTTGCAAAGGGATTTGCCAGTACCGGATCGGATCTTGATGATTTGCGTGCCTAATTCAGAGTGCCACGACATTCATTCTTCAAACAACCATTAATAACCTCATTGATAGTAGTCAAGGCGTGTAAGTGCGGGAATTTCTGTGTGTGACGCTCATACTCAAGACTGAATAAATTGAAATGTTTTCAAATGTTTTCAATTTTTTTTAAATAATTTGTATATTATTAACATGTGTATAGTTTCTGTGATTTTCATAATTCCACAACTTTTCCTTCTTGATATTGCAATGTAAATGTTGAGGATTGCATATTTATGACGTAGCAGCAACGTCTAATTACTGCACCTTGCCAGTTGGCAACATGTTTGAAGATCGGCAGTCGTTTAATAGCCTGCTTAAATAGGAAGACCATGGTAAACAATGCGCACTGAATGATATGTCATTGTAATTGTAATTATTTAGTACTCATGCCATTGTTCTCCTCAGCGCAGGTACTGTTTTCACAGGTTGATGATCTTTTGGGCAAATCAAAAAATCATTTTCACCGACGAATGAGCATTTTCATTGGCAGCCTGTTTATACTGTATGATTTTTGTAAAGAAGCGGTCCTAAGAACACTTACTTACGATTATCAGACAGCATAAACCTTAACCAGTTTGAATATGTTGAATTGGCCATTTCATGGAATAGTAGCTGCAGAGATAAATAAAACATACTTTTTAATTTTTAATTTTTCATCTCCGTTGTGGAAATATTGATTTGTAAAGTTTAGATTCTAAATTTATTAAGACTAAGTGGGCATTGAGAGATTCCTCTCTGAGGGCATTGTCTTTTATCCCTGCATGATGTTGCCCAATCAAAAGCAGAAGACATCATTCAAGGAAAAATAAACATGCCCCCAGAAAATGACAGAAGTGGCTTTCTCTGTGTGAAAAATTTAATAACAAACAGCCCTACTGTTCCCAGTAATATCACTGCCGACATCTTCTGTGATTACAAGCAGGGGCGGGGAGTAAAGTCATTACAAACACTATTTGCAGTTCTCCCAGCGCTGTCAGCACTGCTCTACTTCCCTCATACCCACACTGACTACTGTCAGATGAGTACTGCAAGAAGAGTTTGTAATGACACAAAGCTCTGCTCTACTTCCCTTTCTTGCTTGTACTCACCAGAGGATCCATTCAGTGATATCAGTGTGTCATTACATGTCTCTTACAGAGAAAGCCGGATCTGACATTCTCTGGGGCGTGTTTTTTTTCCCCCCTTGTGATGTCTCTATTTGATTGGGAAAAGGTTAATGCCCTCATAGACAAATCTCTTCTAACGCCTCCTTGTTATTAAAATTATAATCTAAACTTTACTAGATAATATCTGCACAATGGAGATGAAAATTTGAAAATAAGAAGTACATTTTATTCAGCTCTGCAGCCACGATTCCGTGATGTGGCCAGTTCAACTTGCTCAAACTGGTGGAAGGTCCTCTTTTAAAAAAAAACAGTTATTTCTCATCAATAATCTTATGATCAGTGTCTGCGTGATTCCATGATTGGCATGACAGTGGACAAGGGTGTGATACGAAAAATATATGTGTAATTACTTCCAGTTAGGCATATGGTCATTATAGATAATTACAGCAGATGGAACAACATTGATCCACTGAAGAGGGCAGAATTTATAATAAAAGGCGTTGCCCAGTTGGGCAAAACTATTTTCAGCAATTTATATGATTCATATACTAATGTTTTATATACATTTTTAAGGCAATGAGGAAAATTCTGTTTGGAAACACATTTCAAACATTCAACTATGAATGGAAAAAGTCATTTTTCAAGTTTAGAGAGGCCTTTTCCGAACTGGCTTATGCTATTGAAGCAGAGAAGGTGAGTGACTGTTAAAAAAAAAAAAACAGAATAGATTTTACTATTACAAATAATGTACAGAAATAGAAAATGAAAACATTAGTGGATATCTGAAAATGCTGTGACTTTGACATAATCGCCATGACTCATTCCTAATAACCTGGCATTACTGGTTCGAATACAGAAATTCCGCTGACTATAAAGCTATCATGGCTCACTGAATAGGTATATTTGGCTTTCTGGTCAGCCACCAGGGTTGAAGGGGTTAGAAGCTCATCTAGACCCTGTTCTATTGTCAACACCAATTTGCCATGAGAAAACATGTCATCTGAGTGCAGTCCCATTTACAGGGACTCAAACAATGGAGAAGACGGAGAAATTAAGTTCTCCATCTTCTCCTCACCTGTGATATGAGTCTCTCATACGAGAGAATCGGTTCACACTAAGGTGACATTCGGTTCAAACTCTGAGCCAAGTGTCATTTACATAATTGAGTCGATTTTTTCACACGGGAGAATCATCACTCGTGTGACTCCAGCCTTAAAGGGGTGTTCCCATCTTCAAGATCCTTTCAAAATATACACTGCTCAAAAAAATAAAGGGAACAGTCAAATAACACATCCTAGATCTGAATGAATGAAATATTCTCATTGAATACTTTGTTCTGTACAAAGTTGAATGTGCTGACAACAAAATCACACAAAAATCACCAATGGAAATCAAATTTATTAACCAATGGAGACCTGGATGTGAAGTCACCCACAAAATTAAAGTGGAATGTAATGTCCTTAAAACAAGTCAAAATGATGCTCTTAGTGTGTGATGCCTCCACGTGCTTGTATGACCTCCCTGTGCCTGTATGACCTCCCTACAATACCTGGGCATGCTCCTGATGATGTGGCATATGGTCTCCTGAGGGATCTCCTCCTAGACCTGGACTAAAGCATCCACCAACTCCTAGACAGTCTGTGGTGCAACGTGACAGTGGATGGAGCAAGAGATGATGTCCCAGATGTGCTCAATCGGATTCAAGTCTGGGGAACGGGCGGACCAGTGCATAGCTTCAATGCCTTCATCTTGCAGGAAATGCTGACACACTCCAGCCACATGAGGTCTGGCATTGTCCTCATTAGGAGGAACCCAGGACCAACCGCACCAGCATATGGTCTCACAAGGGGTCTGAGGATCTCGGTACCTAATGGCAGTCAGGCTACCTCTAGCGAGAACATGAGGGCTGTGTGGCCCTCCAAAGAAATGCCACACCACACCATTACTGAACCACTGCCAGACAGGTCATGCTGAAGGATGTTGCAGGCAGCAGGTCGCTCGCCATGGCGTCTCCAGACTCTGTCACGTCTGTCACATGTTCTCAGTGTGAACCTGCTTTCATCTGTGAAGAGCAGAGGGCGCCAGTGGCAAATTTGCCAATCCTGGTGTTCTGCGGCAAATGCCAAGCGTCCTGCATGGTGTTGGACTGTGAGCACAACCCCCATCTGTGGACGTAGAGCACTCAGACCATCCTCATGGAGTCGGTTTCTAACTGTTTGTGCAGACACATGCACATTTGTGGCCTGCTGGAGGTAATTTTGCAGGGCTCTGGCAGTGCTCCTCTTGTTCCTCTTTGCACAAAGGCAGAGGTAGCGATCCTGCTGCTGGGTTGTCACCCTCCTACGGCCCCCTCCACATCCCCTGGTGTACTGGCCTGTCTTCTGGTAGAGCCTCCAGCCTCTGGACACTACGCTGACAGACACAGCAAACCTTCTTGCCACAGCTCGCATTGATGTGCCATCCTGGATGAGCTGTACTACCTGAGCCACTTGTGTGGGTTGTAGAGTCCATCTAATGCTACCACGAGTGTGAAAGCACAACCAACATTCAAAAATGACCAAAACATCAGCCAGAAAGCATTGGTACTGAGATGTGGTCTGTGGTCCCCACCTGCTGAACCACTCTCTATTGAGTGTGTCTTGATAATTGCCAATAATTTCCATCTGTTGTCTATTCCATTTGCACAACAGCATGTGAAATTGATTGTCAATCAGTGTTGCTTCCTAAGTGGACAGTTTGATTTCACAGAAGTTTGATTTACTTGGAGTTATATTCTGTTGTTTAAGTGTTCCCTTTATTTTTTTGAGCAGTGTATATTAGGTGTAATAATAATACTAAAAATAATAGCAAATATCTTCAATTAGAAAGATATAGTTCTTCTGATTAGCTATGTCACTTACCCCATGTGGAGGGCATTGCAGTAGCTTAAGTATCCATGATTACAACCACTAACTGTTATGATCTACTACAAGCACTAAGGAAAGGTGGGAATTCTGTCCCTACAATAGGACTGAGCTGGATCCCTACGATGTAACGGGGAACCTGATCCTGCGACCAGACCCGCTAAAGTCCTCAGCTAGTCTGAACGAAGACCTATAGTTGCGAGGGAGGAATCCCTACAAGATCTAGGGACTGGGTGAAAAGGTGGACACCTCCTAACAGAAAGTGTAGCAGAGAATATAAAACAGAAAACAAATACTAAGAGATCCTAAGATCAAGCAAAACTGACAGAGTAAGGCACCTAAGCACCCGGCTAGCTTAAGAGTAGATAATACAATGAAGTCCAGCAAAGCCAGAAGGGCGGAGCCAGACTAAATAGGGTAAAAAGGTCATGTGACAGCAAACTGAAACAAAATCTGACAAGAGGGTTATAACAGTACCCTCCCTTCAAAGAGGATCCTCCGGATTCCCTATGACTTAGGCTTATCCGGAAATCTCTTGTGAAACGCTCTGACAAGTCTAGACGCAGAAACATCATCCGCCCTCACCCATGAGTTATCCTCGGGTCCATAACCCTTCCAAGCGACGAGGTACTGCAAACCCCCTCTATACCGTCTAGAATTTAGGATGCGGGAAATCTCATATTGCCCGTCCTCCACCACCAGGGGAACAGTGGCCGAGACGTCTCCATCTGAGACCTCAGCTTTTTTCAAGAGAGAAACATGAAACACCGGATTAATCTTCCAGGAGGTAGGAAGCTCCAACTTAACAGCAGATTGGTTAATAACCTGAAGCACCTTAAAGGGCCCTACAAACTTGGGACCCAATTTCTTAGACGGAATCCTCAAGCGCAGATTCTTAGAGGACAACCAGACCATGTCACCAATAGCAAACAAAACCTCTTGTCGTTTTCTATCAAAATACACTTTGGATCTTTTGTTAGCCTCCTGAAGATTACCACGCACATCAGTCCAAACTCTCTCCAAAACACCAGAAAAATTCTCCTCTTCAGGTACAGCCGATCCCAACTTGGAAAATGACCCAAATGACGGATGTCTCCCAGAACAACAAAAAAAAAGCGAACAACCAGCAGAAGCGGATGTATGGTTGTTAAGAGCAAACTCAGCAAGTGGCAGAAACTCAGACCACCCCTCTTGATTATCAGTCACAAAACAACGCAAAAACTGCTCAACATCCTGGTTTTTCCTTTCTGTCTGGCCATTAGACTCAGGATGATATCCGGATGAAAACGACAAATGAACTCCCAACCTGTCACAAAAGGCGCGCCAAAAACGAGCCACAAACTGAGGTCCCCTATCAGAAACAATGTCAGTAGGAACACCATGTAGTCTGACTATTTCCTTGACAAAGGCCTTAGCGAGAGTCTTAGCGCAGGGCAGTTTGATGAAAGGAACCAAGTGACACATCTTGCTAAAACGGTCCACGACCACCCAGATGACAGTGAAACCCTCAGAGGGGGGAAGGTCAGTAATAAAGTCCATAGCCAAATGTGTCCAAGGTGCACTAGGAACCTCCAGAGGGCAAAGCAACCCCGCAGCAGGAGTATGAGAAGACTTAGATCTAGCACACACAGTGCATTGACGTACCCACTTAATGACTTCCTTCTGCCATCCTGGCCACCAAAAACTGCGACCCACAAGTCTCTTGGTCTCAGAGATTCCAGGATGACCTGCCAAGCGAGAGTCATGACATTCAACAAACAAATCTCTCCTCAGGGTACCAGGCACAAACAACCTCCCATGGGGAGTGTTAGATGGGGCATTCTCCTGTGCTTTAAGAATCTCATCTTCCAACACGGAGTCCAAAACAGCAATAACAACCCCCTCTTGCAAGATGTTTTACTCCTCCTCCTCAGTACTCACCATAGGAGAAAAGCTGCGAGACAAAGCATCAGCTTTAACATTTTTAGTACCTGGGATGTAAGTAACGGTAAAATTAAACCGTGAGAAAAACAGTGCCCACCTAGCCTGACGGGCATTCAAGCGTTTGGCAGCATCAAGGTAGATCAGATTTTTATGATCGGTGAAGACTTGAATGGGAAATTCCGCTCCCTCCAAAAAATGATGCCAGTGTTCAAATGCGAGTTTAATTGCCAACAATTCCCGATTACCGATATCATAATTTAGTTCAGACTCAGAAAATTTCTTTGAAAAAAAAGCACAGGGATGTACTCCATCCGTCTTTTCCTGAGACAACACTGCGCCGACCCCCACAGAAGAAGCATCAACCTCAACCAAAAATGGTTTAGTCACATCAGGCTGCGTAAGGATGGGAGCAGAGCTGAACCTCTCCTTTAGCAACACAAAAGCCTCAATGGCCTCAGTAGTCCACTGAACCGCATCAGCACCTTTCCTGGTGAGATCGGTCAGAGGTTTGGCAATCACAGAAAAATCTTTTATGAATTTTCTATAATAATTGGCGAAACCCAAAAACCTCTGTATTGATTTCACACCAATAGGTCTAGGCCAATCCTGCACAGCTTGCACTTTCACCGGATCCATCTCAAAACCTTCACTGGAGACAATGTAGCCCAAAAAACTAAGTCTCTTGCACAGCGAACTCACATTTTTCTAGTTTGGCAAAAAGTGAATTATGACTCAGTAACTGTAATACTTCACGCACACTCCTCCAATGAGACTCCAGATCCGGTGAATAAATCAAAATGTCATCCAAATACACAACCACACTTCTGCCGATCAAAGGTCTAAGGATGTCATTAATAAGATTCTGAAAAAATGCCAGAGCACTGGAAAGTCCAAAAGGCATGACCAGATTCTCAAAATGACCCAGTGGAGTGTTAAACGCAGTCTTCCATTCATCCCCCTCCTTCATGCGCAACAAATTGTATGCCCCTCGAAGATCAATTTTAGAGAACCACTTGGCCCCCACTAACTGGTTAAACAAATCAGGAATCAATGGCAGTGGGTAAGGATTGCGTACAGTAATCTTATTAATCTCACGAAAGTCTAGACAAGGCCGTAAACCGCCGTCCTTTTTTTTAACAAAAAAAAATCCAACCGCCACAGGAGATTTGGAAGGCCTAATGTGACCGGCGGCCAAGCTTGTCTGTATGTATTCCTCCAAAGCCTTTCTCTCAGGAATAGTCAAATTAAATAAACGACTTTTAGGAAGAGTCGCTCCAGGGACAAATTCAATCGCACAATCATAATCTCTATGAGGAGGCAATACCTGCGATTCCTTATCAGAAAAAATTTTCCAAAAATCCTGAATAGGTACAGGTAACTCCCCCTTAACTACAGCAGCAATACGCCCGTTACAACACTTGTCATAACACTTAGGACTCCAGGACTTAATTTCATTGGTAGACCAATCCAGTACCGGATTGTGCAATTTTAACCAGGGTAACCCCAAAATCACTGGTGAGGGCAAATTATTCAAAACTACCAAATCCAAATTCTCTTGATGAACACCATTAATAGTAAGAGGAAATTCACAGATATGGTGAGTAACATTTTTCAAGTGAGAACCATCCACAGACACCACATTAATAGGGGAAGACAGAAGTTTGGGTTTTAATTTTAGTTTTTCCAAAAATTTCCCATCAATCACATTGAAAGTTGAACCACAATCCACAAATACCCGAAACTCCATTAATTCCTCCTCACCAGCAGTGGTAGCAGAAAGAAAGACACCTTTATTGTTTAAACAAGCTATACGGGCGAAACTGACCTCATTTTTTTTTTTCTCTTAATTCATTCGAAGCGCACAGTTCTTAATGAAATGCTCAGATTTACCACAATAGAAACACAAGCCCTTAGCAAATCTGCATTCTTTTTCCCGAGAGTGAGGTGTCATTGCTCCAATTTCCATCGGCTCTGCAATGTCAGTACATTCCTTCTCCAAACTTGGAGCTGACAAGGCAGATTTACTCTCATTAACCCTTGCACGCAGTCTCCTATCCACCCGTATGGCTAATTGCATAGCCTGTTGCAAGTTACCAGGTATAGGATAAGCAATCAGCAAATCTTTAACCCTTTCACTTAACCCTGCAAGAAATAAACTTTTCACAGCTGAATCGTTCCAGCCCACCTGTGTGGACCACCTTCGGAAGTGAGTACAATATTTTTCCACATTACCTGATCCCTGTCTCAAACGTCTCAATTCTGTCTCAGCTGATGAAACACGATCCGGATCGTCATATAACAACCCCAAAGCAGAAAAAAAACTATCCACAGATCTAAAGCATGGATCACTAGGCTGCAGAGAAAAGGCCCAGTCCTGAGGTTCTTTGCGCAAAAGTGACATTATGAACCCTATGCGCTGTGATTCATCACCAGAGGATCTGGGTCTCAAACGGAAATACAACAAGCAAGCATTTTTAAAAGAAAAAAAATCTTGTTGTTCACCAAAAAATAAATCAGGCAAACGTACCTTTGGCTCCACGAAATGTGCTCCAGAACAACTACTCACGTGTTGCTGGATTTCAGCCACCTCCAGAGAGAGACCCTGCAGGCGTTCAGCCAAATCCCGAACCGACACCATGATGGAAAACAGAAAATCTTTCCTTAGAGATTTTTTTTTTTGGGCTGGACTTACTGTTATGATCTGCTACAAGCACTAAGGAAAGGTGGGAATTCTGTCCCTACAATAGGACTGAGCTGGATCCCTACGATGTAACGGGGAACCTGATCTTGCGACCAGACCCGCTAAAGTCCTCAGCTAGTCTGAACGAAGACCTATAGTTGCGAGGGAGGAATCCCTACAAGATCTAGGGACTGGGTGAAAAGGTGGACACCTCCTAACAGAAAGTGTAGCAGAGAATATAAAACAGAAAACAAATACTAAGAGATCCTAAGATCAAGCAAAACTGACAGAGTAAAGTACTGCCACACTACACGATCCCGCTAACGATCTCGTTAGCATCGCATACTAATGAGATCGCTAGCGGATCGTTACAATATCCTAGAGTCGGCCACATTTAGCGATGTCGTTAAGGACGCTATCGCGGTTAGCGATCTCCTTAACGACTTTAGCGGTACAAAAGTACCGCTAAATCGCTAAAAAAGGTGCCACACTCAGCGATATATACTTACCCAGCGGGACGCCGACGATCAGAATAGGTCCGGAACGATCAGGAAACGGACAGAGATCACAGCAGGGGCCACGTCGTTGCTGCATGCGCACACAACAACATCGCTAACGGATCGCTAAATAGTGACGTTTTAGCGATCCCGTTAGCATGTTGTTTGTGTGCATACCCTAAGGCACCTAAGCACCCGGCTAGCTTAAGAGTAATAATACAATGAAGTCCAGCAAAGCCAGAAGGGCGGAGCCAGACTAAATAGGGTAAAAAGGTCATGTGACAGCAAACTGAAACAAATCTGACAAGAGGGTTATAACACTAACAACTAACTAACTAAATGTCAGGATTAAAGGCAAAAATACAGCTCACCTCTCAGCTGATCGACGAAACCTTGTAGCCAGACGGTGCTAGATCCAGCTTGAGTAGCACAGCAATAACAAAAGGAAGGAGGGGGAATGCAACATATCCAGGCTGTAAGTATAAAAAAAAATATTTATTTAAATCCATTAAAACAAACAATGTCCAGAAAAATGTTAAAACTGACTTGTTTCTGGCAAAAAAAATACCCTTAATGATAGTATAGAGTATGTTCTATGATTAAGGGCGTTTTTTTCGCCAAAATTAGTCAGTTTTAATGTTTTTCCTGGACATTGTTCTTTTTCATGGATTTAACTAAATGTCACTATATGAATGGTCGCAACCATGGATACCTAGGCTACTGCAATGCCCTGCACATGGGGTAAGTGACATAGTCAATCAGAAGAACTACACTACATTTCTAATTAGAGGTATTTGCTAATATTATTATTATTACACCTACTACATATTGGGATAGGATCTTGGAGATGGAATACCCCTTTAATCACTCCACCCCAGGAAAATGTAAGAAAAAATCACCTCGTCTACAAAACTCTAGGTGGAAGACTTTGCAGGATCAATGAAAACTTTCTAATTATTGGGGGGCCCACCACAAGGCCTCAACTGATTCCAAGAAAGGGGCTCTGAAGGGCCCTATCTCATTGTGGGAATGCTCACTAGTGGGACCACCAGTGATTTGCATATTATTACCAATCCTGTAGATGTTCATGTTGAATTTCAATCCTTTTATTACTGCAGGAAAATGCTGCTACAAGGGGAATGAGGAAGCTGCTTATTCCCTTTTCCCCACTAAGAATGTGTAGATGCTTGGCTTGGCCGAGTATGAATATGTAAGGGGTGGTCGGCCAACAGCCATCTAAGGTTAGATCACTTAGCAGGGTTGTTAGATGACTAAAGACATCAAATTAGCTACTTATATTAATGAAATTTTAACCCCTTCATGACATCCGCCATACATCTGCGGCGCATGTCAGAAGTGGGTGTATGAAGAGGATTTACGCAGCGAGGACGCCCCTCACCTGGCAGATGATGGCTGAGTTTTACAGCCAATACCTGTCAATAACGTGTGTAGCAAAGCTCTGCCGTGATTGTTAATTTGTTAAATATGGCTGTCAATATCGGGCATCGGCATTTAACACGCTGTCGCATCACTGCATATAGCACAAGCTATCTGACCATCGCACTTCAAGTGCCCTAAGGGGGCTAACAATAACTATAAAAATTAAAAAGTTGAAAAAAATTTAAAAAACCTAAAAGTACAAATCACTCCCCTTTCTCCCACTGAAAATGAAGATTTAAAAAAAATTAATAAAAAATACACATATGTGGTATCACCACGTTCAGAAAAGTCTGATCCATTAAAATATAAAAACAATTAACAGGATCGATAAAACACCTTAAACGGAAAAAATTCAAGAGCGCGAAAAGTATATTTTTTGATCACCGCAATTCCACACAAAAGGCTGTGACAAGCGTCCAAAAATTCACATCCTTCCCAAAATGGTACTAATAAAAATGTCATCTTGACCCGCAAAAAATAAGCCATCACACACAATGCCGAAAAATAAAAATGTTACAGGTCTTGGAACATGGAGACACAACCCAACAAATTTTTTTGAAAACTTCTGATTTTATTTTCACAACTAAAATAATAAAAAAAAGCACTGGACATGTTGACTGTGGCCGTATTCGTACTGATGAGCAGAATAATATTGCATGGTCATTTTTATCACAAAATGTACACTCTTACAAACAATTCCCAGAAAACAGTGTCAGTTTTGTTTTTTTTTTCACAATTTCACCTCATTTGGTGCTTTTTTTCCCAGTTTTTCAGTGCACTTTGTGGTAAAATGATGATGTCATTCAAAAGTACAGCTCGTCCTGCAAAAAACAAGCCCTCATATGTCAATGCAGCATGAAGGGGTTAATAAAGTGCAATCATTTTCTGCAATGCTGTGTAAGGCTGTGGTTCCACGGTCCGGAACCACAGCGCTTTGGACGGAGCGGAAATTCCGCTCCGTCTAAGCCCCGCCCCCTTTATGACGCGCGATCTTTCCGGAGGTGTTCAGGACACCTCCGGAACACCTCCGGAAAGAGCGCAGGGCTACATAGCCCTGTGTTAATTCTGTTGCGGCGACGCACCGTCGCCGCAATACGCGAGGACATGCTGCGGTCTAAAAAGACGCGCCGCATGTCCGTTTACGCAGGTTTGCCACCTGCGTATTGTTACGCATAGTGGAGACGGGATTTCTTGAAATCCCCTCCACTATGCTGTAACATCTGGACGCTGCGTGTTTGGCGCTGCGCCAGCACACAGCGCCAAACACGCAGCGTATCCTGACCGTGGAAACTCACCCTAATAAGTTACAGGGAACAGTTACATACAATCAGGTTCATGTCATAATATTAAAATAAGGAGAGATGGGTCTGCATGCAAACCTACAATCCACAAAGAAAGAGTGTGATTACTGCCATGCAACATTAGATGTTGCATTCTGCTGCATCAGTAGAAATAAATTACAAATACCTTACTTATGTTTAATGGCCTTCAGTTTCTACAAAATTGTGCAGCCATTAATAATGTGCAAGGAAACAGAAAAACCCCTAGCCCTTACTACGACCATTTTACAGCACCAAACTCGGGTCCCCATTGACTTCTATGTGGTCCGAGTTTAGGGTTAAGTTCTGGTACCTGAACCGAACTTTGGACTACAGTTCTACCGAACCTGACGAACCCGAACATACATGGGTCCGCTCATCCCTAGTGGTGATATTTAGAAAGCAGTGATGGATGCGGTTTGGCCGAACAGGTAAAAAAAGTTCAGGTTCAGGTACCAGAACAGTACCTGGACCCGAACCCGGACCCTATTCACTTGAATGGGGGGCCCGAACATCCAGTGTTTGCCAAGCTGTTATGTGCATGACAGCGTGGCAAACACTGCTTCTGATCGGCGGTAAAATCATTACCGCCGGTCAAACAGCCGCAGTTCCCACACTGTCAAATAACAGCGTGAGCCAGCAGCTGTGATCGGAGGTAAAACGTTTACCTCTGGACACTAGCGTAGGCTGATGGGACTACTGCTCCCATAAGACATCTATCCAATACTAATCCTATACTTATCTAGTAAATAAACACACAGCCAGAATAAAGTCTTGTATTAGAAATTTTAAAAAACACACGATATACTTATACACATAGTTATACTCAAATAATGCCCATTCAATTGAAGCCCTCGCCTCCTGTCAATAAAACAAAAATAAAAAACAACAATATTCCTCACCTGTCCGTTGTTCTGTCCCATACCGTAATCCATGTCTGGGGATAAATTGTTTTTAACCTTGACAGTGCCAAGATGCGACCATCCAGGCCGAGAACCACTGGAGAAAGAGCAGCATCAGTGACTAGCGGTGACATCATTGAGGTTACCACCGGTCCCTGATGCTGCGTTTCCAGCCGTGCCAATGAAATGCACTGACTTCGGTGAGATCACCGCTCGCACAGTGAGAAAAGGTCTCATAGTGCGGAGGTGAGTTCACCGGGGGAAATTTCTCACGGTGAACTACCATTGTAATTTGAGACTTTTTCTCATTGTGCTAGCCATCACAGTAGTTCAGGGGCCGGCTCACTGCAGCTCATTCTTCCTTGCTTCTCAGCATGATGCCACCATTTAGGCTGAAGAGCACATGTCCACAGATGTATTACAGCATTGGTCCCTATGGATTCCAGCCATCCTTCCATCCAGCCACCCCTCCATCCATCCCTCATCCATATCTCATCCATCCATCCCCCATCCATCTCTCCATACATTCTAAAGGAAACTGAAATTTAGTAAAATTTCAGGGAAGTTCTTGCACCCTAAGAAAATTTTATTGTTCATTATAGATTTTGATATGCTGAACACGAATATGTTCTCCAAAAGTCTGTATTACATAAGGTTTTTAAGAAACAACAGTTTATAGTCTACATTATGACGTGCATGTGCATTGATGTCAGTAGCAAAAGCAATTGTTTAAAAGTGTTTTGCAGACGACTTTCAATTATAATCCGAGTCAGATGCTTCTTGAATAAGATTCCAGCAATAGTCAGCACGGTACCAAACCAATTTTTTTTCGTTCAGCCAGCATTGACGTACTCCACTTCCCTGGTACCTTTTCTCCATCAGCGCAATGTCTTGGTGAAATCTTTCACCATGTTCATCGCTAACAGCACCAAGATTGGCTGGAAAAAAGTCCAAGTGAGAATGTAGAAAATGCATTTTTAGTGACATATTGCATTTCATCAGAAGATATGCTGTGAGCATGTTGTCCACGAGTTGTTCAAAGTTCGGTGCCCTGCTGTTGCCAAGGAAGTTGAAGGTCACATCTTTAAAGGCTCTCCAGGCCACTTGTTCAGCACCTCGCAAAAGACCATCAAAGCTATTGTCATTCATTATATCTCTGATCTGTGGGCCAATAAAAATACATTCTTTAATCTTTGCATCACTTATCCTTGGAAATTTCTGTCGCAAGTAAGAACAGGCTTCTGATTCTTTGTTCATTGCTTTGACAAAATTCTTCATAAGCCCAAGTTTAATATGAAAAGGAGGGAAAAATAACTTTGCTGGATAAACGAGAGGATTATATTTAACATTCTTCTGTCCAGTAACCAGGTTTTCGCGGAGTGGCCATTCCTTTCCGAAATAGTGCATTCCATTTCATTGACGAGTCAATGAACAGTCGCCATTCCTTCGGGTCATGTTCACATACAAGAGTGCCAAACAACCCCAAGACGTCGTTGCAAAAGGTTAAACTGTCGACATGGTTGAAAAATTGATTAAGGTCTTCTTGACGACTGCGAAAAACAGAAACTCTTGTTCCTGGTAATAAAAGTTTCCGTTTTTGTAGCCTTGATCCCAATAATTCTGCCTGCCTCTTTGACAATTTCAAATCTCTGACCAAGTCACTCAGATCAGCTTGATTGAACAGATGTGGATTAGATGCAGAAGGCTCAAAGTCTGGGTCTGCAGCAGTTTCATTTTCCACTGACATTGTTAGTTCATCTTCGTCGTCCTCCATTGTCCATATTTTAGGCAGCTTTGGAACACGAAGACTTTCATCCTGTGGCACTGGTCTTATGGCTGAAGGAAGTTTAGGATATTCTATTGATTTCTTGTTCTTTGCTGAATATCCCGTTACATTTGTAAGGCAGAAGTAGCAATCTGTTACATGATCTCTCTGCTCTCTCCATATCATTGGGACAGTGAACGGCATTGAAGGTTGTGATCCATTCAGCCATGCTCTAAGGCTTCTAGAACAAGATGGACAGCAGAAATGAGGTGCCCACTGTTTGTCCTGATCTCCTCTCCAATTGAACATTCAAAGTATAGTTCATATGCTTTCTTAACAAGTGGAGTCATTTCCTTCTTTTGTGCTTTCATTGTATATTCTCCGCATATGTAGCAGAAATTTTCACTGCTGTTGAGACACCGAAGCAACATTTCTAAATAAATCTTCAGTTTTTACAATGAAAAGTATTCAGGCGAATCGCATATATGATCGTAACTGGATGGAGGCCCGATGCTATCGCATCGGGAGGGAGGTAATGTCACTATGAGGGCAGCTTTGTAGCGTTGAGAATCTCTCCCTTCCATGTGCTCACCCACCTATCCACTCTCTCTTTCCCCATGTGCTGACGTCTCCCGTATGTGCTCTCTCGAGATTATTTTTATTTATTTATATAGCGCCATTAATTCCATGGTGCTGTACATGAGAAGGGGTTACATACAAAGTTATAGATATCATTTACAGTAAACAAATTTACAATAACAGACTGGCACAGAGGGGAGAGGACCCTGTCCTTTCGGACTTACATTCTACGGGATCGCAGAGGATACATTTTGTGAGGTAAAATATTGTTTAAAAACAGTCAGTGAAATATTTTACCTCACAAAATTAATTCTCTGTGATCCCCTGCTGTAATTTCAGTATTGTCTTTTGATTCCTCCCCTGCCCAGGAGATGTGGTATGCTCTGTACACGGTCAACCGAATGATTCACTGCGCCTGCGCGGAATTCACATAATAAGTGCTTGCATATGTGTAGATCAGCGCATTATGCTATTTCAGTGGAAAATTCAGAATATACTGTTTCAGAAAAAGTTCATATATGAGTTTTTAGAATTATAACAGAATATTATAATGTTTTGTATCATTTCTCAAAAACCTTACGTGATAGGAAAAATCTGAAGTCATTTCTGAAATCAGCATGAAAAAATCTCTCAGGAGCACTCAAAATTGCTTGAGGGACAAAACCTTGGTAACACAGTGAAACAGACAGAAAACAGTCTAGATTGAAACATGCTCTATTATATATGAAAACGTATTGATTTTTTTTATGGTGCTGTTTAATAGCGAAACATAATTATGTGTAGCTAATGATTATCTAATCAATAATAACAATGCAAACTTATATATTAAAGGGGGGAACAAGAGCCATTCAGCTGGTGGTGCAAGCTCACATCATTAAGTACCTGCTGTTTACAAAGAACAACCATGAATACACTTCTATAAAGAGGTAAGACAATGGGAAGGGATAGCACATGTACAGTATATATGGGCATTATTTATTAATGGCAATGTGTGTTTTACATAAGACATGAGGCTAAGCTACAGAACATTCTATGAGATTGTGAAAATAGCCGTCCAACAGATCATGGTATCCTTGAAAACATAGCCATTAACCGATAAGTTGATATCTCATGTGCCTAAAATCAGAATTACAGCTGACAATCTGTAATGTTATGCTTTAAATAATATGACTAATGTTTTAAATAGTACAGTGACATTTCAAGGTAAATAAGTCCAACTTATTTCACTGATTAACAATGACTGTACCTTTTTGATGTATCTTGGAATTATAACCTCGGATGTAGGTAGAAGTGGATATGGTTGTCTTCTACTGGATTTAAGGTATAAGGGGGCAATGGGAAGGGGAGGAGTTTCTATCTATTTAAATGAGGAAATAAGTGTCTGTAACATACTATGCTGGGCTTAGCACATGGATTTATGGCTGTATCAGCCTCCTGAGGAACCCTGGCATGGTGAAACGTGTTGAGGCTTTACCCGAATAACAGCAAAGTGTTTTATCAAGCTAAGTACCTTTTGATTGTTAACCACAGCGTTTTTTCTCACTGCCTTTATGAAACAGTTGATTCCTCTTTTTGTCATGACTGGGTATCAAATGTAGAAATAATAAAGGCGTGCACACTGTAGGGAAGAGAGTAGGTGCTGGCTGAACCTGGAATTGATCCAGTAAAATATAAATAAGAATAAACAGCCGCACTCAATGAGTATATTTATCAATGCATAACATGGGAATTTTTATTAGGGTCACCACAGCATTAGTACAAGTGTCAAAGTAACGTTTTGACCACAGATCCTCCAGATCCTCTGGGACTCTTGGTCCCACTGCCTCAAACAGTCAATCACATCTCAAGACTATAGTTAACCCCTTAACGACCAAGCCATTTTGTAGGTTAAAGACCAGACCAATTTTTACAATTCTGACCACTGTCACTTTATGTGCTTATAACTCAGGAACGCTTCAATGGATCTTGGCGATTCTGAGAATGTTTTCTCGTGACATATTGTACTTCATGATAGTGGTAAAATTTCTTCGATATAACTTGCATTTATTTAAGAAAAAAATGGAAATATGGCAAAAATTTTGAACATTTTGCAATTTTCAAATTTTAATTTTATGCCATTAAATCAGAGAGATATGTCACAAAAAATAGTTAATAAATAACATTTCCTACATTCTACTTTACATCAGCACAATTTTGGAACAAAATTTTTTTTTGTTAGGAAGTTATAAGTGTTAAAAGTTGACCAGCAATTTCTCATTTTTCCAACAAAATTTACAAAACCATTTTTTTAGGGACCACCTCACATTTGAAGTGAATTTGAGGGGTCAATATGACAGAAAATACCCAAAAGTGACACCATTCTAAAAACTGCACCCCTCAAGGTGTTCAAAGTCACATTCAAGAAGTTTATTAACCCTTTAGGTACTTCACAAGAATTGAAGCAATGTGGAAGGAAAAAATGAACATTTAACTTTTTTTCCCAAAATTTTTCTTTCGACACAATTTTTTTAATTTTGTCAAGGGTATCAGTAGAAAATGAACCACAATATTTGTTGTACAATTTCTCCTGAGTACACCGATACCCCATGTGTGGGGGAAAAACAATCTTTAGGCGCACGGCAGTGCTCAGAAGGGAAGGAGCATCATTTGAGATTTTGAATGTCAAATTGGCTGGAATCGAGAGTGGACACCATGTCGCGTTTGGAGAGTCCTTGATGTACCTAAACAGTGGAAACCTCCCATAATTGACCCCATTTTGGAAACTAGACCCCCCAAGGAACTTATCAAGATCTGTGGTGAGCACTTTGAACCCCCAAGGGCTTCACAGAAGGTTATAACGTAGAGCCGTAAAATTTAAAAATCATACTTTTTCCACAAAAATGATCTTTTCACCCCCAATTTTTATTTTTCAAAGGATAAAAGGATCCCAAAAGTTATTGTGCAATTTGTCTGAGTACGCTGATACCCCATATGGGGGGGGTAAACCACTATTTGGGCGCATGGCAGAGCTCGGAAGGGAAGCAGCGCCATTTGACTTTTTTGGCTGGAATTGAGATTGGACGCCATGTCGCATTTGGAGAGTCCCTGATGTGCCTAAACAGTGGAAACCCCCACAAGTGACACCATTTTGGAAACTAGACCCCCCCAAGGAACTTATCTAGATGTGTTGCGAGAGCTTTAAACCCCAAGGGCTTCACAGAAGGTTATAACGTAGAGCCGTAAAATTAAAAAATCATATTTTTTCACAAAAATGATCTTTTCATCCCAATTTTTATTTTCCAAAGGATAAAAGGACCCCAAAAGTTTTTGTGCAATTTGTCCTGAGTACCCCATATGTGGTGGTAAGTCACTATTTGGGCGCATGGCAGAGCTCGGAAGGAAAGCAGTGCCATTTGACTTTTTTGGCTGGAATTGAGATTGGACGCCATGTCGCATTTGGAGAGTTCCTGTGTGCCTAAACAGTGGAAACCCCCCACAAGTGACCCCATTTTGGAAACTAGACCCCAAGGAACTTATCTAAATGTGTTGTGAGAGCTTTGAACCCCCAAGGGCTTCACAGAAGGTTATAACGTAGAGCTGTAAAATTAAAAAATCATATCTTTTCCACAAAAATGATCTTTCCACCCCCAATTTTTATTTTTATAAGGGTAACAGGAGAAATAGGACCCCAAAAGCTATTGTGCAATTTGTCCTGAGTACGCTGATACCCCATATGTGGGGGGAACCACTATTTTGACGCATGGCAGAGCTCGGAAGGGAAGGAGCACCGTTTTTAAATGCAGACTTTGATGGAATGGTCTGCGGGTGTCAAGTCGGCTTGGAGAGCCCCTGATGTGCCTAAACAGTAGAAACCCCCCACAAGTGACCCCATTTTGCAAACTAGAGCCCCCAAGGAACTTATCTAGATGTGTGGTCAGCTGTTATGATTTGGTAGGCTGAGGAGAGCAGGCAAAAAAGGCAATACACCAGAGAGGTTGGAATCTACTGGATTGCAGTACCCTGACTAACCACCACAACTAAAGGCAGCCGTGGAGCGTACCTACGTTGGTCCTAGACGCCTCGTCACAGCCTGAGAAGCTAACTACACCTAAAGATAGAAAGAGGAAAACTATCTGCCCCGGAGCAGATCCCCAAAGAACATAGGAAGCCCCCAAACATGTAATGGCGGTTAGACAAGAGGAAATACAGACACAGACAGAAAATAGTATGAGCAAACGTTGGGGCCCAATCTTCCTAGAAAGAAAAGGATAGGAAGGACACTTACTGCAATCCAAAAAACCCTAAAAAAATACCAACACACTAATTGCAAAAACACCTGAGATCACACGACTCTACCACCTAAATTAGTTCTCTGGTGTAACAAAACTAAGCAGCAGCCACTGAAAAAAATGGAAAAGGCAAATGAACAAATAACAGTGGCTCAGATAAACTGAGAGGAGCACAAGCCCCCGGAGGGGACCTGGCTGACCTCCACAGAAGTGCAGGACAAAATGCAAAAAGCAAGCACAAAAATAAAAGCAGAAAATATCTTATCTGTTAGCAGAAGATGCAAGCAAGACACAGCACTTCCAAGTGAACCAGGAACCAAAGTTGAGACAAGAACAATTGATCACCGGCAACCCTGATGGGAGGAACCTCCCTTTATAAGACCAGTCTGTAACACCTGATTGCCAATCTTCACAACCTTCATTGAATAGTTGAGTACTGTTAGTAACCACCAGAGGGTCGCTCTTCATCTCAGATTATTAGTTATTGTTATTTAAGACATTCACAACAGTCAGCACTTTGAACCCCAAGGGCTTCACAGAAGTTTATAACATAGAGCCATGAAAATAAAAAAATCATATTTTTTTCCACAAAAATGACCTTTTTGCCCCCAAATTTTTATTTTTATAAGGTAACAGGAGAAATAGGACCCCAAAAGTTGATGTGCATTTTGTCCTGAGTACGCTGATATCCCATATGTGGGGGGAACCACTGTGATCGCCTTACTGCGATCTTTGGGAGGCAGAATGAACAAATCAACAAAAGGTGAAGAATTGGTTTTCTTTTTTACGCCGTTCCTCGTGCGGTATTAGTGATTAGGCAACTTTATTCCTCGGATCGGTGCGATTACAGCGATACCAGATTTATACCCTTTTTTCATGTTTAGCTTCTGTCACACTCTAAAAGACGTTTTTTTTTTTGAAGAATTTTTTGTAAGAAATTTTTGCATCGCCGTATTTTGAGAGCTATAATTTTTCCATATTTCGTCCGACAGAGTTATCTGTGGGCTTATTTTTTGCAGGACGAGCTGACGTTTTTATTGGTACCATATTCGGGCACATAACGGTTTTTGATCGCTTCCTATTCCGATTTTTGTGGAAGCAGAATGAACAAAAAACAGCAATTCAGGAATTTTTTTTTTTATTTTCCTCCGTTCCGCGTGTGATAAAATTGATAAAGCAGCTTTATTCTTTGGGTCACTACGATTACAGCGATACCTCATTTATATATTTTTTTATGTTTTGGCGTTTTTTACACAATAAAAAATTTTATAGAAAAAAATATTTTTGCATCAGTTTATTCCGCGAGCTATAACTTTTTTATTTTTTCACTGATGATGCTGTATGGCAGCTTGTTTTTTGTGGGACAAGATGACGTTTTCAGCGGTACCATGATTATTTATATCCGACTTTTTGATCGCGTGTTATTGCACTTTTTCCAAGCGATATGATGATACCGCTTGGAAAAAGTATAATTTACTACTTTTTTGTGTTTTTTTTTTACGGCTTTCACTGAGGGGTTAACTAGGGTTACGCTTTTATAGATGGGATTTTTATGGACGCGGCGATTTTGTTTTTTGTTTTTTTTTATTACATAAAAATGTGTATTTTTTAGGGGAATTTTTTAAAATTATTTTTTAATATTTTTTTACAATTTTTTTTAAAAATGCTTTTTTTTAACATGTCCCTTTATGGGACTTTCACTTTTTTACTTTTGATTGCAGTTACAATGCATTGCAATGCTCCAGCATTGCAATGCATTGTACCTATAGTGAAAGCTGCTGTGACCATGATCACAGCTTTCCGTAGCTAGATGACCCGGAGGTTGTCATGACAACCCCCGGGTCATCAAGGCAGAGCTTCCAACCCTCTGCCTCCCCCCCTGAGCGCTGCGATCGCGCTCGATCGCAGCAGTCAGGGGTTAACAGCCAGGGGCGGCAGGGGCGCGCTCCTGGCTGTCAGTGCAGGAACTCGGCCACTGCAGCGCTGAGCTCCTGCACTGATCGGGCAGAAGAGGCTGAAATTTCAGCCTCTTCTGCCTGATCGCTGCTGTGTTGGTCAGTCAAATTGACTGACCAATTACAGCGCTGTAGGTGCGGGGACCGACGGCAAAGGTCCCCGCACCGCTTGCCGTGCCTGTCAGCTGTCATAAACAGCTGTCGGCACTGAACTACCACTGCGTGTTTACACGCAGTGGTAGTTCAAAGGCAGGACGTGCACAGTCCGTCAAGGTGCCAAAACTGACACCTTGCCATGACGGACTGTACACGTCATTGGACATTAAGGGGTTAATATTGTTCATCTCCTCTTTCCACTTCTTCCACTAAGTGTTGTTTGATAAAGACCTTTTTTGGTCGAAACGTTACTTTGACACTTGTACTATTGCTGTGGTGATCCTAATAAAAATTCCCATGTTATGCATTGGTAAATATACTCATTAAGTACGGCTGTTTATTCTTATTTATGGGTATCAAATGTAGTCAGGGCTATTGAGGGTGAGTCATCAAGGAGTGGGGGTGCCATTGTCGTCATCAAGTTGGGTGCCAACCTCATCAAGATAGGCAGGTGTGGAGTATAGGGCATCACATAGAGATTGGGCTGTTGGTAACAGAGTTCATCTGATTACTATGTTTTCTACTTAGTCACCTTGTTTCTGATACTGGCATTTAGCTGGGCTGGGGTGAACAACGTCAGATCAGTTTTTGCACACTAACCTTTATCATCCCAGTGTAACATCAGGGATATCAAGGGTTACACAGGGAGAGCCGGCGAGGAGCGGGGGGCCATTCTCGTCGTAATAGGGTGCTAACCTTGACTGGTAGGTAGATGCTAAAGTCAGGCCTAGAGGAGGGATTCGTCAGCACTGATTGCTTTCTTTTCAGTTTTGCATCGGGCTTCCCTTTTCTGGCAAGAAGGATATTTGATTAGTGCTAAGTAGTGTTGAGCGATACGATACCGCAAGTATCGGGTATCGGCCGATATTAGCTCTATCGGACTTTCGATACTTAGTTCCGATATTTTCGTCTTATCGGATACCGGAATCGGATTTGTCACTGTCACTGTCAGTGTCCGTCGGTCGGGTCTGTCAGGAGTCAGCGGCACTTACCTGGCAGAAGATCTCCGGCGGTCACAGGCTGGACTGCTTGATGGCCGCCATCATCTTTCCCCGGCGGTCACATGCAGTTTCTCGCGATAACTGCAGTGACTGCTGGGTAATCCCGGCCGTAAAGCAGTCAGTCTGATGACGTCACCGCCGGGGAAGTAGGTAATCAGCTGTGCTGCGTCGAGATGACAGGCTCTGCCTGTCATTGCGATGTAGCAGAGCTGGATCGCGTGGGACTGTCGTTACTATGGACTGCGTCGGACAGGTGGTATACTGTTGGTTTGTTTTTTTCTTTTTTTACAGGAGATCGATGGCGTCGCAGGAATGAGAGTATAATAAAAGAAATGAAAACTGTGTTGTCTCTTTTATTTCATTAAAATACTTTTTTCTTGCTGTGTCTTTTTTTTTATACATTTAAAAACTTTGGGATTAATAATGGATCGGTGTCTTATTGACACCTCTCCATTATTAACCGGGCTTATTCTCACCGTGCAATCAACGGTGACATTAACCCCTTATTACCCCACTTGCCACCGCTACAGGGCAGTGGGAAGAGCCGGGTAAAGTGCCACAATTGGCACATCTTTTGATGCGCCAAATGTGGGGCTGCTGTAGCCTGGTATTATCAGGCTGTTGAGGGCCAAAATCCATGGGCCTTGACAGTCTTTTAATACCAGGCCGCAGCAGTCTGCATTTTACTTGGCTGGTTAACAAAAATAGGGGGACCCCTACGCCGTTTTTTTTTCGAGGGGATCCCCTATTTTTGTTAACCAGTCCAAGCTAAGCAGACTGCTGTGGCCTGGTATTATCAGGCTGGCAAGGTCCATGGATATTGGATCCTTACCAGCCTGAAAAACCAGGCCTCAGCAGTCTGCTTCATCTGGCTGGTTAACAAAAATAGGGGGGACCCCACGCCAAATTTTTTTCGAGGGGATCCCCTATTTTTGTTAACCAGCCAAGATATGCAGACTGCTGTGGCCTGGTATTATCAGGCTGGCAAGCAGGGTCGGACTGAGGCACCGGGACACCGGAGAAACCTACGGTGGGCCCCAGCTCCTGCGTGGTGGGCCCTGATTTGAAAGGATATGTCGCGGGGCAGAGGGGGCGGTGGCCCCGGGGCCCGCACTCTGAGGGGGCCCACCCGGAGCTACGATACAGTTACATTCTGCGGCAGAGCAGGGAGAATCGCTCTCCCTGCTCTGCCGCCGGAAGCTATGGGGCCTGAACAGGCGTTGGGGGGGCCCGGTGCCAGCAGTGGGCCCCCCACCCGTCATCGGAGGGTCAGCTGTATCGGCATCCAGCCGATAAAGCTGACCGCATGGAGAGAGAAGGAGCGAGCGCTCCTTCTCTCCCATAATCCCCCTCTCAGCGTATTACAGCGGGCGCAATAACATCACCTGACGGCGCCCGCTGTCAGACGCTGAGAGGGAGAACAGTGAGCAGCACAGGAGCCGGGAGGTGAGTTTTTTTTTTATTTTTTTTTTAATGGGGGTGCAGTCGAGTCCTGGCTGGAGAAGTCGTCATGTCGGTGTGGGCCAGATGGAAAAGACATGAAAAGTGAACAATTCCATTAGAAAGAACATCAGCGGTAAGTCATTATCTGTACCTGTGCTGTAATCTATATGTTCTGTAGGACTGGTATTATTTAACACAGACCATATGGCGGTAATATCAATATTGGTCTTTTTATATATAGATTATTTTGGCCAACAGCGCGGTCATTTGCTGAGGTTCTCTGATGATGGGCCCACTCAGAAGTTTTGCCCCCACTAAACCAAAACCCTAGCTACGCCTATGGCTCTCTCTCTAGTCTTTCTTTCTCGCTCTCTGTTCTTTCCTTCTCGCGCTCTGTTCTTTTTTCTCTCTGTCCTTTCTTTCTCTCTTTTCTTTCTTTCCTCTCTTTCTTTCTCTGTTTGTTCTTTCTCTCTCGCTACTCTTTCTTTCTTTTCCTCAGTACCAGCCACTGTGCCCTCATTACCAGTCAGTGTGATCAGCAGTGCTAAATGGTTATGCTTGGGGCGAGGATATGGGTGTGATTAGCTGTGAAATGGGTGTTGTCGGGGCGTGGCCTAAAATTTTCAGCGGCGCGCAACACGCGCCGCAGCCTTTAATCCTCTTTCCTGTCTTCCAAATTTGGGAGGTATGCTGTATGACCTCCCTACAACTTCTGGCCATGCTCCTGATGAGCGCGACGGATGGTCTCGATGAGGGATCTCCTCCCACACCTGGACTAAAGCATCCACCAACTCCTGGACAGTCTGTGGTGCAACGTGGCATGGCCTAAAATTTTCTGCAGCATGCACAGCGTGCCACAGCCTTTGTCCCTCTTTCCCTTATTCAAAGGTTGGGAAGTATGATGTTGGGCCGCAAGAATATATTTTCTCTGGTGGGCCCAAGGTACTCCAGTCCGACGCTGCTGGCAAGGTCCATGTATGTTGGCTCCTTAACAGCCTTAAATACCATGCCTCAGCAGCAGGGGCGTACATATAAATCATGGGGCCCCATAGCAAAAGTCTGAATGTTCCCCACCCCCCCAAAAAAAAAACCCAGAGGCATTGTAAATGTAAAGTGCCAGCACAGTGAGGGAAGTTGAGTCGCACAGAGACAGGGGTTTTGGGGGTACTCGGCACCGATCACGTCGACTTCTATGGGGGATGTCACGAGTAGCACAGCTCGGTCCGTGACCTGGGCGATCACTGGAATGTGGGATATTTCCAGGGGATGATAGAATGTTCGTGTAGTTTGTCGTGACGCCACCTGTAGTAAAACGTTGCATAATAAAAATTTTAATAATAACATTACAAAAGTGCAAATGGCTTATATTATGTGACATGTTTTGTTACTGTTCATACCCTTGATATGTGTTATACATGTGTGTTAATAAATACATATTCAACAAAAGTGCAAATAGCATTAGTGCCGAAGTTCGTGGAGACTTCTTAGGACTACCCCCACCGGGGTAACTTCACAGTGTCCTTTACTTGTGCTTGTGGAGGACCCGCTCCAAACCTCCAACTGTGGTCTTGGGTGGGCTGCAAGACTTTCCTTGAGCAGACCTCACTTTCGGCCACACCAAACGGGTTTTTAGTTTCTGAGGTAGTTGAAAATAGTGCACAGTAAAGTTTTTTGTAAAACCAAGATGGAGCACCAAAGTGCCAACTATTTACAGAAAAGTTTGTGAGCCAGTACAGTTCATGGCTTCAAAGTTCAACATTTTCATTACAGTGAAACACCATTACCCAACCTGGGTATATTAAGGCAACAATAAACTTGTTCTTCTGAACATTCACCCGTCCGGGTACATCAAACCATTACCCAACCTGGGTATATTAAGGCAACAATAAACTTCTTTTTATGAACATTCACCCGTCCGGGTACATCAATAATTTAACTATTTACATACAGAGACCCTGTCCGGGTTATTTAGACTTCTTTGGCTGGCCTCTTACAGGTACCACCTGGTACTGTTCTGGAGCTTGCCAAACATCCGTGACAGGAGGGTCCACCCAGACCTGATGACGTCGTGTGGCTTGTACAGTGACGTCGTGACCCGCTGTCTGGGTCTGTGTGGCCACCTCTTTCATCTCCCTCCGGGTCTGGACCCCTATGTCCCGGACTGAACGAACCCCAGGGGGCCTAACAGGCGCTGGGTACGGGCCAGCTATCATTATCATGTCCATAGCTGGGGCTGCTGAGGAGACCACTGAGGGAGGCTGGGGAGATTTACGGCGTGGGGTGGGCACTTGTGCAGAGGCCTGGTTGGGGGAGGCTGAAGGCTCGTAGGGTCTGTCAGTTTCCTGACACTCTGGGGAGTAGGGGTCGCACCTGGTAACATTTAGGGCGTACCATCCATTGTAACCCCAGTGTCGGGTGTAAGTCACCAAGTCTCCTGGCAACAGGTCCCTCCCCGGGTGTCCTTCTGGGAGGTGAGCCTCCACGTCCCGCCGGGTTACAAAAACTTCTAAATAAAGTCCAGGCTCCTGGATGAAGCCCCAACCACCTTTTAACTTAAAGTTCCGTACTGCACCCTTACGCCGCGGCTCCCTCACTGTACTTTTATCCTTTCTCATACGTGCCTTCTCTGCCAGGTCCTTCTCCAGGTGACGTTGCCGAAGCTTTTGGGATTCTCGCTGCTCCCTTTGTCGCTCTGCTTCCCGCTCCCGACGTCTCCACTCTTCCTCCTGACGCCGGTTGTAATTCTCCTCCACCAGCATCTCCATGTCTCCACCATCAAACGCCAGCTTACGATGTACGGTTTGCGGCAGCTCTCCTGGCGCCCGCCAGTCCTGGCGGCGCTCACCTGTGGCGGAAGCAGCCGGCTCTGGAACAGATGACGGTCGGGGCTCCGGTACAGGCAGGTAGAGCTCTGGTGCCTGCGCGGCCTCCTCCATGAGGACGGGTGTCGCTTCTTCTGCCTCAGCGACGGGGGCAGACAGCGGGATCTGGGTGCTGGTGCGGCGTTTTCTGCAGGAACGGGTGCCTCCACTGTGATACTGGCAACCGGTTCAGATTGCAAGGGCTGGGATGCCCGCACGGCCTCCTCTACTGGAACGGGTGCCTCCACTGAGATACTGGCAACCGGTTCAGATTGCAAGGGCTGGGATGCCCGCACGGCCTCCTGTACTGGAACGGGTGCCTCCACTGAGATACTGGCAACCGGTTCAGATTGCAAGGGCTGGGATGCCCGCACGGCCTCCTCTACTGGAACGGGTGCCTCACCTTCCGGTACAGACACTTCAGGGGGTAAGAGGGATTGGCGCCGCTCCAATTGTAGTTTTAGGGCCCGCCAGCTCGCTTCCATCCTGGCGACCTCCTCCCGGTGCCGGGCCAGGTCTCTCAGGGTATCCTCCGCTTCTTCCAGCGTAGGAGGGTTTCCAGGCCGGGTGCCAAACGGTGGCTCCGTGGCGATCGGGTCGCTTCCGTGGGGGGAGAGCTCTGACTCCTCCATCCCTTCCCACTTCTGCTCACGTCCATTCGCCATCTCTGCCAAGTCACATGTGTCATTAGCATCAGGAGAGGCGCCATCTTTTGTAGGGAGGCGGGACCTTCGCGTTCGTTTCCGCCCACTGAGGAGGATGAGGAGGCGGAACTCCAGAGCTGTGGGGCACGATCTTACATTGCAGTAACATTTAGAGTGTGCGGACATCGTTTTCGTGCCACGGAGTGAGTGTACGCCCACGAGAGCACGCCCTTATTCTTCACCTGTGCCTCGTGGCGCAGATATGACGGAAAAATGGCAAATACAGTCTATGATGATTTTTGCAATTCTCAAGCAAAAAAACAGTTCAATTAAGGCACACAGGACTCGCTTATAGCGAGCTTCTGAATCCTGTTCGTGACGCCAAAGTTGAGTCGCACAGAGCCACAGGTTTTGGGGGTACTCGGCACCAAGCCCGTCGACTTCTATGGGGGATGTGACGGGTAGCACAGCTATGTCCGTGCCCTGGTCGCTCACTGGAATGTGGGATATTTCCAGGGGATGATAGAATGTTTGTGTAGTTTGTCGTGACGCCACCTGTAGTACCTGGTCAGGGTGACCAGCGCTGCTGTGCAGGTCCTCTGGCAGGGATGGTGTAGTGCAGCTAGGTGATAAGTCTTCTACAGGTAAGACGGTATCCTTCCAGGGCAGATAGATGTGAGATAGAGCAATGGTGCAGAGTGATGTAGCAGAGTGGAGTATGCGACGTAGTAAGAAAGCAGGAAAGGAAACAATTCTTACTACAAAGACATGCAGCATAAGGCTGCCTCAACCCCTCCCATCCAACTAGCTACACCCTGTTCTAACCAGCCTGAGCTAGACCATCCCATTGGGTCCCCTACACTCAGCTGGCATAGTGTACTGTTGAATGCAGTGGTTGGAGTCAATGGGGTGTTTCCTCCTTACCTGAGAGTAAGTTGTCACACCGCTGGGTGCGATGCAACATCTCTGTGGCAACTGGACCCTCGGGTGCTTCTGTCTTTTCACAAATGCCGGCTTTACCCAGCAATTGAATCAGAGGCTATTTTACTATGTAGAAGTGAATAAACTATAAATATATGTATATATATATATATGTCACAATGTACATGTATATATATATATATATATATATGTATTCTAAGTGTGTATGTTTTGTGTTTACAAGGAAAGAAAGTGTTTTTTTTAGTTGCGATATTTTGTTCCCATAGACTTACATGGGACTTCCGGTATCGGAATCGGATATCGCCGATATTTAGTGATATCGGCGATACCATTCCGATCCGATATTTTTAGATATCGAGCAGTATCGCTCAACACTAGTGCTAAGTATCAGAATATTGTTTGGATTTTTGGTACATGTGTTATAATTCCTGTACAAAGGTTTTAATGTATATCTAATAAATTATAGTTTTAAAGGGTTTAATCTGTTAGACATACTGTCACACCCTGATCACATATAGAAATTGTTATATGTATAACTCTGATTTCAACTTTACCTTCTAATGTGTATGTGTCCTTCATGTAATGCATCAACAATGGTGGCGTTCAAGGTTCATTCTTCACCTGCTGCCTCGTACCTCCACATATGATTGAGCTTATCACTTGTGGATAGGAAATAACTTGTTTTAAATGGACAACCCCTTTAAGGAACCTGATTCACTCGGACCTTGTACTTCAAACAAGTAAAAATTCATACAATAATGTAATATAATTAATGCACATTTTACAATAACTGTCTTTAAAATGTGTGTTTTTCTCAATTAGTTTATCAGAATTAAGCCAAAAACAGCAAGAAAGGGCCCTGGCAACATCAATGGCGGATATCCTTTGGACAACAGGAGAAATGAAGAGAGTCATCATCTGTCTCATCACCAGTGATTCATATTTTACAGAGAGCCCTGATTATAAAACAGATAATTTTACAGAAAGAGTATGTAACGACACTTCTAGTGGGATTCGATATCTAGTGCACATATGCAAAATTTCCTAAATGCAACAGAATTTGGACTTAAATTGCACTAGTAAGCTGGTGTACGTGTAATGCAGGTGAACTGAATGCAACAGCAGAGACAACAGGCAGGATCAGCAATCCAGTTCTACTTTATTCACTTAAGGTTAAATGCAGCAAAGATTATTATCACAGATAAATCGCACAAGAACAATATTCACAGCATCATTTACAGGCAACAGGCAATTATATGCATAGAGATATTGGTTAGTACATTACGAGAAATATGTCCTTGAGATCAGTTCGGGGCTTACAGTCCAACCTTGGTCTGGCCAGGAAGAGGGCAAACACTGTATTTAGCAGGAACAGTCTCTAGGGCACCCTTGTAGCTTTCCAGGTCCTGACAAAGTCTAAGCACTTTCTGGGGCTCTTTAGCGGCAGCCAGGCCCCGTCTCATCTGCAGCCTCCCCTGCCCACACCCTGTACCTTGAGACATTTATTAACCCCTTTCTGCCATGCGACGTACTATCCCGACCATGAAACCCGGGACAATCTGACCATGGACGGGATAGTACGTCCCATGCGATCGGACGCGCTCTAGTGGGGAGCGCGGCCGATCGCGGCCGGGTGTCAGCTGATTATCACAGCTGACACCCGGCACTATGTGCCAGGAGTGGTCACGGACCGCTCCCAGGACATTAACCCCTGGCACACCGCGATCAAACATGATCGCGGGTACCGGGTGCACAGGGAAGCATCGCACAGGGAGGGGGCTCCTTGCGTGCTCCCCTGAGACCCTCAGAATAGCGCGATGTGATCGCGCTGTTCTGAGGCCTTCCTCCCTGCAAGACCCCGGACCCAAGATGGCCGCGGGGTCCTGTAGGGAAGCCTGCAGCAGTGCCTGTGAGATCGCTGGTCTCACAGAGTGCTGTGCACACTGTCAGACGAGCGATCTGACATTCTACAGTGATGTCCCACCCTAGGACAAAGTAAAAAAGTAAAAAAAATGAAAATCACAAGTGTAAAAAAAATTCCAAAATAAAGGAAAAAAAAAATATTCCCCAATAAATTCATTTCTTCCTGTAAATAAAAAAACAAAACAATAACAATAAAAGTACACATATTTGATATCGCTGCGTCCGTAACGACCCGCCCTATAGAACTGTCCCACTAGTTAACCCCTTTAGTAAACCCCTTAAAAAAAAAACAAAGAAAAAAATCAATGCTTTATCATCATACCGCCGAACAAAAAGTGGAATAACACGCAATCAAAAAGACCGATATAAATAAACATGGTACCGCTAAAAAAGTCATCTTGTCCCACAAAAAATGAGCTGCCATACACCATCATCAGCGAAAAAATAAAAAAGTTATAGCTCGCAGAACAAAGCGATGCAAAAATAATTATTTTTTATATAAAATTGTTTTTATTGTATAAAAGCGCTAAAACATAAAAAAATTATATAAATGAGGTATCGCCGTAATCATACTAACCCGAAGAATAAAACCGCTTTATCGATTGTACCACACGCGGAACGGTATAAACGCTCCCCCCAAAAGAAATTCATGAATTGCTGATTTTTGTTCATTCTAACCTCCCAAAAATCGAAATAAGCGATCGAAAAATGTCATGTGCTCAAAATGTACCAATAAAACGTCAACTCGTACCGCAAAAAACAAGACCTCACATGACTCTGTGGGCCAAAATATGCAAAAATTATAGCTCTCAGAATAAAAAGCGTCTTTTAGCGTGACAGCTGCCAATCATAAAAACCCGCTATAAATAGTAAATCAAACCCCCCTTTATCACCCGCTTAGTTAGGGAAAAATAATAAAATTAAAAAAAAATATTTATTTCCATTTTCCCATTGGGGTTAGGGTTAGGGTTGCAGCTAAAGTTAGGGTTAGGGTTGGGGCTAAAGTTAGGATTAGTGTTATGATTTGGTAGCTGAGGAGAGCAGGCAAAAAAGGCAATACACCAGAGAGGTTGGAATCTAATGGATTGCAGTACCCTGACTAACCACCACAACTAAAGGCAGCCGTGGAGCGTACCTACGTTGGTCCTAGACGCCTCGTCACAGCCTGAGAAGCTAACTACATCTAAAGATAGAAAGAGGAAAACTATCTGCCCCGGAGCAGATCCCCAAAGAACATAGGAAGCCCCCAAACATGTAATGGCGGTTAGACAAGAGGAAATACAGACACAGACAGAAAATAGTATGAGCAAACGTTGGGGCCCAATCTTCCTAGAAAGAAAAGGATAGGAAGGTCACTTACTGCAATCCAAAAAACCCTAAAAAAATACCAACTCACTAATTGCTAAAACACCTGAGATCACACGACCTCTACCACCTAAATTAGTTCTCTGGTGTAACAAAACTAAGCAGCAGACACTGAAAAAACTGGAAAAAGCAAATGAACAAATAACAGTGGCTCAGATAAACTGAGAGGAGCACAAGCCCCCGGAGGGGACCCGGCTGACCTCCACAGAAATGCAGGACAAAATGCAAAAAGCAAGCACAAAAATAAAAGCAGAAAATATCTTATCTGTTAGCAGAAGATGCAAGCAAGACTCAGCAAACTTCCAAGTGAACCAGGAACCAAATTTGAGACAAGAACAATTGATCACCGGCAACCCTGATGGGAGGGAACCTCCCTTATATAAGACCAGTCTGTAACACCTGATTGCCAATCTTCACAATCTTCATTCAATAGTTCAGTACTGTTAGTAACCACCAGAGGGAGCTTCTGCTCAGAATTCATTTCTAACACATTCACAACAGTACCCCCCCCTTGAGGAGGGGTCACCGAACCCTCATTTGGGCAACCAGGTCAGTCAGGATGAGCTCTGTGATACGCACGGATCAGTCTCCTAGCATGGATGTCCGAAGCAAACACCCAAGAATTGTCCTCCTGACCATAACCTCTTAACCAAATACTGGAGTTTCCGTCTAGAAAAACGAGAATCCAATATTTTCTCAACCACATACTCCAGATTGCCCTCAACCAAAACAGGGTCAGGAGGCGCAGCCATAGGAACCACTGGCTCGACAAACCTCTTCAATAAGGACTTGTGGAACACGTTATGGATCTTAAATATCCCTGGAAGAAGTAAACGAAAGGAAACAGGATTAAGAATCTCCATGATCTTATAAGGTCCAATGAACCTAGGCTTAAACTTAGGAGATGCAACTCTCATAGGGATATTTCTTGAGGACAACCAGACCAAGTCCCCCACTTCAAACCGAGGACCATCAGTCCTATGCCGGTTGGCAAACCGCTGGGCCCTCTCCTGAGAGAGGGACAACCTCTCCACTACCTGGTCCCAAATCTGCTGCATATGCTGCACAACAGAGTCAACACCTGGACAGACAGGAGCCTCCGTCTGTCCCGAAGAAAATCGAGGATGAAACCCAAAATTGCAGAAAAATGGAGACATCAAAGTGGCAGAGCTAGCCCTATTATTAAGAGCAAACTCAGCCAAAGGCAAAAAAGAGACCCAGTCATCTTGATCAGCAGACACAAAGCATCTCAGATAAGTCTCCAATGTCTGGTTTGTTCTCTCAGTTTGTCCATTGGTCTGAGGATGAAAAGCCGAGGAGAAAGACAATTGAACACCAAGTTTAGAACAAAAAGTCCTCCAAAATCTGGAAACAAACTGGACTCCTCTGTCAGACACAATGTTCTCAGGAATGCCGTGTAACCGAACCACGTGCTGAAGGAACAAAGGCACCAATTCGGAGGAGGAAGGCAACTTAGGTAATGGCACAAGATGTATCATTTTGGAAAACCTATCACAAATCACCCAGATAACGGTCATTCTCTGAGAAACAGGGAGGTCGGAAATGAAATCCATAGAGATATGGGTCCATGGTCTCTTGGGCACAGGCAATGGCATCAACAAACCACTAGAGCGAGAGCAAGGCTTGGAGCGAGAGCAAGTCCCGCAGGACTGCACAAATTCCCTGACGTCACGAGACAAAGTAGGCCACCAAAAGGACCGACTAACCAAGTCTTGGTACCAAAAATTCCGGGATGACCGGCCAACGCCGAACAATGAATCTCAGACATCACACTCTTTTTCCACCGGTCTGGGACAAACAATTTCCCAATAGGGCAGCGCTCGGGTTTATCCTCCTGACACCCTTCCAGAGCCAGTCTCAAATTGGGCGAGATGGCGGAAAGAACTACACCCTCTTTCAAAATAACAGCAGGATCAGATAACTCAGGAGAGTCCGCAAGGAAACTCCTCGAGAGGGCATCCGCTTTAACATTCTTAGTGCCAGGAAGAAAGGAAACCACAAAATTAAAACGTGTGAAAAACAAGGCCCACCTGGCCTGTCTAGGATTAAGTCGCTTGGCTGATTCCAGATAAACCAGATTCTTATGGTCCGTGAGGACCACCACCTGATGTTTGGCTCCCTCCAGCCAATGTCTCCACTCTTCAAAAGCCCACTTCATGACCAATAACTCCCGATTACCCACGTCATAATTACGTTCAGTTGGAGAAAATTTTCGAGAGAAAAAGGCACAAGGGTTACTTTTAGAGGTCTCTGGATCTCTTTGGGACAAAACGGCACCTGCCCCAATTTCAGAGGTATCAACCTCCACCTGAAATGGCAGAGAAACATCAGGCTGCCGTAGAACAGGAGCAGAAGTGAATCTCTGCTTAAGTTCCTGAAACGCAGAGACTGCCTCAGGAGGCCAATTCACCACATCAGAACCCTTCTTGGTCAAATCAGTCAATGGTTTAACAATAACAGAGAAATTACCAATAAATTTACGATAAAAAATTGGCAAAACCTAAGAATCTCTGAAGAGCTTTAATGAAGTAGGTTGGACCCAATCACAGATGGCCTGAACCTTGACCGGGTCCATTTCAATAACAGACGGGGACAAAATGAATCCCAGAAATGAGATCCTCTGTACGCCAAAAAGACACTTTGATCCCTTCACATACAGAGCATTCTCTGTCAAAATCTGGAACACAGTCCGAACATGTTTCACATGAGAGTCCCAGTCATTGGAAAAAATCAAGATATCATCCAAATAAACAATCAGAAATTTATCCACAAAATCCCTGAAAATGTCATTCATGAAGGACTGGAAGACGGAAGGAGCATTAGTGAGCCCAAAGGGCATCACTAGGTACTCAAAATGCCCCTCTGGGGTATTAAATGCCGTCTTCCATTCATCCCCGTGCTTAATGCGAATAAGGTTATACGCCCCCCTGAGGTCAAGCTTGGTAAACCAAGTAGCACTTTTCACCCTGGAAAACAGGTCAGAAATCAAGGGTAACGGATATTGATATTTCACAGTGATATTGTTCAAGAGACGATAATCAATACACGGCCTTAATGAACCATCCTTTTTGGCCACAAAGAAAAAACCAGCACCCAAGGGTGAAGAGGATGGTCTGATATGACCTTCTCCAATGACTCCTTGATATAAGACCGCATAGCTCATGTTCAGGTACAGACAAGTTAAAAAGGCGACCTTTAGGGAATTTACTACCAGGCACTAATTCAATAGCGCAGTCATAGCTCCTATGGGGGGGCAAGGATGCAGATTTACTTTCGCTAAACACATCAGAAAAATCAGTCAAAAAGTCAGGAACATCCTGAGCCTGGGGAGAGGCAGAAAAAACAGGAGTGTTGGCATTAACACATTGGCAGCCCCAACTGGTTACAGACACAGATTTCCAATCCAAAACAGGATTATGAGACTGTAACCAAGGGAAACCTAGTACAATAATGTCATGCAGATTATATAGCACCAAAAATTTGCAACTCTCCTGATGATCAGGTTCAACCCTCATTATCACCTGAGTAGAGAACTGGGGTTTATTCTCAGCCAAAGGGGTAGAATCAATCCCCAGTAGGGGAATAGACTTCCGTAGGGGTATCAAGGGAAACCCACAACGTTTAGCAAAATCAAAATCCATCAGGTTAATAGCTGCTCCCGAATCAACAAAAGCCTGAGCAGAAAATGTGGACAGGGAGCAAATCAGGGTAACAGTCAACAGAAATTTAGTCTGAACACCACCCAAGAAAACTGAGCATGCAAAACGTCTTCCCCGCTTAGGGCAGACTGAAATAGCATGAGAGGCATCACCACAGTAGAAACATAACCCATTGCGTTTTCGAAACTCATGACGCTGTGCCCCAGAAGCCACTCTATCACACTGCATGGGTTCAGAAGCTGGTTCACAAGGCAACATTATTCCACGCATACCTCTACGCTCACGCAAACGTCTGTCAATTTGAATAGCCAATGACATAGAATCATTGAGACCAGAGGGAGCAGGGAAACCCACCATAACATCTTTTACATTCTCTGACAGACCCTTCCGAAAAAGGGCTGCCAAAGCATCATCATTCCATTTGGTCAGGACTGCCCAGCTTCGGAATCTCTGACAGTACAACTCAGCGTCCTCAAGCCCCTGATTTAATGCCAACAAGGCTTTTTCAGCTTGATCAGTGACATTAGGTTCATCGTACAATAACCCCAGAGCCAGAAAAAATGCATCAACATTACTCAAAACAGGATCCCCAGGTGTCAGGGAAAAAGCCCAATCCTGAGGATCGCCGCACAGGAGAGAGATGACAATTTGAACCTGCTGTGCTGCGTTCCCTGAGGACTTAGGTTTTAAGGCAAAAAACAACTTACAGTTATTTTTGAAATTCAGAAATTTAGCTCGATCCCCTAAAAACAAATCTGGCATGGGGATCCTAGGTTCCACAACCGGCAACCCTGCAAGATAGGTAGCAATACTCCGAACTTCAGTGGCAAGCTGATCCACACGGCCAGACAACTGTGCAAACTCCATTGAGAGAAAAAAAAATCCTCAGCACCCAGAGAAAAAGAGGGAAAGAAAAAAATATATATATATATCTCTGACAACTCTGACAACTTTTTTTTTTTTTTTTACACTATCTTTACCTTCTGTGAGTACCATATAATTTTCAGTTTGGCCGGTGATACTGTTATGATTTGGTAGCTGAGGAGAGCAGGCAAAAAAGGCAATACACCAGAGAGGTTGGAATCTACTGGATTGCAGTACCCTGACTAACCACCACAACTAAAGACAGCCGTGGAGCGTACCTACGTTGGTCCTAGACGCCTCGTCACAGCCTGAGAAGCTAACTACACCTAAAGATAGAAAGAGGAAAACTATCTGCCCCGGAGCAGATCCCCAAAGAACATAGGAAGCCCCCAAACATGTAATGGCGGTTAGACAAGAGAAAATACAGACACAGACAGAAAATAGTATGAGCAAACGTTGGGGCCAAATCTTCCTAGAAAGAAAAGGATAGGAAGGACACTTACTGCAATCCAAAAAACCCTAAAAAAATACCAACTCACTAATTGCAAAAACACCTGAGATCACACGACCTCTACCACCTAAATTAGTTCTCTGGTGTAACAAAACTAAGCAGCAGACACTGAAAAAACTGGAAAAGGCAAATGAACAAATAACAGTGGCTCAGATAAACTGAGAGGAGCACAAGCCCCGGAGGGGACCCGGCTGACCTCCACAGAAATGCAGGACAAAATGCAAAAAGCAAGCACAAAAATAAAAGCAGAAAATATCTTATCTGTTAGGAGAAGATGCAAGCAAGACTCAGCAAACTTCCAAGTGAACCAGGAACCAAAGTTGAAACAAGAACAATTGATCACCGGCAACCCTGATGGGAGGGAACCTCCCTTTTATAAGACCAGTCTGTAACACCTGATTGCCAATCTTCACAATCTTCATTGAATAGTTCAGTACTGTTAGTAACCACCAGAGGGTTTTCTGCTCAGAATTCATTTCTAACACATTCACAACAGATTAGGGTTAGGGTTGGGATTAGGGTTAGGGATGTGTTAGGGTTAGGTTTGTGGTTAGGGTTATGGTTAGGGTTGGAACTAGGGTTAGGGGTGTGCTGGGATTAGGGTTGGAGTTAGAATTGGGGAGTTTCCACTGTTAAGGCACATCGCGGCTCTCCAAATGTGACATGGCATCTCAATTCCAGCCAATTCAGCGTTGAAAAAGTCAAACGTTGCTCTTTCACTTCTAAGCTCTGCCATGCGCCCAAACAGTGGTTTACCCCCACATATGGGATATCAGCGTACTCAGGACAAATTGCACAATAACTCTTTGGGTCCAATTTCTTCTGTTACCCTTGGGAAAATAAAAAATTGGGGGCAAAAATATCATTTTTGTAAAAAAAAAATGATTTTTTTGTTTTTACGGCTGTACGTTATAAACTTCTGTGAAGCACTTGGGGCTTCATAGCGCTCACCACACATCTAGAAAAGTTCCTTGTGGGGTCTATTTTCCAAAATGTGGTCACTTGTGGTGGGTTTCCACTGTTTAGGCACATCAGGGGCTCTCCAAATGCAACATGACACCCGCAGACCATTCCATCAAAGTCTGCAATCCAAAACGTCACTACTTCCATTCCAAGCCCCGACGTGTGCCCATACAGTAGTTTTCTCCCACATATTGTGTAACAGCGTACTCAGGACAAATTGCACAACAACTTTTGGGGTCCAATTTCTCCTGTTACCCTTGTGAAAATAAAATATTGGAGGCGAAAAAAATCATTTTTGTAAAAAAAAAGATTTTTTATTTTTACGGCTGTACGTTATAAACTTCTGTGAAGCACTTCGGGGTTCAAAGTGCTCACCACACATCTAGATAAGTTCCTTGGGGGGACTATTTTCCAAAATGGGGTCATTTGTTGGGGTTTTCCACTGTTTAGGCACATCAGGGGCTCTCCATACGCGATATGTGTAAATGATTATTCCATAATGTAGCACTTATTATTGTCTTACTCTTAACCACATTTCTTTCAATTGACAGCTCCAGTTGTTTGAGTTTGTAGAAAAAGACAGATTGGAAAAATTTATCTGTGCCCACATACACTGCGTGAGTCTGAATATGTATTATTTTTCATTTTTTTTAAGTTGAATATCTGCAATAGAAACTCTTCCTAAAGCATTATGCTTATGCCTCTACATTGCATAGGGGTTCACGGGGTTTATGAATCTGCATTGTGATCTATCTATTTTGCCATACATGCCATCCTAATCAGATCATTAAAGGGGTTGCACTAAGTATATAGGTTATCAACTATCATTAGGGTAGGGAATAATGTATTGATCATTGGAAACCAGACTATTGGCACCATATCAATCCGAAAACAAATCTCTGCAGAGTCCCATCTGAAAGAAGTGGAGTTAGAGTATGTGCACCATCGCTCCATTCATTCCCTGTGGGACCGCTGGAAATTGCATATCGCAATACTTAGTTTTCTCTGGCAGTCCAAAAGTAATGAAAGGGGTGAAGGTGTGTGTGCCCGACATCTACTCCATTCAGACTCTGCAGAGCTCCATTGTCGGAATCAGTGGGGGTCCCAGAAATCAGAACCCCGGCAATTAATAATCAGTTCCTTTAATTTCCATATGTTGCCCTTGGTCATGGCATCCATTAGTTAATTTTTGGGGAGTCACTTACAGGGTGCCAATAGTGCCCGCTATTTATACTCTTTCAGAGCATTAAAAAGATGAACTAGCCCTTTGTCACTGGCAGTAAGTTTGCTCCTACCCCACTATGTGTTGAGCAGTATGTCAGAGTTTCTGTCGGAATCCCTAATAGTGATGAGCGAGTATACTCGTTGCTCGGGTTTTCCCGAGCATGCTAGAGTGGTCTCCGAGTATTTGGAAGTGCGCGGAGATTTAGTTTCTGTCACCGCAGCTGCATGATTTATGGCTGCTGGACAGCTTAAATATATGTGAGGAATGCTTGTTTGTTAAGGAATCCCCACATGTATTCAGGCTGTCAAATAGCCGCAAATCATGCAGCTGCGGCAACAGAAACTAAATCTCCGAGCACTTCCAAATACTCGGAGACAACCCGAGCAATGAGTATACTCGCTCATCATTACTAATAAACTATATTCTAGATCAGAGGTCTCAAACTGCAGTCCTCAAGGGCCACAAACAGGTCATGTTTTCAGGATTTCCTTGTATTGCACAGGTGATAATTTAATCACCTGCACAGATAATGATTCCAGCACCTAGTGCAATGCTAAGGAAATCTTTAAAACACGCACGGTTTGCGGCCTTCGAGGAATGCAGTTTGAGACGCCTGTTCTAGATGAAACTGTGACAGAGCCCTGATTAAAACCTTCAGCACAAAATTGGAAACAGATTTGCAATAACTGTATTTATTGAGACATACGCTGACAAACAGCAGGACGGATATCCTCTATCCACTGACGAGCACCTGGACAGATATCCTTGCTAAAGGCAATAAAGGTCTGAAATGTTGGCATGTAATCTGTCTCATAAGGGTTTGGCATGTAATCTGTCTCATAAGGGTTTGGCATGTAATCTGTCTCAGAAGGGTTTGGCATATAATCTGACTCATAAGAGTTTGGCATATAATCTGTCTCATAGTGGTTTTGCATATAATCTGTCTCATAAGGGTTTGGCATGTAATCTGTCTCATAAGGGTTTGGCATGTAATCTGTCTCATAAGGGTTTGGCATGTAATCTGTCTCATAGTGGTTTTGCATATAATCTGTCTCATAAGGGTTTGGCATATAATCTGTCTCATAAGGGTTTGGCATGTAATCTGTCTCATAGTGGTTTTGCATATAATCTGTCTCATAAGGGTTTGGCATGTAATCTGTCTCATAAGGGTTTGGCATATAATCTGTTTTATAAGGGTTTGGCATATAATCTAACGCATAAGGGTTTGGCATATAATCTGTCTCATAAGGGTTTGGCATATAATCTGTCTCATAAGGGTTTGGCATGTAATCTGTCTCATAAGGGTTTGGCATATAATCTGTTTTATAAGGGTTTGGCATATAATCTGTCTCATAAGGGTTTGGCATATAATCTGTCTCATAAGGGTTTGGCATATAATCTGTCTCATAAGGGTTTGGCATGTAATCTGTCTCATAGTGGTTTTGCATATAATCTGTCTCATAAGGGTTTGGCATGTAATCTGTCTCATAAGGGTTTGGCATATAATCTGTTTTATAAGGGTTTGGCATATAATCTGTCTCATAATAAGGGTTTGGCAGCATATAATCTGTCTCATAAGGGTTTGGCATGTAATCTGATGCATAAGGGTTTGGCATATAATCTGTCTCATAAGGGTTTGGCATATAATCTGTCTCATAAGGGTTTGGCATGTACTCTGTCTCATAAGGGTTTGGCATGTAATCTGATGCATAAGGGTTTGGCATATAATCTGACGCATAAGGGTTTGGCATATAATCTGTCTCATAAGGGTTTGGCATATAATCTGTCTCATAAGGGTTTGGCATATAATCTGATGCATAAGGGTTTGGCATATAATCTGTCTCATAAGGGTTTGGCATATAATCTGTCTCATAAGGGTTTGGCATATAATCTGTCTCATAAGGGTTTGGCATGTAATTTGTCTCATAGTGGTTTTGCATATAATCTGTCTCATAAGGGTTTGGCATGTAATCTGTCTCATAAGGGTTTGGTATATAATCTGTCTCATAAGGGTTTGCCATATAATCTGTGTTATAAGGGTTTGGCATATAATCTGTCTGATAATAAGGGTTTGGCAGCATATAATCTGTCTCATAAGGGTTTGGCATGTTATCTGACGCATAAGGGTTTGGCATATAATCTGTCTCATAAGGGTTTGGCATATAATCTGTCTCATAAGGGTTTGGCATATAATCTGTCTCATAAGGGTTGGCTCTTATATAAATACACTTATTAAATACACTTATTGAGACTCTATCACCTATTTTGTGCTGACGTTTTATTTCTAGAAGTGGTTATTCTACTTTTCCTTCTGGGCAATCATTTTAGGGTAGCATGGACTCTCTTATTTACTACTGAGTGCCCCGATGAAGCCATTACTTTTACTGAAGCCAATAGAATCACGGTGCAGTTTTCTCTGCATGGTGTATTCAGATGAATTGAAGCGTCAAAGTCACCGTGGACACTATGTGGCCTCCGCAGTGGCAGAATTAGTCTTTTTTAGTCATGCACAAAAACATGGACATTTTTGTGCATGTCTGAGAAAGACTAATTCTGCCACTGCGGAGGCCACATAGTGTCCACGGTGACTTTGACAGCTTCAATCATCTGAATACACCATGCAGAGAAAATCATAAAAATCTCGGGCACTTGAACTTCTTGAAAGTAAGTAAGAATTATAAGTAATCTAAAATAAGGGGTTAAATTAATCTATTCCAAGAAGAGCTAGTGCCCGTTTTTTTTTTTTTATAATTTTTCTCTGTCTTCTGCATACCACACATCCTCCTGGTTATTACTTTATGTGTTCAGTTCTGATTTTTTTGAAAACCAGTTTCATTCTAGTGAATAGCTCCGTTCCGGCTCTGTCAGGGTTCCCTTGGCAGGGAGCGCTCATTAGTGTGAACCCAGGCTTAGAGGATGTGAGATGCCTACACACTAATGAACATCACGCAGCTACTCTAGAGCAGTGCTGCCACCTGATGGTCAGAATTGGAAACACAAACTTTTTTTAATAATTGTAATTTTTATTGAAAGATTTTCATATTTAGCAAAAAAACAAATTTGATATAAGGAAGGGATTAGAAGATTACAATGAGAACACAATAAATCAGCTTTATACTATAGATGTAATGTATTACAGTGATATTCAAATTTCATATATATATTATATATATATATAGTATATATAAAGAAAAAGGAGGATACATAGAAGACATAAAAACAGACAGAGGGTGAGGGGAGAAGTAAAGGTGTTAGGCTTTGAAGGATGATATGAAATATATGACCTTGTGAGTAGGGTTCCTAAATACTAAGAAGTGCTCAAAAGGTTTCACATGGGGACCAAATGAGGTTGAATCTCTCGACAGTTTCATCATTCAGAGCAGCTCGATATTCAAAATTTCTGATAAATTTGATCTTAGTGTATAAGTCATAAATAGAAGGGAGGAGGTTTGTTTCCAATGATAGGCTATCAGACATCTTGCAGCCGCCAATATGTGTAGACTTCTATCAGTTCTTGTAGATATAGTCTGTGTGGACAGAGAGCAGTCGCAGCAGGGGCCCAAGAGGTGAGGGGGCCCATTTATACCTCCAAAGCAGGTGCAATTTTGCATTTTTAGAAGATCTTGGGCAGCAAAGGGCCCATGTATTGTTCTTGCACAGGGGCCATTTTTTTACTTTGTCCACCAGTGAGTCGCAGAATAGGTGGAATATAGATCCTGTCAGCAAGGCACATCTCCATCATAAGGGGGGAAAATTGATGGATCTAATTTGTGTCGAAGCTCAGGAGTTTGGTACCAGGAGTGGAGGATCTTGCACTGGTTCTCTTCATAAGTGATGCAAGATGCCGAAATGACTGCTCTCGACCATACAAATCTCCAATCAGCATCGCTTAGGGTTCTACCCATATAACTTTCCCACTTGAGCATATATGGATGCCTATTCAAGGAATTTCCATCAGGGTTTTGTATAATATTATAGACATCAGACATTAAGCCCTTCGTTGAGGGACCATTTCTACAAAGTCTTTCAAAGGGCATTGGGGTTGGAACCTGTAAACTGTTAAATAGGGACGAGTGTAAAACTAAAAAAAGAAACCTGAACAAGGAAAAGTAATGAAAGGACAAAAAAATAAATAGGTTTAAAATATCTTTATTAATAGTACTAATAGCGGTATAATAGTACTACAAGCACAAGAGTGCCTGCACTAAAAATAACATACATAGTCATAATATAATCAGGATAAAATTACATTAAAATGACATATAATAAGTAAAGCACCACCACACCAGGAAAAATAGTAAATTACTGGAATAAGTATTTAGGTTAAAGAAGTAAAAATATCACAGAAACAATCCGCCTCATATATCAGCCAAGATTGTATAGCAGTATAGTGACACAAAAGTGCCAATAAGTATCTGCATAAGTAACCACAGTGAATGATAAAAGAACTGAAATATAAAAAATAATATATAAAAAAAGGAAAGTGAAAACAAAGCAAAAACCTCAGGTAAGTGTCTATGCAAAGTGCAAAGTGCAATGTGACGATAAGAAAAATAAAACAAAATAATCAAATATTAAAAAATAAAAATAAAAAATGAAAACATTCATATGAATGAATGAAGAAGAATTTGGTCATAATAAACTGCTGCAAGCAAAGAGAAAGTATTGCAATGATAATTATAAACTGATTGTTATGTTATAAACAGGTGTCATAAGGCTCAAAAGATCCTATTTAGAGGACTGTATTGCAATAAATACCACAATATGCATAAAATAATGATTGTAATATAAAGGATCTAGGACAACCATATAAACTACTCTTTAAGAAGTATAGAAACACTGGCTCACTACTGCACGCAATTAAACAGCCGATGTAATATGGGCAACGTTTGCAAAATGTGCCCTATGGAAATACATTGCAAATAACTACTAAGGTAGAATTAAATGCTAAAATATATGGGCAGAGTACTGTGAAATATAAAGCAATTACCTGGGTGGCGGTGTTACCTAGTCCAGAGTATGCCCCGACGCGCGTTTTGGTTTAGCTCCTTCATCAGGGGATGACAGCCACTTGTAAACTGGAGGTTTAAATAGAGCGCTGGTGATATCCATAGGAGAGGGCGCGAGATTAAATGACGCATGGGTGCCAGGGGAAATTGGCGTCAGGTGACCGATGACGTCGAGTACACGTGAGTGAGACTCAGCGTCCGGAACCATGGAGACGCCAGAAGCAGGGGACCGCCAGAGTGCAGACAGCGCATGTGTACATCTCGGATCCGCTGTCATGGATACTAAGAGAAATAAAGTCAATGAACCAGACGCTTCCGTGTGGAAAGGATGATGTGGAACAAAATGTGGGATGTTAGATTTACTAAAGAAAAAAGAAGAAAAAGTGCAAATAAAGGATTTTTAGAATAGATACAATAAGGGACAAGGGGATAAAAAGTGAAATAAGCTAATATATAATAGCTGTGTATGAAAAAGAATGCAGGGGGTATTAAGTGAAAATGAAGTGAAAATCTATACTAAAGGTAAATACCCAATTGCAAATAAAAAGAAAAAAATAATAAGTATATAGTATATAAGTATATAATAATATATAAAAAATAGGGATGTGGCAAAATGCCTTCTCATAATGTATTGGGAGCGTAGGAATGGCTCATTTAGATTACATCTCATCATAAGGAAGCAAAGTCCTTATTTTATAGTTAGTTATGTCTACAAAGTTAAGCAGGCCAGTGTAAGCTCACGTTCCTGTTATTGAGGGAGGCGAGCTCTTAGGGAAATTAAGGAGGAATAGGAAAGAAGTAAAAGGGGAGCTTGTTTAAAGTAACTTGAATTTTTTGAAGCAGGTCCTCCAAATGTCTCAGGTGAGACTCATTGGGCCTCGGTGTTCGTTTGGAGAACAGATTTAAAAACCATTCCATATTAGAGAATTAATGTGGGCTGGTGCAAGCCAAAGTTTTTCAATTTCTATCCATTTCATGTAATTTTTATGGGCAACATTTGCAAAATGTGCCCTATGAAAATACATTGCAAATAACTACTAAGGTAGAATTAAATGCTAAAATATATGGGCAGAGTACTGTGAAATATAAAGCAATTACCTGGGTAGTGGTGTTACCTAGTGCAGAGCACACCCCGACGCGCGTTTCGGTTTAACTCCTTCGTCAGGCGGTGACAGCCACTTGTAAACCGGAGGTTTAAATAGTGCGCTGGTGATATCCATAGGAGAGGGCCCGAAATTGAATGACACATGGGCGCCAGGGGAAACCGGAGCCGGCCCTGGCGTCAGGTGACCAATGACGTCGAGTACACGTGACCGAGACTCAGCGTCCTGGAACCATGGAGACGCCAGAAGCAGGGGTTCCTGTTATTGAGGGAGGTGAGCTCTCAGGGAAATTAAGGAGGAATAGGAAAGAAGTAAGAGGGGAGCTTGTTTAAAGTAACTTGAATTTTTTGAAGCAGGTCCTCCAAATGTCTCAGGTGAGACTCATTGAGCCTAGCAGTTCGTTTGGAGAACAGATGTAAAAACCATTCCATATTAGAGAATTAATGTGGGCTGGGGCAAGCCAAAGTTTTTCAATTTCCATCCATTTCATATAAGCAGATGTAAATGACCATGCCAACATTCTGCATAAATGAGTAGTCCAGTAATAATGGCTAAAAGGAAACAACAATGTTTTGCTATACATAGCTGTATGTTAATTTGCTTTTTTCATGTTAGTTTAAGGAAGAGGGCAGCCATGGAGTCATACTGTTTCTGTACAGTTTGATTTTCTCCAGGACAATTGAAAGGTGAGACATTTTTGTTTGGTTTTAATACTATTATAATCTTTTTCATAATTAGTGGTTGGGAACATGTGTAAAAACAGTCACAGACTGGAGCAAGAAAAGCTATTTTCAATTTTGCATAGTCAGTCTATCTACAGTGGATATAACAAGTCTACACACCCCTTTTAAAATGACAGGTTTTTGTCATGTAGCAATGTAGGGCATGTATGGAGGCCAGTTTATGCCCCGCTCGCCTAGCACATGATCCTATGTTAAAACCTGATCTACCTCGTATGTTTATAAATGTTGTTATACTGTGTAATGCATTGTATATATGTTTATGTGCTGAGGCGATATAGGGAAAGTGTAGGACTTAGACCAGTTTGGGGAGCACAATAGAATAGGATAGGAATTAGTTAGACCAATAGGATTAGGCTAATTAAGAGGGGCTAAAGGTACTGCCACACTAAACAATCCCGCTAGCGATCACGATAACGACGCATACTAATGCGATCGCTAGCGGGATTGTTTCTATATCGCTAAGTGCGGCCACATTTAGCGATATAGTTAACGGCGCTATCGCCGTTAGCGATCTTCTTAACGACTTTAGCGGTACAAAAGTACCGCTAAATCGCTAAGAAAAGGTGCCACACTAGCGATATATACTTACCCAGCGGGAGCGCCGACGAGAAAATAGGGTCCGGAGCGATTCCAGCGACGAGCGAGATCACAGCAGGAAGCCCGTCGCTGGCAGCTGCCGCACTGAACAACATCGCTACCGGGATCGCTAAATAGTGACGTTTTTTAGCGATCCCGTTAGCGATATTGTTCAGTGTGGCATACCCTTAAGAGAGAGTAGTTCTGGGGAGCTTCCTGGAGTGATTCAGTTTAGTTGAGTTGCGTGGAATAGTAGAGTGTGAGCCGGAGCAAGGACAGGACAGTCGTGTCCAGCAACGTTTAAGCCAAGAAGCCCAGCAGGCCAGGGCCTCAGAGCTGACAGTCACACTTAGTGGAGGAATATCTAGGCAGCATAACAATGGTAGCAGCTAACTTTGTGAGAACCACCCTTAATATCAGAGGTCTACTACCTGATAAGGAATGGAAGAGCCATCCTTCAACTTCACCATTGGAAAGGGAAGCAGACAGGGAACTCCTGATGCGGGTTAGTTTGTCCGCTCAGGAAGCTGCGACGCCGGCGGACCAGGGGGATATTCATGGAGGAGAAAGGGACAATACAGGGAAAGGAATGGTGATATTCTGTGAGGAATCTTGTGCTGTTTCTGTGACTAAACTGGACGAGTTGAGTAAAAGTGTTTTGTTGAAAATGGACTTGGACTCTGAATGTTATTGCGTGGTGCGTAAAAGAAGGAAGCCCCAGCAGCCCGGAGAGGACCCTGATTTACAAGTAAGTGGACCATCAGGTGCACAACAGAAGGGACATTGTGTTTATGTGATGTAGGGCAAGGGTGCGCCAGAGCAACCTCCGTTAGCCACGACTACAACCCTGGCCCCCGTTTCAACAAAATCATACCAAGAAGAATCATTTCAGAACTTTTTCCACCTTTGTCACTCATAATCTATAAATTTACACAAAACAACTACACATGCTGTAGACATGATTCAAAAGATTAATGTTATTATACAAATCAATAAAAATCATTAAAATATGGGAGGGAGTCTACCAATGAGAATGAGATCTTATCCTATAAAGTGCATGTCACAAGACAGTGTAAGGTACAACTGTGTGGCCCAGCTACGCAAGGCACACATGTCTCCTGGAAAATGCACAGGAAGGTAACTGTAAAGCTTGATATTCATTCACACACACTTCTCAGCATTGCCACTAGAGGCATATCAGACTATTTAGTAGTGTGACGTAGCAATAGTGAGTCATTCCAGTCAGAGCTCAGTCTGAGCTAGACAGAAGAGATTCAAGTTCCTGTCTTTGGACAGAGAAGATCAGATTAGTCTTGGAGGGAGAGGAGAGAAGACTGAACCCACACAGAGCTTGTGTAGCTCATCTGATAAGAAAGTGGAGGCTAGTACGGGTGAAGCGAATCATCTTAGCCTAGTCAGAGCTACTCCTTAACCTGCTACTCAGAACAAGCTACCTGTGTTCCTAAGAAAGTGAAAGGTGACTCTCAGAGCTACAGCGTAAATACAGTCTGACGAAGCGTCCTGTGAGCTGCTCTGGACAGAGTTCTGTGAAGGAAAGAAGGAAAGGAATTACAGCAGTTATACCAACGAGTCAACTGAGAACAGGTCAGTGAGCACTGAAGGAAAGCTGACCTTTATACCATTGCTACACGTGCTTATGTTAAGGGCGAGAGCAGGGCGAAGGGCGAGTGGAGAAGTAAGAGTGACTAAAGGGACAAATCACCCTCACTCAATTAAACCGGACACCGGGGTCCGAAGCATTGCTAGTACTTCACGTCTAGTAATAAGAAAACCGGAGGCCTTTCTGGACTACAAGTCGCAGAAGGTAGCCCTAAGCGCTGATACGTAACCGGAGTCAGGGAGAACGGGGACTTTGAGTCAGTGCACGACAAAAGTAAGGACTTAGTTCTCTCAACATCTGATAATCAGAGACATAGAAGGCTCCACCACAATGTTGGCCGGGCGTAGTTGCTATTAAAAGAGTTGCACTTGACTTTATGCAAGTTGTACTCACACACATTAAAAGGATAAAGGAGGCCTCTAACCTGCTCAACAGTTTTCCTGAATGTGCATTCTCCAACCTGACCAGCTTCCCGGGATATACCTGCAACATCTACAAGTAAAGGTATGGAAAGAGACTGCATTGTGTGTGACTGAATTCTTATCTGTACCCTGCATCACCACCATAGACTTTGAGGGACCAGTCCCACCTGTGGGGGACTTAACACCTAGCTGCCATAACATCCCCTCAGAGATCTACCCTGCAGCGCTGGTCAATAAGATCAGAAACCACAGGTGGCGTCACGAACTATTCTACAATCCCCTGTAAATATTCCCCCATTGCATGACCGCCAGGGCCACGGACCGAGCTCTGCTGCCAGTGACATTCCCCATAGACTTCCATGGGCTCGGTTCCGAGTACCCCATAGCCCTGGTACCACCAATGTGGTGCGAGTCACAACCATAAGGAGCATAATACATGAGACGAAGAAAATATATTTACCAAACCAGTCCACTGTCACACTGATATCTGACCTCGATATGCGTTTCACCATCACTTCATCAAGGGACGATCACCCATAATCTGTACAATTCTATTGAAAAACAATTTGAAATCTTTTCAGATAGAAAAAAAAATCAAAAAACTAAAAGTTATGTCTTTGTATAAATATGCACACCCTTAAACTAATATCTTATGGAAGTACCTTTTGAATTTTTGACAGCATTGAGTCTTTTTTGGTAGGAGTTTATCAGCATGGCCCATATAGAAGTGGCAATCTTTGTCCTCTCTTCTTGCAGTAGCGCTCCAAATCTGTCAGATTGTGAGGGTATCTCCTGTGTACAGCACCATCTGGAGGTCAACCCATAGATTTTCTAATGGATTCAGCTTCAGGCTCTGGTTGGGCCATTCCAAAAATTTGATCTTCTTCTGATGAAGCCATTCTTTTGTTGATTTAGAGGTTTACTTAGGGTCATTGTTATGCTGAAGGTGAAATTCCTCTTCATATTTAGCTTTTAACATAGTCCTGAAGGTATTGATGCTAAATTGACTTACATTGGAACTGTTCATAATTCCATCTACCTTCAAGAAGCCTTAGTTCCAGCTGCCGAAAAAAAAGCCCCAAAGTACAATGCCTCTGTTATACTTCACTATGGTTAAGGTTTTCTTTTGGTGATGCATAGTTTTGGCTTTGCACAAAACCTACCTTTTAAAATTATGGCCAAAAATTTGAATCTTGGAATCATCAGACCATAACATGTTTTCCAACATGCTTTTGGCAAACTTGATGTGGGCCTTGGCAAATCATAGCCGGGCTTAGATTTTTTTTATTTTAAGAAACGACTTCCACCTTGCCACCTTATCCCACATGCTGAAGACATCAACAATACAGGAGATTGTTGTCACATGCAGTACACAACCTGTACTTGCCAGAAACTCCTGATGCTCCACTCTTGCTGTAGGCCTCTTGACAGTTTCCCAGACGAATTGTCTTGTCTTTTTATCAATTTTTGAGGGACATACAGTTCTAAAGTCTGGAACTTTAGCCTAGGCAGTTAATGCTTCTGTCAAATCTGTGTTTCCTCTTTTTGAATCGGTTCGCCTCCCCTTCGTCTTTCTTTATTTCTTTCTTCTTTCCTCTTCTTTTTCAATTTTTGATTTTCTTTTTCTGTATCAATATACCTACAAACAAAAATATATGGCTATAATTATACAATAACAATTTTTCTGTTGTAAACCAAAATTTTTGTACCGGCAGTAAAGGTCATGTGCTGTACCATGTGTCAATTTTCATGAACTTTAACACTGTTTGACATGTCGTTCCTCTTTGGTGCCAGATTTGAATGTGGAATCTATTTAAACAGTATGTAGCGATATTGTACACTTATAGCATCTCCTGAAGAAGAAGTACTATTGACTTCGAAACGTGTTGAGATTGAGATTAAACCACCAACTTTTATCTTTAACCCGTCTGGACTCCTATTTGTACAGCAGCGTGGATGGTATACAAGAATGTTCCAGTTTTTATAAAAATATTTAGAATTGGGAGTCCTCAATTCTAAATATTTTTCTATCTACTGGCTAACACGGTACAAAGATATACATCTTTCCTGTACCAGTTTTTATATTATTTTAGTTTTGTAATTTTTGTTTTCCCCTTCCAAAATTATTTCATTTTTTAAGGATGTTTTTTACAGATTATGGTTGACATGAAAGATGTAAAAAGTTCTGAAATGATTCTTGTTTTATATTATTTTTTTTACACAACAAAAATCGATCTTTTTCCTGTATACTCCTGTATATTCCCTAGTTAATTTTATGGATATGTTTTCTTTTTTTTAGGATTCAACAAGATCTGGATCACACCATATCTCACCTCTTCCATTTTTGTCTGGGAAACTACACAGTCAGACAGGTGACTATGTGAAGTGTTTACTTTGCCTTTTTAAAACTATTGCCCAAAGATCACCAGATGTACAAGAAGAATTAGCGGCATTGTCTCAACATCTTAAATGTGTAAAACTACAAAATGTTTTGAAATACACACAACTCTGCAAGTCACCTCTTACCTAATGTCACAAATCAGGAAGTATGGCCAGTGTCCTGCTGCTTAGCCACAACCGAGTAAGACTTATCATAGCCTGTGTGCTAGTTTGATGTTCCCCTTCCCCTTCAACTTGCTCTTCACAGCTTGCATAATTGCTATCAAGAAGCATACAGTGAAAGTTGAAGAAGCAAGGAGAGGGAAATGACATCTGTCTGGGATGATTTAGCGAATCCTGCATTGAGCAGGAGGTTGGACACAATGACCCTGGAGGTCCCTTCCAACTCTAAGATTCTACGATTCTATGATTGTATGACAGATCACATGCAAGCTGTGAAAGAACTGGAATGCAGTGCAAAAAGAAAGTAAGGAAGGTCATCACTTGCTCACAGACTCTGACAAGCTTTGCTCAGGTGTTGTGGCTTATGAGCAACAGAAGGCTAGTGACGTCCCCAAATCTATGATATAACGTCGCAGAAGGAAGTGGTTGCTCTGAGGGGCAGAAGAAGACCTGTGAGGTGAAGTCACAGTAATAAGTAGAACAATCATATATAGTTAAATCTAAGAACAGGCAGAAGGGTATGAGCATTTATTGCTTTAGATAAACTGTAGATTAAAATACATTTATATCTCCACACAGTAACTCTTTAAAAATCCTCTCCATTCTCAAGAACAGAGGAATTTTTCATTCTGTACTTCACTAATTGTCTAGGTTATCGGTCTCCTCTGTACTCTATCAGAATATTTTGGTTTCTTAGGCAAGGAGAGCACATTTGCAAGCTTCTTGTTAGACAGCAAGCCCAACTCTGAAGCTATCCATACAACTGAAGCAGGCCAGTTTTGGTGTCCCTGCACCCCTCCAATGTTGTAGAGGTAAAGAAGCCTCTGCTTGTAGCATCATAGAGAGCACATCTGCGATCATTCCACTTGTCTGAAATGTCAATCTTCAGGAGCACACCACCTGCTGGCAAGCAGGAAATTGGGAGGCAGAGAAGGAAAAAGTATAGAAACCCTATTTAAGGTCCCTATACAGTATAAATTAGATAATTGTTGGCTGAACTATTATTTGGCCGATAGCTATCACTCCTGACTCCCCAATATACAGGAATGCTCAGCACAACTCTCGAATGTTCTCTAAGAGAGTGCTGCAGTCAGACTCCTCTGGCTGTGATGTATCTCTAGGGAGAACAAAAGGATCGGCTGCTGAAATTCATCATGTTGGATCCTTCTCAACAATGACATCATCTGTCAAGAGAAAGTCGGCAGGATACATTGCTACATCCGTGGGAATTTTACCATCCTTAAGAAAAATACCTTTTTTCATTTGTCTTCCATGCTGCATTCATTTTTTTCTCGTCCATTTTTAAAAAGACCCCTTTATTCAAATGTACCACCAGTGAGACATGGATATAAAATAGATGCAAATCAGAATAGGGCTTGATCTGAATCTCACAGATCTCACACACGGATCCATGTTTTTCACAGATGTATAGATCCATGATACACTATGGGTCATTGTGGTGCCCGAGAAAAAATGGACAGCACATGGATGTTTCATGGAATATGTGATTATAGCCTTAAAGTGAACCTGACATCTGAATAATGCTGCCCGATCCAGCATGTATCAGGCACTGGCTGTATGAACACAGCCAGGTAAGTTTGACTCCAACACTGCAGAGCTTGTAAGTCCAGGGCAGCAGGCAGGGAGAAGCTGCCGGGGACCCGCCTGTCTTACTGGTCTCTAGTGCGGCTTGACCCTCGTCAACTTTAAAACGTTGAAGTGTTTCAGGATCAAGCACACCTGGCTTAGATCATACAGCCAGTGCCTTGTACATGCTACCCTGGATCGGCAGCATGTATCAGCTGTCAGGTTCTCTTTAAGATGAAGAGTTGTGCCAATTGTGACTAAAAGTTCCAATGCAGATTACCATGAAGCGGCTCCAAAACAATATTAATATCAGTGATACTGATAAATATTTCTTATAATTAAATGTTCGTCAAAATTAATTGTTTAAATCTGAAAGCTTACAGAATATTAGAATTAGAACCTGAATAAGCACATAGAACATATTTCAATGATTTGGTTATAAATCCATTGACTACTTTTTTGCAGGCAGTATTAAATCTTATGCTAACTGGTAGAGCAAGTCCACATGTCTTCAATGGAGACCAAGCCCTGGATGATCAAAATGTGGAGCAGAAGTATCATGGAGTCCTTACACGCAGTGATGTGGGCTACTTACATTGGAGTAGAGAAGAAATGGAACAAAACAGACTTCCTCAGGTAACAGATGAAAGACATGAGATACTTACTATTTGTTGGCAGCTTGATTTATCCAAATGTTTAGAATTAAAAGTTTCCTGTTTATATCAGAACAGTATTTGGCCATTGTCCTTGTTTGGTATGGGTGCTTAGTACTTTTTCAATTTTATAGGGTGAATCTGCAACACCAGACCAAACTTATATGCAGACATTTTGCTGCTTCTGGAAAAGAAGCATAACTTTAAAAGTATACATACTGTACTATGCAAGCATTTGGGGCAGATGTGGAGAAGATACTTCAGAGTACGAATGCTTTTAAAAATAGTAGTGCTAAGAATTTATTTTAATCAATTAACAAAATGCAAAAGTGAGTAAATAAAAGAGAAATGCAAATCAAATCAATATTTGGTGTGACCACCCCTTGCCTTCAAAACAAGACCAAAGAAGCAATTCCTCATATATTTACAATCCATTATGAAGGAACTCAGCAGGGAGGTTGTTCCAAACATCTTGGAGAACTAACCACAGATCTTCTGTGGATGAAAGCTTGTACACACCATTAGTGATGTAATCCCAGACACACTTGATGATGTTGAGATCAGGGATCTATGGGGGCCATATCATCACTTACAGGACCCCCTGATCTTCTTTATGTTGAAGATAGTTCTTAATGACATTGGATGCACATTTGGGATTATTGTCCTGCTTAAAAAAAAATTTAGAGCCACTCAGACATCTTCGCAATGGTTATTTCATGATGGATAAGTGTCATGTGTGCATCGCCACGAAGATCGTCGCGGTTGCACATTCTGACTTCTCACAGCTGAGTTGCTGTTTCTTTGTGTTTGGCAGTTAGGGAGTTAATTCTGTCTGTGCTCAGTTCTGGGACTGGGTGCAGTTTCTCCCGGCTGCAATTAATTATTTGTTGATTGGTTTCCTTTAAATCTCTGGTTGTCTGTGTTGGGAGTTGCCAGTGAAATTCTTCATGCAGACCACAGATAGGATTGTATCTGTATAGACTTAAGTTAAAGAGCTCCTTAGTTGTTTTAAGCTCACCTTGCTTAGAGTTTAATATCCCAGATCATTTATGTTCCTTCTGTGTTTGAGTGTGTATGCAAGTCTGTGTTTTCTCCAGTCTGTCTTATATGTCTAATCTGTGTATTTAGCAGAGATCAGCCCATATCCCTTTGGTGGTAATCAGTATCCTTCTTAGGACTGATTACAGGGTTCAGGGACTGATAGGAGACAGGGTTAGGCTGGAGACTTGGACCTCTGAACCATTATCAGTACCTCCAAGGTGAGGGATTAGTTAGGACCCCAGTTTAGGGTCAGGTTAGACCCCCGGTCCTCCTCTTTCCTGTGACAGTGTATCAAGTCCTCAAGATTAACCCTGAGTTCAACGGATATCGTGTCAGGTAAATCTATTCTATATTTACATGCTGATGTTGCTAATCTATATGTTGTATAGAGTGTTGTTCTTTTAAGAATAGTTTACTGACATCGTACACATATCATAAGACCGCGTGACATTTTCACTGGCCCATAAAATTATTTCCAGTTGCCATGGATCCAGTAGCCCAGCTGGCTCTGCAGTTGCAGGGATTATCCATGGAGCTGACGGACATTAAGTCCAAAGTTTTGTCTCCCTCGGAGCAAACCAGATTTGAACCTAAAGTAGCTCTCCCGGACAGGTTCACTGGTGGGCGAGACAAATTTTTTACCTTCAGGGAAGCATGTAAATTGTATTTTCGGCTTCGGCCTCGATCATCAGGGAGTGAAGAGCAGAGAGTGGGAATTGTTATCTCGCTCCTACAAGGGGACCCTCAATCCTGGGCCTTCTCCCTTCCTCCGGGATCCCCGGCTCTGCAGTCAGTAGATCGATTTTTTACTGCCCTGGGTTTGGTATATGATGACCCAGATCGGGTCTCTCTTGCTGAGACAAAATTACGTAAGATACAGCAGGGAGATCGTCCGGCGGAGGAATTTGCTTCTGAGTTCCGTAGATGGGCCACAGATACTCAGTGGAATGACCCAGCTCTTAGGAGCCAGTTTTGTCATGGGCTTTCTGACAAATTAAAGGACGTTTTGGCTCAGTATGATTCTCCTCCATCACTGGAGGCTGCTATGGCCCTAGCTATCCGTACTGATAGACGGCTCCGGGAGAGGTGCGAGGTAACTCCGCCCCCTGTTGTTACTCCACTTACTACTAAAGTCCCTTATGTTGAGGTTCCCCTTGTCTGTTCGGAGGAGCCTATGCAGTTGGGAGGGACATCATTTCGTAGGAGGGGATTGGCGGTACGCCGCAGGACTAGAAGGTGTTTCTTCTGCGGGAAAGAGGGACATTTTGTTGGGGATGTCCATCCCGTGCCTTGTTGAGCAAAAAGTCGCCGGAAAACTGTTAATCCCAGGTTGTGTGGTGGACGACAACCTGGGAGTATGTATTTCGTCCGCTAGTTCTTCTCAGTTCCTTGTACCAGTGGAGGTGGTGGTTGGTACGAGAGTGGAGAGATTTTCTGTTCTTCTTGATAGTGGGTCCGGGGCTAATCTGGTTGACGCTCAGTTTGCTCAGGCTCAAGGTATGCATCTGAGTGTATTGGTCAAACCGATCCCTATATTCTCCATTGACGCCAGGCCTCTCGGCCAAGGTAGCTTTGTTCATGAGGTTCATAACATTGACCTTCGGGTAGGGGCAATACATAGGGAACTATTATCTTGTTATGTGTTGGAGGGTCTACCTACTCCTATTGTGTTGGGACTTCCTTGGTTGGTTAAACATAACCCTGTGATTAATTGGCAGTCCAGAGATATAAGCCAATGGGGGGAGTTTTGCAAAAGTAACTGCATGAACACAGTCATCAGTGCGGTCGTGCCTAGTACTTTGCCTCCTTTTTTGGAGGACTTTGGGGATGTGTTCTCTGAGGAGGGGTGTCAGGAGTTGCCTCCTCATCGCGTGTATGACTGCTCTATTAATTTACTTCCTGATGCTAAGTTACCTAAAGCTAGGTTATATAACCTTTCTGGTCCTGAGAGGCAGGCTATGAAAGATTATATTTCGGAAAGTCTGGCCAAAGGGCATATTAGACCTTCATCTTCCCCAGTGGCCGCGGGGTTCTTCTTTGTGAAGAAAAAAGATGGAGGCCTACGCCCTTGCTTGGATTTCCGCGAACTTAATCGGATTACTGTTCGAGATCCGTATCCACTCCCTCTGATTCCTGATCTCTTCAATCAAATTGTTGGCGCCAAATGGTTCTCTAAATTGGATCTCAGGGGGCGTATAATCTGATTAGGATAAAAGAGGGGGATGAGTGGAAAACGGCGTTTAACACGCCGGAGGGACATTATGAGAACCTTGTCATGCCTTTTGGTCTGACTACTGCACCAGCAGTATTCCAACATTTTGTTAATGACATTTTTCGTCATCTGGTGGGGCTGTTTGTGGTCGTATATTTGGATGACATTTTAATTTACTCACCAGATCTTGTGTCTCACCAGGAGCATGTGAGACAGGTGTTGCAGATCTTGCGAGACAATAAACTATACGCCAAACTGGAAAAGTGTGTATTCGCCGTACAGGAACTTCAGTTTTTGGGGTTCTTGGTGTCAGCCTCCGGTTTCCGTATGGACCCTGAAAAGGTGAGAGCAGTGCTTGAATGGGATCAGCCAGAGGATCTTAAGGCTCTGCAGCGTTTTCTGGGGTTTGCTAACTACTACCGGAAATTTATTTGTAATTTCTCATCTGTTGTCAAACCTCTCACTGACATGACAAGAAAAGGGACGGATTTTTCTAAATGGTCGGACAAAGCTTGCCAAGCTTTTTCCTCTTTGAAAAAATGTTTTGCTTCGGCACCCGTTCTCATCCAACCAGATGCATCACAGCCGTTCGTTGTGGAGGTGGACGCGTCTGACGTAGGGGTGGGTGCAATATTGTCCCAGGGTCCGTCCCCTGGTAAATGGCATCCGTGCGCTTTCTTTTCTAAAAAATTGTCGTCCGCTGAAAGGAATTATGATATCGGCAATAGGGAACTTTTGGCCATTAAGTTGGCTTTTGAAGAATGGCGTCACTTTTTGGAGGGGGCAGTCCACCCGGTCACCGTCATTACTGATCACAAGAACCTGCTGTATTTGGAATCTGCTAAGCGTCTGAATTCCAGACAAGCTCGATGGTCGTTGTTTTTTACCAGGTTTAATTTTGTTGTCACTTATCGCCCTGGATCTAAGAATGTTAAGGCGGATGCCTTGTCTCGCAGTTTCCCAGGGGCCGGGAGAATGGATGACCCGATTCCTATCCTTCAGGAGGGGGTGGTAGTGTCGGCTGTATGTTCTGAGCTTGAGGAGGAGGTGTTAGAGGCTCAGGGGGACGCCCCTGCAGGACCTCCAGGGAGACTGTTTGTCCCAAATCAGTTGAGACAAAAGGTTATTGAGGCACATCATAATTCTGCTTTAGCAGGACATCCAGGGAGTAAGGCTACTTTAGATCTCCTTTCTCGCCGGTTTTGGTGGCCTAACGTTAATAAAGATGTTTTAACTTTTGTCGCGTCCTGTGGGGTTTGTGCTCGCTCTAAGACCCCTCATACCCGTCCGTCTGGGACCCTCTTACCCTTGAAACTTCCGGAGCGTCCATGGACTCATTTGTCTATGGACTTCATCACGGACCTTCCTCAGTCGTCAGGGAAGACTGTCATACTGGTGGTTGTTGACAGGTTCAGTAAGATGGCACATTTCATTGCTCTTCCTGCCCTCCCTAATGCTAAAACTCTGGCGCAGGTGTTCATTGGGGAGATTGTGAGACTTCATGGGTTGCCTTCTGATGTGGTGTCAGATAGGGGGTCTCAGTTTGTGTCCAAGTTTTGGAGGGCATTTTGTTTACGTCGGGGGATGCAATTGTCATTTTCCTCGGCTTTTCATCCGCAGACCAATGGTCAGACAGAGCGTCTGAATCAAAGCCTAGAGACTTATCTTCGGTGTTTTGTCTCAGAGAACCAGGAGGACTGGTCTTCTTTCTTGCCTCTGGCAGAGTTTGCTCTTAACAACAGGCGGAGCGAGTCCACTGGTAAGTCCCCGTTTTTTGGGGCATATGGTTTTCACCCCCAGTTTTGTACATTCAATGGGGGGGGCCCTTCTGGGGTTCCTGAGGAGGAGCGTTTCTCGTCGTCACTTGCTTCAGTGTGGAGAGGTGTATTGAATAATCTGAGTGCTATGGGGAACCGTTATAAACGTATGGCTGATAGGAGGAGAGTTTCTGGTCCAGATCTTAATGTGAACGATCTGGTATGGTTGTCTACCAGGAATATAAAACTTAAAGTTCCCTCCTGGAAGCTGGGCCCCAGATTCATCGGGCCGTACAGGATCAGTTCCATAATTAATCCTGTGGCATTTCGTCTGGACCTCCCTCCTACGTTTAAAATTCATAATGTGTTCCACAAGTCATTACTTAAGAGGTACGTGGCACCAGTCATACCATCACCTCTACCTCCTCCTCCAGTGGTGGTCAATGGTAACTTGGAGTTTCAAGTGTCAAAGATCATTGACTCACGTCTGAATCGCCGGTCCCTTCAGTACTTGGTGCATTGGAAGGGGTATGGTCCAGAGGAGAGGACGTGGGTTCCTGCGTCTGACATTAACGCAGATCGTTTGGTGCGGACCTTCCACAGAACTCACCCGGGCAAACCTGGCCCTGAGGGTCCGGAGGCCCCTCGTAGAAGGGGGGGTACTGTCATGTGTGCATCGCCACGAAGATCGTCGCGGTTGCACATTCTGACTTCTCACAGCTGAGTTGCTGTTTCTTTGTGTTTGGCAGTTAGGGAGTTAATTCTGTCTGTGCTCAGTTCTGGGACTGGGTGCAGTTTCTCCCGGCTGCAATTAATTATTTGTTGATTGGTTTCCTTTAAATCTCTGGTTGTCTGTGTTGGGAGTTGCCAGTGAAATTCTTCATGCAGACCACAGATAGGATTGTATCTGTATAGACTTAAGTTAAAGAGCTCCTTAGTTGTTTTAAGCTCACCTTGCTTAGAGTTTAATATCCCAGATCATTTATGTTCCTTCTGTGTTTGAGTGTGTATGCAAGTCTGTGTTTTCTCCAGTCTGTCTTATATGTCTAATCTGTGTATTTAGCAGAGATCAGCCCATATCCCTTTGGTGGTAATCAGTATCCTTCTTAGGACTGATTACAGGGTTCAGGGACTGATAGGAGACAGGGTTAGGCTGGAGACTTGGACCTCTGAACCATTATCAGTACCTCCAAGGTGAGGGATTAGTTAGGACCCCAGTTTAGGGTCAGGTTAGACCCCCGGTCCTCCTCTTTCCTGTGACAGTGTATCAAGTCCTCAAGATTAACCCTGAGTTCAACGGATATCGTGTCAGGTAAATCTATTCTATATTTACATGCTGATGTTGCTAATCTATATGTTGTATAGAGTGTTGTTCTTTTAAGAATAGTTTACTGACATCGTACACATATCATAAGACCGCGTGACAATAAGTATGTGCTCGTATTTCTCAAAAGGGATGGCACCAAGAAATGGGCAACGCTGAGGACCATAGACACATCGATTGGAAAGGAAACTTAGTGCAACAGAAAAAAAAACACAACATGCTTATATTCTTTAAAACAAATTTTGGTCTTCATGGAATAATTGTGGCCAAAAATCATGCCTTCAATATGGATAAAATGCCAAGTGACTTGAAAATATAGCAACTGGGATGCATAAAAATGTCCCAGTTACGCTGGACTGACGAGTGAAAACTTTAAATATTTGACTGTAACAAAAGGTGTTATTTGGAGGAACGGTAAAGAGTGGTGGAATATTTTTGCAAGTTTGGGGCTGCTTTTCAGTAAATGGAGTTGGTAATTTGGCCAGGATTAATAGTGTCCTCAATACTTAGCCATCATGTAAAACCAACAGGGAGCTATCTGATTGGCTCCAAATATATTCTGCAACAGGACAATAGCCTCAAACATACAGCCAATGTAATTAAGAGCTATCTGCAGCTTATGTTAGAACCCTCTTGTTAGGTTTTGTTTCAGCTTGCTGGTCACATGACCTTTTTTCCCTATTTAGTCTGGCTCCGCCCTTCTGGCTTTGTATTACCTACTCTTAAGCTAGCCGGGTGCTTAGGTGCCCTACTCAGTCAGTTTTGCTTGATCTTAGGATCTCTAAGTAATTTGTTTTCTGTTTTATTTTTCCCTGCTACAATTTCTGTTAGGAGGTGTCCACCTTTTCTCCCAGTCCCTAGTTCTTGTAGGGATTCCTCCCTCGCAACTATAGGTCTTCGTTCAGACTAGCTGAGGACTTTAGCGGGTCTGGTCGCAGGATCAGGTCCCCCGTTACATCGTAGGGATCCAGCTTAGTTCTATTGTAGGGACAGAATTCCCATCTTTCCTTAGTGCTTGTAGCAGATCATAACAGTAAGTCCAACCCAAGAAAAAAAAAAAAAAAATCTCTAAGGAAAGATTTTCTGTTTCCATCATGGTGTCGGTTCAGGATTTGGCTCAACGCCTGCAGGGACTTTCTCTGGAGGTGGCTGAAATCCAGCAACACGTGAGTAGTTGTTCTGGAGCACATTTCGTGGAGCCAAAGGTACGTTTGTCTGATTTATTTTTTGGTGAACAACAAGATTTTTTTTCTTTTAAAAATGCTTGCTTGTTGTACTTCCGTTTGAGACCCAGATCCTCTGGTGATGAATCACAGCGCATAGGGTTCATAATGTCACTTTTACGCAAAGAACCTCAGGACTGGGCCTTTTCTCTGCAGCCTAGTGATCCATGCTTTAGATCAGTGGATAGTTTTTGTTCTGCTTTGGGGTTATTGTATGACGATCCGGATCGTGTTTCATCAGCTGAGACAGAATTGAGACGTTTGAGACAGGGATCAGGTAATGTGGAAAAATATTGTACTCACTTCCGAAGGTGGTCCACTCAGGTGGGGTGGAACGATTCAGCTTTGAAAAGTTTATTTCTTGCAGGGTTAAGTGAAAGGGTTAAAGATTTGCTGATTGCTTATCCTATACCTGGTAACTTGCAAGAGGCTATGCAATTAGCCATACGGGTGGATAGGAGACTGCGTGCAAGGGTTAATGAGAGTAAATCTGCCTTGTCATCTCCAAGTTTGGAAAGGGACTGTACTGACATTGCAGAGCCGATGGAAATTGGAGCAATGACACCTTACTCTCGGGAAAAAGACCGTATATTTGCGGAGGGCTTGTGTTTCTATTGTGGCAAATCTGGGCATTTTATTAAGAACTGTGCGCTTCGAATGAATAAAGAGAAAAAAAAAATGAGGTCAATTTCGCCCGCATAGCTTGTTTAAACAATAAAGGTGTCTTTCTTTCTGCTACCACTGCTGGTGAGGAGGAATTGATGGAGTTTCGGGTATTTGTGGATTGTGGTTCAACTCTCAATGTGATTGATGGGAAATTTTTGGAAAAACTAAAATTAAAACCCAAACTTCTATCTTCTCCTATTAATGTGGTGTCTGTGGATGGTTCTCACTTGAAAAATGTTACTCACCATATCTGTGAATTTCCTCTTACTATTAATGGTGTTCATCAAGAGAATTTGGATTTGGTAGTTTTGAATAATTTGCCCTCACCTGTGATTTTGGGGTTACCCTGGTTAAAATTGCACAATCCGGTACTGGATTGGTCTACCAATGAAATTAAGTCCTGGAGTCCTAATTGTTATGACAAGTGTTGTAACGGGCGTATTGCTGCTGTAGTTAAGGGGGAGTTACCTGTACCTATTCAGATTTTTGGAAAGTTTTTTCTGATAAGGAATCGCAGGTATTGCCTCCTCATAGAGATTATGATTGTGCAATTGAATTTGTCCCTGGAGCGACTCTTCCTAAAAGTCATTTATTTAATTTGACTATTCCTGAGAGAAAGGCTTTGGAGGAATACATACAGACAAGCTTGGCCGCCGGTCACATTAGGCCTTCCAAATCTCCTGTGGCGGTTGGATTTTTTTTTGTTAAAAAAAAGGACGGCGGTTTACGGCCTTGTCTAGACTTTCGTGAGATTAATAAGATTACTGTACGCAATCCTTACCCACTGCCATTGATTCCTGATTTGTTTAATCAGTTAGTGGGGGCCAAGTGGTTCTCGAAAATTGATCTTCGAGGGGCATACAATTTGTTGCGCATGAAGGAGGGGGATGAATGGAAGACTGCGTTTAACACTCCACTGGGTCATTTTGAGAATCTGGTCATGCCTTTTGGGCTTTCCAGTGCTCCGGCATTTTTTCAGAATCTTATTAATGACATCCTTAGACCTTTGATCGGCAGAAGTGTGGTTGTGTATTTGGATGACATTTTGATTTATTCACTGGATTTGGAGTCTCATTGGAGGAGTGTGCGTGAAGTATTACAGTTACTGAGTGATAATTCACTTTTTGCCAAACTAGAAAAATGTGAGTTCGCTGTACAGAGACTTGGTTTTTTGGGCTACATTGTCTCCAGTGAAGGTTTTGAGATGGACCCGGTGAAAGTGCAAGCTGTGCAGGAATGGCCTAGGCCTATTGGTGTGAAATCAATACAGAGGTTTTTGGGGTTCGCCAATTATTATAGAAAATTCATAAAAAAAATTTCTGTGATTGCCAAACCTCTGACCGATCTCACCAGGAAAGGTGCTGATGCGGTTCAGTGGACTACTGAGGCCATTGAGGCTTTTGTGTTGCTAAAGGAGAGGTTCAGCTCTGCTCCCATCCTTACGCAGCCTGATGTGACTAAACCATTTTTGGTTGAGGTTGATGCTTCTTCTGTGGGGGTCGGGGCGGTGTTGTCTCAGGCAAAGACGGATGGAGTACATCCCTGTGCTTTTTTTTCAAATAAATTTTCTGAGTCTGAACTAAATTATGATATCGGTAATCGGGAATTGTTGGCAATTAAACTCGCATTTGAACACTGGCGTCATTTTTTGGAGGGAGCGGAATTTCCCGTTCAAGTCTTCACCGATCATAAAAATCTGATCTACCTTGATGCTGCCAAACGCTTGAATGCCCGTCAGGCTAGGTGGGCACTGTTTTTCTCACGGTTTAATTTTACCGTTACTTACATCCCAGGTACTAAAAATGTTAAAGCTGATGCTTTGTCTCGCAGCTTTTCTCCTATGGTGGGTACTGAGGAGGAGGAAAACATCTTGCAAGAGGGGGTTGTTATTGCTGTTTTGGACTCCGTGTTGGAAGATGAGATTCTTAAAGCACAGGAGAATACCCCATCTAACACGCCGCATGGGAGGTTGTTTGTGCCTGGTACCTTGAGGAGAGATTTGTTTGATGAATGTCATGACTCTCGGTTGGCAGGTCATCCTGGAATCACTGAGACCAAGAGACTTGTGGGTCGCAGTTTTTGGTGGCCAGGATGGCAGAAGGAAGTCATTAAGTGGGTGCGCCAATGCACTGTGTGTGCTAGATCTAAGTCTTCTCATACTCCTGCTGCGGGGTTGCTTTGCCCTCTGGAGGTCCCTAGTGCACCTTGGACACATTTGGCTATGGACTTTATTACTGACCTTCCCCCCTCTGAGGGTTTCACTGTCATCTGGGTGGTCGTGGACCGTTTTAGCAAGATGTGTCACTTGGTTCCTTTCATCAAACTGCCCTGCGCTAAGACTCTCGCTAAGGCCTTTGTCAAGGAAATAGTCAGACTACATGGTGTTCCTACTGACATTGTTTCTGATAGGGGACCTCAGTTTGTGGCTCGTTTTTGGCGCGCCTTTTGTGACAGGTTGGGAGTTCATTTGTCGTTTTCATCCGGATATCATCCTGAGTCTAATGGCCAGACAGAAAGGAAAAACCAGGATGTTGAGCAGTTCTTGCGTTGTTTTGTGACTGATAATCAAGAGGGGTGGTCTGAGTTTCTGCCACTTGCTGAGTTTGCTCTTAACAACCATACATCCGCTTCTGCTGGTTGTTCGCCTTTTTTTTGTTGTACTGGGAGACATCCGTCGTTTGGGTCATTTTCCAAGTTGGGATCGGCTGTACCTGAAGAGGAGAATTTTTCTAGTGTTTTGGAGAGAGTTTGGACTGATGTGCGTGGTAATCTTCAGGAAGCTAACAAAAGATCCAAAGTGTATTTTGATAGAAAACGACAAGAGGTTTTGTTTGCTATTGGTGACATGGTTTGGTTGTCCTCTAAGAATCTGCGCTTGAGGATTCCGTCTAAGAAATTGGGTCCCAAGTTTGTAGGGCCCTTTAAGGTGCTTCAGGTTATTAACCAATCTGCTGTTAAGTTGGAGCTTCCCACCTCCTGGAAGATTAATCCGGTGTTTCATGTTTCTCTCTTGAAAAAAGCTGAGGTCTCAGATGGAGACGTCTCGGCCACTGTTCCCCTGGTGGTGGAGGACGGGCAATATGAGATTTCCCGCATCCTAAATTCTAGACGGTATAGAGGGAGTTTACAGTACCTCGTCGCTTGGAAGCGTTATGGACCCGAGGATAACTCATGGGTGAGGGCGGATGAGGTTTCTGTGTCTAGACTTGTCAGAGCGTTTCACAAGAGGTTTCCGGATAAGCCTAAGTCCTAGGGGATCCGGAGGATCCTCTTAGTAGGGAGGGTACTGTTAGAACCCTCTTGTTAGGTTTTGTTTCAGCTTGCTGGTCACATGACCTTTTTTCCCTATTTAGTCTGGCTCCGCCCTTCTGGCTTTGCTGGACTTCATTGTATTACCTACTCTTAAGCTAGCCGGGTGCTTAGGTGCCCTACTCAGTCAGTTTTGCTTGATCTTAGGATCTCTAAGTAATTTGTTTTCTGTTTTATTTTTCCCTGCTACAATTTCTGTTAGGAGGTGTCCACCTTTTCTCCCAGTCCCTAGTTCTTGTAGGGATTCCTCCCTCGCAACTATAGGTCTTCGTTCAGACTAGCTGAGGACTTTAGCGGGTCTGGTCGCAGGATCAGGTCCCCCGTTACATCGTAGGGATCCAGCTTAGTTCTATTGTAGGGACAGAATTCCCATCTTTCCTTAGTGCTTGTAGCAGATCATAACAGCTTAAAGAACAACAAGAAGTCTTGGAAATTATGATATGGCCTCCATAGTGATTGACGAGACAGAGTGGCCTTCTGGAGACGGGTCCGAGGAGAGGACACGTAGCCATGAGATGTGGAGCTTGTAATGCAGAAGGTAATGTGCCTTAGCAGGACAGAAAGATGGGGACCAGTGAAGGGTCGCGATCAGGAATTCCAGGACATCGGTAGTGGAAGAAAGAGGACACGGAACCGCTGAGCAAGCAAGGAGACTTGCTGATCAGGACAGTAGCGTTAAAGCTGGGTTGTGGTGAATTAGGGAGAAATAATGTGCCTTACTAGCCCTAGAGTAGACTACAGAGGAAGAATGCTTTGTGGAATAATGTTCCATACTGTAAAGAGAACATCCATAAGACTTTATACTTGCTATTTGTTCATGTGCTCTGTTTCTGTGATTTTTTACTGCTGGGTAGCTGCGTGTTCACACCAGAGATCTGATATAGGTGGTCGAGACCGTGTGGTCTCAGCATTTTTGGAATCAGAAGTGTTGGAGTTTTTCCTAGGGATTTGCTGGGTTGCAGACAGTATTCTCTCCTGTACTGTTCTGTTACGATTTGGTAGGCTGAGGAGAGCAGGCAAAAAAGGCAATACACCAGAGAGGTTGGAATCTACTGGATTGCAGTACCCTGACTAACCACAACAACTAAAGGCAGCCGTGGAGCATACTACGTTGGTCCTAGACGCCTCGTCACAGCCTGAGAAGCTAACTACACCTAAAGATAGAAAGAGGAAAACTATCTGCCCCGGAGCAGATCCCCAAAGAACATAGGAAGCCCCCAAACATGTAATGGCGGTTAGACAAGAGGAAATACAGACACAGACAGAAAATAGTATGAGTAAACGTTGGGGCCCAATCTTCCTAGAAAGAAAAGGATAGGAAGGACACTTACTGCAATCCAAAAAACCCTAAAAAAATACCAACTCACTAATTGCAAAAACACCTGAGATCACACGACCTCTACCACCTAAATTAGTTCTCTGGTGTAACAAAACTAAGCAGCAGCCACTGAAAAAACTGGAAAAGGCAAATGAACAAATAACAGTGGCTCAGATAAACTGAGAGGAGCACAAGCCCCCGGAGGGGACCTGGCTGACCTCCACAGAAGTGCAGGACAAAATGCAAAAAGCAAGCACAAAAATAAAAGCAGAAAATATCTTATCTGTTAGCAGAAGATGCAGGCAAGACACAGCTAGCTTCCAAGTGAACCAGGACCAAAGTTGAGACAAGAACAATTGATCACCGGCAACCCTGATGGGAGGGAACCTCCCATATACAAGACCAGTCTGTAACACCCGATTGCCAATCTTCACAATCTTCATTGAATAGTTCAGTACTGTTTGTAACCACCAGAGGGAGCGTCTGCTCAGAATTCATTTCTAACACATTCACAACACTGTCCTATCTAGACAGTTTTGGCCCCTGCGTTTGCTCAATCTATTTTCTGTCTGCGTTCGTGTTTTCATCTTGTCTAACCGCCATTATATGTTTGGGGGCTTCCTATTCCTTTGGGGCTCTACTCCGGGGCAGTTAGCTTTCCTCTTTCCATCTTCAGGGGTAGGTAATCTCTCCGGCTGTGACGAGGCGTCTAGGGCACCGTAGGAACGTCCTACGGCTGCTTCTAGTTGTGCAGTTAGTTTAGGGGTCTGCAACCTATTAGATTCCAACCTCTCTGGTGTTTGGCTGCCTTTGCGTTTTTTTTGCTCCTGCCCTCCTCAGCTACCAAAACATAACACTGTATAGTGATCTGTTTTTACAATAGGACTCCATTTTACCATAGAAGGGCTGCCATCCAGAGGCAGGAATGGTTGCCAAGCAGGGTCAGAGCCGAGAGGTCACATCAAGGACAAAATTAGGATCCCTAAGAATAGTTAGAAACATAAATTGGGGTCAAAACAGGAAAACACTAAAACCAAACTGGAGCAAAGGACACACACACATACCCAGCGAGGCACTAAGCTATATCTGGCAGCTTTCAGCAGTAAGCTGGAAGATTTAGCAGGGTGTAGTGCTCTCCAGTTGGCTGGAGAAAGAAGCTGATAACTTCAGCTGGGCAGCACACATACTTATACTGTCAGACTGGACAGCACTGCAGCTGCATTATTACTTGTTGTAGCAGCACTGTGTTTGCCCTCATGAGTGAAAGCTGGTGGCTTCACGGAGGAAATAAGTTAATTTTCTCCTGGTGGCTGCATTTTCGGTAAGGCGGCCAGGCAGCATTGTAACATTCTTTACCTATAGAGTAACCCTATATCTGCATGTAAATAGCATTTTCCTAGGTGACAGGTTGTCTTTACGGCACATTTACTGTACATTGAACGAGAACAAACCATCTAACTACAGATCATTAACAGCACATCTGAAGCGCGGTCTGATTGTGTAAACAGGATTTTAGACTAACGCCAATCTGTAAATACTTTCCTATAGACGGTTGTATAACTCATTGATAACCAAAGAAGGATATATCCATCAGTAAGTATATCAGAATCTTTTGTATACTGTGGTATTGCTGTACAGAGTAAGAGTGATCTGATGATCATAGGTTCAAGTCCCCTAAGGGTGTTAAAAAAAAAAGTAAACAATTAAAGTTTTTACAAATGTAAACAAAATACAAGCAATACAAAAATTCAAATCACTCCCCCTTTTCCAGTTAACAATTAAAAATTTTTACAGAAATAAACAAATACACATATTTGGTATCAAAACGGCCAGAAAAGTCCAATCTAAATATAAAATTAATTATGGAATACAAAAGGAAAAGCTGAGCAGGATGACATATAGTAAAGAAGATGGGTGGTGGCACTCTTGAAGAGTGGATCACATATGTACTAATGTGACGTATTGCACTCACCTCTCAACACAGACTGCTACACTTTTCTCCTTCTTGATCCTTAGATCAAGTGTCTGTACGAGCGGCTGGATAATGTCCGTAACAACCCGCTCTATAAAACTGTCCCACTAGTTAACCTCTTCAGTGAACACTATAAAAAAATAAATAAAAAACTGCTTTATCATCATACTGCCGAACAAAAAGTGCAATAAAACACGATCAAAAAGACAGCTGTAAATAAAATTGGTACCACTGAAAACATCATCTTGTCCCACAAAAAACAAGACCTTACATGACTCTGTGGGCCAAACTATGGAAAAATTGTAGCTCTCAAAATGTGGTGATACAAAAACAATTTTTTGCAATAAAAAGCGTCTTTTAGTGTGAGACAGCTGCCAAAAGTAAAAACCTGCTATAAATAGTAAATAAAACCCCCGTTTATCACCCCCTTAGTTAGGGAAAAATAATAAAATAAAAAAATGTATTTATTCATTTTCCTATTAGGGTTAGGGTTGGGGTTAGGGTTAGGGTTGGGGCTAAAGATAGGATTAGGGTTGGAGCTAAAGTTAGGGTTAGGGTTGGGGCTAAAGTTAGGGTTAGGGTTGGGAAAAGGGTTAGGACTAGGGTTAGGGTTGGAATTAGAGTTAGGGTTGGAATTAGGGTTAGGATTGGAATTAGGGTTAGGTTTGTGGTTAGGGTTATGGTTAGGGTTGGGATTAGAGTTAGGGGTGTGTTGGGGTTAGGGTTGGAGTTAGAACTGGGGGGTTTCCACTGTTTAGGCACATCACGGGCTCTCCAAACGTGACATGGCGTCTGATATCAATTCCAGCCAATTTTGCATTGAAAAGTCAAACGCGCTCCTTCTCTTCCGAGCTTTGCCATGCACCTAAACAGTGGTTTACCTGCATATATGGAGTATCAGCGTACTCAGGACAAATTGTACAACAACTTTTGGGGTCCAGTTTCTCCTGTTACCCTTAGTAAAATAAAACAAATTGGATCTGAAGTAATTTTGTGAAAAAAAAGTTAAATGTTCATTTTTTTAAACATTCCAAAAATTTCTGTGAAGCACCTGAAGGGTTAATAAACTTCGTGAATATGGTTTTGAGCACTTTGGGGGTACAGTTTTTAGAATGGTGTCACTTTTGGGTATCTTCTATCATATAGGCCCCTCAAAGTCACTTCAAGAGTGAGGTGGTCCCTAAAAAAATTGGTTTTGCAAGTTTTGTTGAAAAAATGAGAAATCGCTTGTCAACTTTTAACCCTTATAACTTCCTAACAAAAAAAATATTGGTTCCAAAATTGTGCTGATGTAAAGTAGACATGTGGAAAATGTTATTTATTAACTATTTTGTGTGATATGACTCTGATTTAAGGGCATAAAAACTAAAAGTTTGAAAATTGCGAAATTTTCACCAAATTTCCATTTTTTTTCACAAATAAATGCAAGTCATATCGAAGAAATTTTACCACTATCATAAAGTACAATATGTCACGAGAAAACAGTCTCAAAATCACCAGGATCCGTTGAAGCGTTTCAGAGTTATGACCTCATAAAATGACAGTGGCCAGAACTGAAAAAAATGGCCTGGTCAGGAAGTTGAAAACAGGCTTCGGGGTGAAGGGGTTAAAGCTTAAGGATAAGAAAGGAATCGGTTTTGGTATCTGGACCAGAGCCTTTGTCAGATACTCATCCTAATAAAGGCTTTGTCCCGGAGCCAAAAAATCGTTTTTTTTTTCTTATCGTTTCTTATCGTTTCTCACCATATTTTACAGGGGATGTGCTGGGCTTTGGATCAAAAGTTGTTGGAAGCCTTCTCCATACTTTCTTCTTCACATCATTCTGTAGCACAATAGCAGAGAAATACCGAGAATAAATCCAATAATATTAATAAATAAGTTTAACTGTATTACTCTGCTCCAAACATGAATGGCCGACCATTCGGTATTAAAACCAAAACATTATATCATAAATCATGGAAAATAAAACCCAATTAATCTAATAAAATAAATAAAATTAAATAAAATTACTGCTACTTCCAACAGGTGGCGCTATAGAGTACAAGTCCTCTTTGTTTGAAGAGGCAATTTGCATATTAATATAAATAAAAATTGTGGACAATATTATTATAAAAAACCTTTATTAAATGGGGTTTAACATGATACATAAAAAGACACCAAATAACATTTACTGGTCTGATTGTGTTGCAAAAAAATAATAGGATCACCAGATGTAGCACTTATGCAATGTAATAAAATAGTGAATAAAAATCAATCCGTGAAAAAACATGAAAAATCACTTATATAAAAAATAATAATAACAAATTTCATCAAAAAATAAATAAAAAAATAAATAAAAAAATGTGTTAACCCTAGAGGGTAAATAAAGTGTTAAGTGCAATTCTAATGTGCATATTATATATGCTTGCTAAATCACAAGGGAATAACCCACTATCACATGTGTATGGTGATGATAATTAAAAGGTGCTAATAGTGTTTTAATTGTCTCTCAACTATAAGGGCTGCATACCCCACCTAATATATGTTTGGGGTTAATCCCACTATACATGTGTGATACTAGTCACACTAAATGTGCAAATATACATAAAGTGCTCCAGTGCTTATCACTATATATTATAGAGAGGATAACAAAATCATCATAAACACTCCCGTGCAGAGATTATAATTTATCCCTCATATGTGGTGGTGCTCACATTACAAACATTAAGCAGACCAATAAATAAAATTAGCAGCCGACCAGATTCATTACCTTATATAAGGGGCACGTTCAGCACACCTACACATCAGACCCCTTATATAAGGTAATGAATCTGGTCGACTGCTAATTTTATTTATTGTTCTACTTAATGTTTGTAATGTGAGCACCACCACATATGAGGGATAAATTATAATCTCTGCACGGAGTGTGTTCTTCACTTGGGTGGATGTTGTGAAGGAGCTTTTCTTCACCATGGAAAGAATTCTGTGATCATCCACCACTGTTGTCTTCCATGGACGTCCATACCTTTTTTAGTTCCCAAGTTCACAAGTGCGCCCTTCTTTTCAGACTGTACCAAACCATTGATTTCGCATCTCCTAACATTTTTGCTATCTCTCTGATGGGATTCTTTTTTTTCAGTTTAATGATGATTTGTTTCTCTTCTATTGAGAGCTCCTTTGACCGCATTTTATGGGTTCACAGCAACAACTTTTTAATTCAAATGCCAACCTGGAATCAGCTCTAGACCTTTTACCTGCTTAATTGATGATGGATTAACAAAGGAATAGTCCATGCAGTCTATTAAAGAGCTTTTGAGATAATTGTCAAATTACTTTTGGTCAATTTAAAAAGAGGCAGCTACATATTAAAGAACTGTAATTCCTAAACCATTACTCCAATTAGGATGGGTACACCATCAAATTAAAGCTGAGAGTCGTCACTTTAAGCCCACTGATTTTTACACAGCACTAATACTTTTATTCTTTTTTTCTGCACAGTTACCAAGCGTTCATTTTTTCCCACACCGTATAGAGCTGTACGCTCCTCACACACTACCGTGTACCGGCTTTTATCACGGACAAATACTTGCTGACTATCTGTGTGTGACTCCGGAAATAAATAGGGAGATTTAAATTTTCCCCTACACCGTATACAGCTGTACGCTCCTCATACAGTACCGTATATCTGCTGGTATCACGGTCAAATCCATACTGAGTGAGCATCTGTGTGTGACTCCCGAAATAAATAGGGAGATTTAAATTTTCCCCTACACCGTATACAGCTGTACACTCCTCATACAGTACCGTATATCTGCTGGTATCACGGTCAATCCATACTGAGTGAGCATCTGTGTGTGACTCCCGAAATAAAAGGGAGATTTAAATTTTCCCCTACACCGTATACAGCTGTACGCTCCTCATACAGTACCATATATCTGCTGTTATTTTTGGTACATTTCCCAAACATGAGGAAGTATGGTGGAAGAGGGCCCAGCAGCTCACCGCTCTGACGTCTTCCGCGTTTCCTGACAGTGACATTCAGGTCAGAGAGCGCGATGACGTCACGTCTGTGCGCCCTCTGCCTGAACAGTCACAGTGCAGAGAGCTGGAAGAGGGTGACGCTGAGGAGTCCACAGTAGAGCAGTGCCGAGCGAGGAGCGGTATTTCATTTTTTTAATGTTTGGAGCAATATATGGGGAGCATTGTACACTGGAGAATTATATATGGGGCCCATCATACACTGGAGCATTATATACAGGGCCCATTATACACTGGAGCATCATATGGGGCCCATTATATATGGAGCATTATATATGGGGACCATTATATTTGGAGCATTATATGGGGCTCATCATACACTGGAGCATTATATATGGGGCCCATCATATACTAGAGCATCATATGGGGTTCATTATTTATGGGGCATCATATAGGGCCCTTTATATATGGAGCATCATATGGAGCACATATGGGGCCTATTCTGTATGGAGCATTATATGGAGCCCATTCTGTATTGAGCAATATATGGGGCTCATTATTCTGTATAGAGCAATATATGGGGCTCATTATTCTATATGGCGCACTATGTGGTGCCCATAATACTGTATTGAGGAATATACTGTCCGGTTTTTGAGCTATTGTATAGTTTACAATAGATATCACTCATGTAATGGAAGAAGTGAAGTATTTGTCATTGTACTATACCTATATTTCTCTGCCGTATCGGAGCATCATGAATTGTGGTATGTGTTAAAGGAGCCCACTAAGACTCTTTCGCCCGGGGCCCACGAAAACTTGGAGCCAGCCCTGCGCCCCCCCACAACTTTAGCCAAATAACCCCAGTTTTCAATGCGTTACTATTATTATAAAGTAAATTAAGGTTGACAAGCTTAAGTAATAAGAATTGATGTTGTTGGCATTGAAATGGGCACTGTAGGTGTGTTTACTGTCCTCCACTCCCTGCCGACTTTTATTTCCCATTGACTTGCATTGGGGTCGGGTCTCCGACTGTTGACAAAATCCGGCCGATAGTCGGCCGACTTCGTTCGACTCGACTTTTGGAAAAGTCAAGCCGAACGAAACCCGACTCGACCCTGCCCGGAGGCAAAGTCGCTCATCTCTAGTTGTGACATTAGCTGACGTTTATAGCGTCAAACTCATCAACATGGCACTCGTGGTTAATGAATTTGTAATAAAGGAAAAAATTGGCTTTTTTGTCATTAACTGTTTTTACATTTATGACTGTTATTTACCATTTTTCTTCAAAATTTGGAAAACATGGGACTTTTGAAAGACATGCATAAAATCACAATAAGGAGGGACTGGATTAGGGTTGTGCTAAATTTTACAATTTTTAAAAAGCAGCAATTGAATCAGTCAAAAAACAGCCCACAAAGTGAAAAAAAAAGGACAAATTGGGGGAGCACATTTAAAATAGATTTAAAAAAGGTGCATATAGAATAAAAATTGGGTTCAAACAAAAAAAGGCACAAAACACAAAAAATAGAGAAAAAAAGGGGCAAAGGTAATAATGGATTGAGGCCATAGAGGTGTGCATGGAGTGGCATCAGTAACCACTAAGTACACAGTGAGAAGCAGGTGTAAGCATGCCCTGGCACTTTGATTGACACCTTGCCATGCAGGGCATCAATGCAGAGCGAGCTGTCACTCAAAGTGCCAGGGAGTGCTTTCAGCCACCACTAACAATGCTGTGAGTGATCATTGTAATCATTCCTGCATACCCCCCACAACTGAAAGCCGATGTTTCCAAAAGGAAAATAGTTAATTTTCTCCCAATAGCCACTCTTTCAGTAAGGCTGGCGTCACACTAAGGAAGAATACGGACGAGTGAGAAGCGTGAAACCACGCATTACACACGGACCAATATTTCTCTATGGGGCAGCTCTGATCATGCGTATTTTTCTCGGCCGTATCTTACGGTGCGAGACACCCGCAGCATGCTGCGATTGTACGCGTATTACGCCCATTGTACGCCAATGAAAGTCTATGGGTGCAGAAAACAACGGATTACACACGGACCAGACGTGTGACTTGCGAGAAATACAGAAGACTTCTGCAGCTCACAGGAAATGGTGCAACACATGCAGGAGGAAGCTGACACATGCAAATTAGCTCAAAAAGAGCGCCAGACATCCCGGAAGAACGCCTCCACGGAGTCGGCCATGATGTCCACCCTCATCAATATAGAGATGCTAATTGTGTTGGTGCAGAAGAGGCCCAAAATTTGGGACCAAAGAGATGCACATTATGCAGACCGCATAAGGAAAGAGGCGACATGGAGGCGCATCTGCGGGCAGATGTTTGCCCACTTTGGTGATAGCCCACGCGAGGAGCAGCAGAAAATCAGTAAGTTACTTGATTTATTTGCAAACTTCTTCACGGTCAGAAGGTAGTTGTACCGCCGATTTTCCCAAAAAAGTTTTTTTTTTTTTTTTTTTGGCGCCAAAATGTTCGGATAGTTACATCCTACTAGGCCCCTATGACTAAATTACGTGTATGTAGAAGAATTATGCTTTGTGCAGCTAGCTAATTGATTACATTATATGTCTCACTGCAGTGGATGATGTTATGAAAAGATGGAGAAGCATCCGCGACCAATACCGGCGGGAACGGCAGCAGAGGTCCAAGAGCGGGTCAGCAGCACCCACAAAAAGAAAATACGTTTATTTTGACAGGCTGGGTTTTCTGGCACCTATTCTGGATCTCAGACCGTAAGTACATACATCACATCACATAACACGTATGCAGTTTAGTGTCACCTCTCCTACATGTTCTAATCCCCTTTCATTTCCCAACAGAACTCAATCCAACCTCACTGAGAGGGAGACAGGCTCCGGCTCACAGGCCATTATTGACCCGGTTGGGGGGAGGTGAAGAGGTGGCTGGCCCATCGTCTGAACCTCCCATCAGCATTCCCCAAGGTTCACAATCCCAAGGACCTCAGCAACCCCCTCCTCCTCTACCTCTACCAGAGGCACCAGCTGCAGCAGCATCTGCCATTGGGGATGAAACAGGAAACAGCAGCAGCCCCACTGTACCTCTGGAGGCTCCCCCCAGCCTGCTGCAATATCCCGCTGTGGGAGAAGACGGCGAGACATCACTGTGTCAGACACACGTAGGCATGTGGACACTGGGGTACTCAATTACCTTTCAATGTCAGCTGTGGATGAGGGTGAGGAGGCCTTTGCCCGTAGCCTTGCCCGCTACCTTCGTCCCTACCCAATGAGCTGAGGCTCCGTGTGCGAGGATCAATGCACATCCTAATTGATGTATGCACACCCCCCAATACACCATATGAGGTGTTTGAATTCCTTGAGAGGTGGCAGCTCTCACCCTGTAACCTTCTGTGCCTTGCCCCCCACCAAAATGTGCATGCTCAATTAGGATCTGATGATCCTCCTGCACGGGCGCCTACACCTCAACCCATTCCCCCACCGAACCAACCTTGGCAACAACAGGGTCAAATGGCTGGCTATAATCCGACTTCCCAATAAGGCCACTTGTACAGATCCAGTGTTGGAGGCTGGTCCCAACCTGGATGTGCTCAACATGGTCATATTGGGGGGTATGATTCTCGTGGGTACCATCTTACACAGGAATATCATCTCCCTTATCTTTATGACAATGTGCCCACACACCAACCTGACCGTGGGCAGATGTTAGCTCAGGGCCCAGAAAATCCACCCCAACAGGGTGATGTTCAAGGTGGTCATCCAAGCCAACCACACAGAGATGTTGGGAACCTGCCAACCCCACCACCTACATACCACCAGCTGTGATTTTTTATTTTACTTATATATTATGATTTCAAAACCTCTTTGTTATTTTTTTATATTTAGTTTAGACTCATGTTGTGCCAAAGAAATGTGCACTAATCTAGATGCCTGTAAAAAACATATGGTACCAATATGCTCTTCAGTAGGCATACTCAACGTTTGTTATTTTCATTAGCTCTTATTATTTATACAAAACTTTATTTTTTTATATTTATTTTTATACCATGTTGTGTAATGCATATTTGCACTCATCTGAATGCCTACAAACAGCATATGGTACTTAGATGGTGGGAAGTGGCCTAGGTGAATTTTTTTTTTCTTTATATCTTATAATTTACACCAATGTTTGTTATTTTTTTTAAATCCATTGTAAACATTGTTGGCTAATGCATCAATGCATTAGTCTAGTCTTAGAACCCAACCATATGGGGCAGATATGGTGCTCACTAGTGATAGTGAAAGTTTGTTATTTTGCTTATGTATTATTATTTATGGAAATGTTTGTTATTTTTTTCTGATTTTTGTTTTACTTGTGTAATAATACGCACTTACACTATAGTGCTATGAAGACATATACCATATGCGTCAAATATGGTTGTCACTACCTCAAGTGCGAGTTTGCACATATAAATATATATTTTTGTCAAAAATTTGGTGTCTTGTTGCTTAAGTAAGGTGTACTACATCACCTACATATCTGGTATGAACTGTAACAGCACACACAGACTATGTCATAGAAATAATACATTTATGTATACACACAGAAATACATTACACCATAGATAAAGCATCATCTTGCCATGTAGTTGTACCTTCAGGTGACACAAAATATTGGATGAATATATCACGGGTTTTCAGTCCTGAGAGTGGGCGACGTAATGGGATGACATGGGGTGTGGGCATATCCACATTGGTAACCACACTGTCACCAGCATCAGATGGGCAACAATCATGCATTCTGGTGAAATTTGTCTTCCATCTTTGGGTCATGCATCACCAGTTGATGCAATCTGTCCCAGAGTTGTGAGCAGGTATCACGCACAATGCCAGATATGGTGGACGTCCCAGTCAAAAACTCCAGATGGAGTGCGGCATAGGATATGCCAGTAGTTAGGAACCTACAAGTAACCAAATGTAAAGAGAGAATTCATTACACATGCACAAAGGTAGAACAAACGCACTATACATAACTCTTAAATCAGTTCATTTACAAAGAATCCTAATTTAAATTTAACACAAGTCAAAGGTTGCTGTCATTTTTACATCCACATAAAAGTTCTGGTAGTTGTAGGTGATATATGGGATATATTATGAGGATATTTCAGCTACAGACATAAGGGTAAAGGGACACTTGTGGGAAAACACATCATCAACAGACAGTATGTAGGTGAGGAATACATACTGTAGCGTAAGGAGAAGTCGCTTCTCTGCAGAGATAGCTTTGCGCATCCTGGTTGGTGATCCCAGGGTGCATAATCTCCAACAAAACATCAAATGTGGGAAAGGTTATCTGACAAAACAGAAAAAACTTGTCTGGATGAGTCCGCAGAGATGCATACAGGCGGTGAAAATGGCCTTTAGTGAGGCGTTGCCTCAAATGCGGATGCACCCACATTCGCCTCCTCCTCCGCGGATTAACGATCACTGGGTAAGGCTGGCCAAAGAGGCGGGACAAAACCCAGTTGTACAACACTCGATCAGTTGGGGTGAAGGGAAGAGTGTCAGACATGTTCGCAAGCAAGCAGCAGTACTCCAACACAAGCACAACACCAAAATGGGAAGATTGGGGGCTGCAACCTGATGCAGAGCCAATAAATAGGCTTGCTGATGATGATTTGAATGAGTTTCAGGCCTAAAAAACATTAAATGTTAATTTTGCAAGGCGGCGAGAAAAATACGCTGTACAGATGCCATACGGATTGCATACGGATGCTTACATGCGCAAAATACGCAGCCGCATCCTGACAACGGATGAAATATGGATTATTGTGCCGGCAACATTTTGGCGTATTACGCTCGTACAATACGGTCCGTTTTTTTCTACGGTGAGTGTGACGCCGGCCTTAGGCGCTCAAACTGCTTTAAGATGCTTTTTATCTTCAGGTTAAACCTATATCTCTAGGTTAGTAGCATTTGGAGACATGACAGGTTGCCTTTAAAGCACTTTAATTTGATTGGAAATGCATATCTGAGGTTACTGACTGCATATACAGACGTCAGCAAAATTGTTGCCACCCTTCTGTTAAAGTAAGAAAAACCCACAATGGTCACTGAAATAGCTTGAAACTGACTAAAGTAATTTTCAGGTTCAGTAAATCCTAGTTTACATTTACTGAATATCATCTAATGAAAGTCAGACATAACTTTTGAATTGTGGTTCAGCAGAAAAAAAAATAATGAAAAAAGCATGGACAAAAGTGATAGTACACATAAAAAAAAATGAAAATAATTTGACCATAGGGACATATGAAACTAAGGCTTGTCCTGTAATTAGCATCATAGTGCAGTGCCCAGGGGGGAACTAGATGTTATAGGTGCCAGGGCCGGCCAATGATAAAAAAAATTAGTAATGTCACAGGCGGTGTTGTGGCGTGCTGGCCCTGTGTCCCTCACACTGAGCCCTTACAGCCTCTTAAGGTACTGTCACACTAAGCGAGATCGCTAACGAGATCGCTAAAGCGTCAGCGATTTTATGACGCAGTAGCGATCTCGTTAGCGACGCCGCTGTGTGTGACATGTAGCGGCGATGTGGCCCCCGCTGCGATGTCGTTGATCGCTTATGAACGTTCTGAGCCGTTTTTGGTCATTGGTGTCCCGCTGGTGAGCCTGAATCGCTGAGTGTGACACCCTTTATGAACGACTTTACCAGCAGCGCAGGCGGGACTAGGTTTTCCCAACGACCGCAGAGGTCGTTATACAGATCACTGATCTCTGATGAGATCTTTGTGTTTGGAAGCTAACTAGCGACCACATAGCGATCGCACCAACGATCTCGTCAGGTTGTGTCGTTGTCGTGATCGCTGGTGCGATCTCTAAGTGTGACAGTGCATTTAGTGTGTGTGTGCGCATTTTCAAGGATGAATGCTGACAAGAGTATTAACGTAATCAAAAGAGAGTCTTTACTGTATTCATTCAAAATAATTCAAAAAAAAGAAAGCTAAGGCTGTGGTTCCACGGTCCGGAACCACAGCGCTTTGGACGGAGCGGAAATTCCGCACCTGCCAAAGCCCCGCCCCTTTTTGACGCGCGCTCTTTCCGGATGTGTTCCGGACACCTCCGGAACACATCCGGAAAGAACGCAGGGCTGCATAGCCCTGTGTTATTTCCGTTGCGTCGCCGCAGCGTCGCCGCAATACGCCAGGACATGCTGCGGTCTGAAAAGACGCGCCGCATGTCCGGATACGCAGGTCTTCCGCCTGCGTGTTTTACAGCATAGTGGAGACGGGATTTCTTGAAATCTCCTCCACTATGCTGTAACATCTGGACGCTGCGTGTTTGACGCTGCGCCAACGCACAGCGTCAAACACGCAGCATTTCCTGAAGCATTCCGGATCGTGGAAACTCACCCTAAGGAGAGAGGAGCTGTCTCAGAAGATTAGAAAGAAAATTATAGACAAACACTATAAAGGTAAAGGCTATAAAACCATCTCCAAACAGATTGATGTTTCTGTTATTACAGTTTTAACCAAAGAACGCAGAATACCTTCCAAAGAGATTAGAGGTAAACGCAAAGGTCAAGCTACATCAGTGTCAGGTTGCACCATCCGTCACTATCTTAGACAAAGTGGACTTAATAGAAGACGACCATGGATGAAACTACTGTGAGAGCAAATCATAAAAAAGTAAAGCTAGAATTTGCCAAAGGCATATTGACAAGCCACAAAGCTTCTTGAAGAATGTCCTTTAGACAGATGAGACAAAACTGAAGCTTTCACATCAGCTCTATGTTCACAGACACAAAAATTAAGCATATAAAGAAAAGAACATTGAACCTACTGTGAAATATAGAGGAGGCTTGGTTATGATTTGGGCTGCTTTGCTGCATATAACACAGGATGTCTGAAATCTGTGCAGGTGTAAGGAGGTGAAGGGTATTAACCCTTTAAAGGTTTCATCCCATTTGTGTTAACTTGTGTAAATGTATGCTTTGTATGATGTAATGTATTGTTGTCATGTCTGGTATGTGGGGGTTGAGTGATAGGTAAATAGTGCATCCTAGGGGTCACTAGAGGAGGGCACTAGAAGGGTAGTGTATATATTTATGGGTTAAGTGTAGTTTGTGAGGGATCACTAATGGGGGCACGTTAGAGATCCAGTTAGTATGTTATAAAAATATGTCAAAGCAGTAACTGGGTTTGGTCACTAGAGGGGGGCATTGAGCACATCCCACATCCAGTCCAATAGGGACAATAGTTAGGGACTTGTTGCTAGGGAAAGATTGCCTGCAAGCGGGAGTCTGTCAGGAAGATTTCCTCTTAGCGGAAGTCAGTCAGGGGTGGACCTTGCTAGTGTGAGGACGACCTTGTTCCTGGGCCCTGAGCATAGGGTAGTAAGAAGAGGGGACCAGCAACCCCTGAAGAAGCTGGTGAAGGTTTCACCGTGGGAAACGTGAGCCCAAGGAGAGTGGGTTTACGTAGCAGTAGTCCAGTGGAAGAACCACTATGGGAACGCTCAGCAGAAGTGGTCGTGCTGAAGCGTAGCAGCGAGTGGACCATCAGAAGTATCCAGGCAGGATAACCAGAGAGGAGTGGACGACCTAGTAGATGTGTCTTTCTTATGCTGGATTGAAGTGTCTCCAGGGGAAGTGACCGAAGTGCCATTTTCACTGGGCTCCTCGTCCCGTCAATACTTATTGGTCCATTCTGGTGTAGCGGAGAAGAAGAGGCAGAATTGTGAAGAATGTATTGCTGGTATTGTTTAAGACGTGCTTATGGTGTCTTGGATGTGCTGTGTCCAGAGGAAAATAAAGCAGAACTGTTTGACGTGATTTGGGACTCTGAATCTAATTGCTCTGTATGCTCCCTCACGGGAGGAGAACATCCCAGAAGAATGGAGACTACAGACGTAAAATACGTAGCAGCTTCCAGTGCATCGGCCCAGTGGCCGTCCCTTTACACAGGGTAAAATAAAATCTCAAGATCTTCTGAAGCCAAATGTGCTTCCCAGTGTCAGAAAGATTGGTCTGAGTGGCAGGTCATGGATTCGCCAACAGAATAATGATCCAAAAGAGACAGCTAAAAACATTCAAGAATAGCTAAGAGCAAAGCATTGGACTATTCTGAAGTGGCTCCTATTGAACATCTGTGGAAGGAGTTGAGACCTGCAGTCTGGAGATTGTGCCTTCACCTGAGGCAGCTGGAGCAGTTTACTCACAAAGAGTGGGCAAAATACCTGTAGACTGGTGCTGAAGTCTCATAGAGAGTCACAGAAATCATTTGCAATGATTGCCTTAAAAGGTTGTGCAACAAAATATTAAGTTTTTAAATTTTTCTGTTGATCGAAAGTTCAAAAGCGATGTCTGATTATCATTAGTTGATATTCAGTAACTTTTATTAAAATTATTTTATCAGTTTCAAATTATTTTAGTGACCACAGTGGGTTTTTCTTACTTTAACAGAAGGGTATCTACAATTTTGGCCACATAAGTACATGCAGTCATGTCACACAAGAAATTTGTATGTCTATAAGTTTTATTAATTTGACATTAACATTTTGTCAATTCCTGACAGGTGGGCAGCATGCTAAAAACACCAAAGTATCCTATCTGGCTTTGCAATATTAATGGAACCTACAGCGTTCTGTTTGGAACAAATACGTCTCTATTGTGTGACTGGAAAATGGAACATAATTTTGAGCTTTATTTCTACAGTGGGCAGTTTACCCAAAAGAAAACAGCACATCTAACAGTTGGTAAGTCTCCATCACGTTCATGAAATCTTTGGCTTATATGTTGTAGATTTTACTGTCCACCTCTGGATATAAATAAGAATTGCTCTCCATGCCAACAAAAACATCACACAACTAGATGTGGTCAACATAACATTTAACAAATTACAAAGGGGATCACTGCAGTGACATGTAAATGTTTGGGCACCACTGGTCAAAATGACTGTTCTTGTGGTTAAGCAAGTTGAAGATGAAATGATATCTAAAAGGCCTAAAGTAAAAGATGACATATTTCCTTTGTATTTTAGGCAAAAAAATATATTGTCATTATTTACATTTTAACCCCTCTCTGACATCTGACGTACTATCCCGTCCATAAAACCCGTGACAATCTGACCATGGACGGGATAGTACGTCATAGCGATTAGCTGCGCTCCCCGGGGAGCGCAGCTACTCGCCGCCGGGTGTCAGCTGATTATCACAGCTGACACCCGGGACTGTGTGCCAGGAGCAGTCACGGACCGCTCCCGGCACATTAACCCCTTGCACACTGGGGGCACAGGGGAGCATCGCGCAGGGAGGGGGCTCCAAGCGCGCCCCCCTGAGACCCTCAGAACAGCGCGATGTGATCGCGCTGTTCTGAGGGCTTCCTCCCTCCCAGGACCCAGATCCAAGATGGCGCCGGGGTCCTGGAGGGAGGCGGCTTCCTCAGTGCCTGCCGAGAGCAGGCACTGAGAAGCCTGCAGCGCTGCCTGTGAGATCGCTGGTCTCACAGAGTGCTGTGCACACTGTGAGACCAGCGATCTGACATTTTACAGTGATGTCCCACCCTGGGACAATGTAAAACATAAAAAAAAATAAAAATAAACGTGTAAAAAAAAATTCCAAAATAAATTAAAAAAAAAATAAAAATATTCCCCAATCAATTCATTTCTTCCTGTAAATAAAAAAAATAAAACAGTAAAAGTACACATATTTGGTATCGCCGCGTCCGTAACAACCCCCCCTATAAAACTGTCCCACTAGTTAACCCCTTTTGTGAACCCCTTAAAAAAAATAAATAAAAACAAAGCAAAAAATCAGTGCTTTATCATCATACCGCTGAACAAAAAGTGGAATAACACGCAATCAAAAAGACCGCTGAAAATGTCATCTTGTCCCACAAAAAACGAGCCATCATACAGCATCATCAGCGAAAAAATAAAAAAGTTATAGCTCGCAGAATAAAGCGATGCAAAAATAATGATTTTTTATATAAAATTGTTTTTATTCTATAAAAGCGCCAAAACATAAAAAAATGATATAAATGACGTATCACCGTAATCGTACTGACCCGAAGAATAAAACTGCTTTATCAATTTTGCCACACGCGGAATGGTATAAACGCCTCCCCCAAAAGAAATTCATGAATTGCTGATTTTTGTTCATTCTAACCTCACAAAAATTGAAATAAAAAGCGATCAAAAAATGTCACGTGCTCAAAAATGGTACCAATAAAAACGTCAACTCGTACCGCAAAAAATAAGACCTCACATGACTTTGTGGGCCAAAATATGCAAAAATTATAGCTCTCAAAATGTGGCGATGCAAAAAACTATTTTTTGCAATAAAAAGCGTCTTTTAGCGTGACAGGTGCCAATCATAAAAACCCGCTATAAATAGTAAATCAAACCCCCTTTATCAACCCCTTAGTTAGGGAAAAATAATAAAATTAAAAAAATGTATTTATTTCCATTTTCCCATTAGGGTTATGGTGAAGGTTAGGGTTGGCGCTAAAGTTAGTATTAGGCCGGCGTCACACACAACGACAAAAAATCGGTCTGTTTTAGACGGTCGATTGTCGGATCAAAATGCAAACATCACACATCCTTCTGGCATCCGATTTTCCTTCAAAGATGCGATTTAGTCGCATGTGTGTACCTTGTAACATCCGATTTTCATCCGACTTGCGAGATTTTCTCGCAGGCTTGCAAAACTGACATATAATGGATCCAAAAGAATAGTATTTCAATCACAAAAAAAAGAATAGATATATACACATAGAACACATATATATATATATACATGTCATTGTGACATGTACATATACATATATTTATAGTTCCTAGACTTCTACATACTGTTATAGCCGCTAATTCAATTGCCGGCTTCTGTGAAATCACAGAAGCCGACATGAAATGATACATTGTTTCCACACAGTTAACCATGTCATTTCCTGTATTTTGATATTTGTTTAGAACTTACAATTACATGAGTGTATTTGTGCAAAATTTCAGACATGTAGGGGTTAATTAAAGGTGTAATTTCGTTGAAAAAAAAATGCGTGGGCTCCCGCTGTATTTTCTCCACCAGACAGACAAAGCAAAGCGAGTGGGGGCAGATAATAACAGCCTAGGGAGGGTACATTTTTTGTGCCCCCCCTGGCTACTAACATCTGCCCCCAGACACCCCAGAAAGGGCAAATCTATAATTAGATTCGCCCTTTCTGGCACTTTGCCCGTCTATTCCCATTGCCCTGTAGCGGTGGCGAATGGGTTAATAATCTCACCTTACTGTCACCTTAGTATTGAAAGGTGACCTTAAGGCAGGTTTAATAATTGAGAGCTGTCAATTAGACAACTATCAATTATTAATCCTATTGAAGTAAATTAAAAAAACACAGACACATTAATAAAAATTAATTTTAATGAAATAAAAACACATTTTTTTGACCATATTTTATTTTACACTTAATCTGTGCGAAGCCATTGATCTCCTAAAATAAAGATAAAAAAATAAAAAAACATTATTCTTACCTATTCCGCTGATCTGTCACATCCCACGCTGTAATCCTTCACAAATGGTTAACTAGCTTTGAGCCAAGCAGTGCAAGTAATCCTGCATGCTCAGCTCAAAGCTCCTGAATGAATAAGTTTCTCTCCTGGCGACAGGAGAGGATGTGTTTCATGAATGAAGCTTAATTGATTGTGTCCACTTTCCCTTTAGGTCAGGTCACTAAAGTTAAATTGCCAATAAATCAATTAAGCTCCATTCATGAATCTATTCCTCTACTTTCGCTGGGAGAGGAACTTATTCATTCATGGGGTTAGAGCTAGTAGACAGAATTATCTCCCTGCTAACTGTAACCTCTTAACCCTTTCTGATGGATTACAGCGTGGGACCTGACTGTACATCGGATTGGTAAGTATAATTTTGCTTTTTTATTTTATTTTTATTACAGGAAATGGTTTTAGCAGGAAAATAAAATATGGTAAAAAACTGTGTGATTATTTCATTAAACTTCTTTTTTATTAAACTGTGTGTGTTTGATTTTTCTTTCATACAATAGGATTAATAATTGATAGTTGTCTAATTGACAGCTCTCAATTATTAACCTGCCTTAAGGTCACCTTTCAATACTAAGGTGACAGTAAGGTGAGATTATTAACCCATTCGCCACCGCTACAGGGCAATGGGAATAGACGGGCAAAGTGCCAGAAAGGGCGAATCTAATTATAGATTTGCCCTTTCTGGGGTGTCTGGGGGCAGATGTTAGTAGCCAGGGGGGCACAAAAAATGTACCCTCCCTAGGCTGTTATTATCTGCCCCCACTCGCTTTGCTTTGTCTGTCTGGTGGAGAAAATACAGCGGGAGCCCACGCATTTTTTTTCAACGAAATTACACCTTTAATTAACCCCTACATGTCTGAAATTTTGCACAAATACACTCATGTAATTGTAAGTTCTAAACAAATATCAAAATACAGGAAATGACATGGTTAACTGTGTGGAAACAATGTATCATTTCATGTCGGCTTCTGTGATTTCACAGAAGCCGGCAATTGAATTTGCGGCTATTACAGTATGTAGAAGTCTAGGAAATATAAATATATATATACATGTCACAATTACATATATATATATATATATATATATATATATATATATGTATTCTATGTGTGTATATCTATTCTTTCTAGTCTTTATTAAAGCTGTCAGTGTGATTTTACAGTATAGCCGGGGATGAATTGCCGGCTTTTCTAAAGGACACCGATGCGATTTCATCGCAAGTCACACAGTGTGGTCCGTTTGTAATCCGATTTTTCATCGCTCCCATAGACTTGCATTGGCGATTGTCGACCGACAATCGGTGACAATCGCAGCATGCTGCGATTGTACACGGACGTTTAAAACGGACCACAAAAAATCAGATACTGGGAGCTGCTCCATAGATTAACATAGGTCCGACTGCAATGCGATTTTTTATCGCATTGCAGTCGTCCGGTTCTGTCGCCAGTGTGACGCCGGCCTTAGGGTTATGGTTGGGATTAGGGATAGGGGTGTGTTAGGGTTAGGTTTGTGGTTAGGGTTGGGACTAGGGTTAGGGGTGTGTTGGGGTTAGGGTTGGAGTTAGAATTGGGGGTTTTCCGCTGTTTAGGCACATCAGGGGCTCTCCAAATGTGACATGAGTCTGATCTCAATTCCAGCCAATTCTGCGTTGAAAAAGTCAAACGGTGCTCCTTCCCTTCTGACCTCTGCCATGCGCCCAAACAGTAGTTTACTCCCACATGGGGTATCAGCGTACTCTGGACCCTAAGAGTTATTGTGCAATTTGTCCTATTTCTTCTGTTACCCTTGGGAAAATAAAAACTGGGGGCAAAAGTATCATTTTTTAAAAAAAAAATGATTTTTTTTTGTTTTTACGGCTGTACGTTATAAACTTCTGTGAAGCACTTGGGGCTTCATAGCGCTCACCACACATCTAGATAAGTTCCTTATGGGGTCTATTTTCCAAAATGGGGTCACTTGTGGGTGGTTTCCACTGTTTAGGCGCATCAGGGGCTCTCCAAATGCGACATGACGCCCCCAGACCATTCCATCAAAGTCTACAATCCATAACATCACTACTTCCCTTCCGAGCCCCAACGTGTACCCATACAGTAGTTTTCTCCCACATATTGGGTATCCGCGTACTCAGGACAAATTGGATAACAACTTTTGGGGTCCAATTTCTCCTGTTACCCTTGAGAAAATAAAATATTGGGGGTGAAAAAAATAATTTTTGTAAAAAAAAAATATTTTTTATTTTTACGGCTATACATTATAAACTTCTGTGAAGCACTTCGGGGTTCAAAGTACTCACCACACATCTAGATAAGTTCCTTGTGGGGTCTATTTTCCAAAATGGGGTCACTTGTGGGGGGTTTCCACTGTTTAGGTGCATCAGGGGCTCTCCAAATGCGACATGACGCCCCCAGAGCATTCCATCAAAGTCTGCAATCCAAAACGTCACTACTTCACTTCCGAGCCCCAACGTGTACCCATACAGTAGTTTTCTCACACATATTGGGTATCAGCGTACTCAGGACAAATTGGACAACAACTTTTGGGGTCCAATTTCTCCTGTTACCCTTGTGAAAATAAAATATTGGGGACGAAAAAATCATTTTTGTAAAAAAAAAAAAAAAAATTTATTTTACGGCTGTACGTTATAAACTTCTGTGAAGCACTTGGGGGTTCAAGGTGCTCAACACACATCTACATAAGTTCCTTGAGGGGTCTAGTTTACAAAATGGTGTCATTTGTGGGGGTTTCCACTGTTTAGGCAGATCAGGAGCTCTCCAAACACGACATGGCATCCAGCCAATTCTGCGTTGAAAAAGTCAAACGGCACTCCTTCCCTTCCAAACTCTGCCATGCACCCAAACAGTGGTTTACCCCCACATATGGGGTATCAGCGTACTCAGGACAAATTGCACAATAACTTTTGGAGTCTTGTTACCCTTGGGAAAATAAAAATTGGGGTGAAAAGATCATTTTTGTGGAAAAATATGATTTTTTAATTTTACGGCTCTACATTATAAACTTGTGTGAAGCACTTGGGGGTTCAAATTGCTCACCAAAGATCTAGATAAGTTCCTTAGGGGGTCTAGTTTCCCAAACGGGGTCACTTGTGGGGGGTTTCCACTGTTTAGGCACATCAGGGACTCTCCAAATGCAACATGGCGTCCAATCTCAATTCCAGCCAATTTTGGTTGGAAAAAGTCAAATGGTGCTCCTTCCATTCCGAGCTCTGCCGTGCGCCCAAACAGTGATTCCCCCCCCACATATATCGGGTATCAGCGTACTCAGGACAAATTGGACAACAACTTTTGTGGTCCAATTTTTCCTGTTACCCTTGGGAAAATAAAAAAATTAGTGACTAAAAATAATTTTTGTGGGAAAAAAATAGGATTTTTTATTTTCATGCCCGGGCATTATAAACTTGTGTGAAGCACTTGGGGGTTCAAAGTGCTCACCAAAGCTCTAGATAAGTTCCTTAGGGGGTCTAGTTTCCAAAATGTGGTCACTTGTGGGGGGTTTCTACTGTTTAGGCTCATCTGGGGCACTGCAAACGGAACATGACCCCCATCAACGTCTGCATTCCAAAACGTTACTACTTCCTTTCCAAGCCCTGCCGTGCGCTAAAACAGTTCCCCCCCCCCACATATTGGGTATCAGCGTACTCAGGACAAATTGGCCAACAACTTTTGGGGTCCAAATTCCTTGGGAAAAATCAAAAATTTGGGACTAAAAAATCATTTTTGTGGAAAATTGTTTCTTTTTTTTTCACACCCAGGCATTATAAACTTTTGTGAAACACTTGGGGGTTCAAAGTGCTCACAACAGATCTAGATAAGTTCCTTAGGGGGTCTAGTTTCCAAAATGGTGTCACTTGTGTGGGGTTTCCACTGTTTAGGCGCATAAGGGGCTCTCCAAACGCGACATGGCATCCAATCTCAATTCCAGGCAATTTTAGTTTGAAAAAGTCAAACGGCGCTACTTCCCTTACGAGCTCTGCTGTGCGCACAGACAGTGGTTTTCCCCCACTTATGGGGTATTGGCGTACTCAGGAGAAATTGCACAACAACTTTATCTGTCCATTTTCTCCTTTTACCCTTGTGAAAATAAAAAAAAAGTTTGTAAAAGATCATTTTTGTGGCTAAAAAGTTAAATATTCATTTTTTCCTTCCACGTTGCTTCAGCTCCTGTGAAGCACCTGAAGGGTTAATAAACTTCTTGAATGTGGTTTTGAGTACCTTGAGGGGTGCAGTTTTTAGAATAGTGTCACTTTTGGGTATTTTCTGCTATATAGACCCCTCAAAGTGACTTCAAATATGAGGTGGTCCCTAAAAAAAATGGCTTTGTAAATTTTGTTGTAAAAATGAGAAATCGCTGGTCAACTTTTAACCCTTATAATTTCCTAAGGAAAAAAAAATTTGATTCCAAAATTGCGCTGATGTAAAGTAGACATGTGGGAAATGTTATTTCTTAACAATTTTGTGTGACATATTTCTCTGTTTTAAGGGAATAAAAATTCAAAGTTTGAAAATTGCAAAATTTTCGCCATATTTGCATTTTTTTCAAAAATAAACGCAAGTTATATCGAAGAAATTTTACCAATGACGTGAAGTACAATATGTCACGAGAAAACAATCTCAGAATCGCGCAGATCCGTTGAAGCGTTCCAGAGTTATAACCTCATAAAGAGACAGTGGTCAGAATTGTAAAAATTGGCCGGGTCATTAACGTGCAAACCACCCATGGGGGTGAAGGGGTTAAAAATTACAAAAAGGAAAATGGGCAGATGCAAAAGTTTGAATATAATAAAATCACTGGATACTACAACAAAGCATAATGTATTTATTATTGTATTCCATTAGTTTAGACCAGAAGTGGGAAATTCATTTTCCCAAAGACCCACATGAGAGACTGTGACTATTGTGAAGGGCCAGAGCAACAGGCTGAATTTAATTCTGCTTTTTATAATTATTCTTATGATTTTATATTAATTGTACCACCTAATATTGAGCATAATTCAGTATGCTATCAACTACTAATAACATATTACGATAGCGCGTATTGTAAAATATTCTTATCAGTAGCAGCTAATCAAGGTCATATAATTTACTGCTTTTTATAAAGCCAATAAAAAGCAGTAAATCATACTGCTCCTGCTGTTCAACCATTGATCAATAGCTCACACATTATGATGCCCCCAGTCATCTCTCCACACACAGACACGCACAGAATGATGCCCACCACACACAATATGATAGCCCTCACAGCCACACACACAGTATGATGCCCCAGTCATCCCTCCACACACACGCACAGAATGATGCCCACCACACACAATATGATAGCCCTCACAGCCACACGCACACAGTATGATGCCCCCAGTCATCCCTCCACACACACGCACAGAATGATGCCCACCACGCACAATATGATAGCCCTCACAGCCACACACAAAGTATGATGCCCCAGTCATCCCTCCATACACATGCACAGAATGATGCCCACCACACACAATATGATAGCCCTCACAGCCACACAAACACAGTATAATGGCCCTCACAGCTCCCCCACCCAGTGTGATGGCCCCCAGTTTCCCCCAACTACTGACAATTAAAAAAAAAAGAACTAATCACATAGGCATCTTGCAATACACTACTCTGGTGTGTCCCGTGTGTAGACTGAGGTTTTGTGCAGCAGCATGATATAGTGATGTCATTGCACCTTCTGCGCTGAGACACAGACGCTTAGGCTAAATGGTGGAAAAGGAAGCCGATGACTCTCTAATCCACTGTTGTATTCATGGTTATCTGCATCCTGATAACAAATAGATTATTCTGAAGAAAGTGTCAAATACACATTTCTTTTGCATGGCTTTGACAAACAGCTATCTTCTGTGAAAATTGTGAATTGTACTGACCAGTCTAGTAACCAAGTCTATATGGTGTTTGACAAAGTCACTGACAAAGTACTGGAGGGAAGATATGTTAAGGGCTAGGTTTAGTGAACAGCTGAAGAGTGGGTGGGAGGCTGTTCACCATATCTCCACCCCAGGGTGAGGTCCAGAAGGTAAATACACATTCTTCTGGCTCATTCAGCATTAGTTGTGCCTGGAGAGGAGAGATCCGGAGCTGTGTCTTGTGATAATGAAAGCAGAAACTTTTTATGCTTGTTTCCTGAGTGGGCGGATCTCAGACTGTGCCATTTGTTATGTTTTGGTTTCCAGGTAGGCCAGAAAGGCTGTGTTTATTTTGCTAACTCTGTACTGGTTTTATGCAGTACTTTTAATAAACCAGTCTAAGATTTAAATAGACAGAATTAATGTGTCTACATCTATGTACAGCTGAGTGAGCTGATTTACCACAATCGGTGCTAGAAGTGTGGGCAACTTCCCCAGGAAGCACTTGTGATGGCTGTGGACAAACCGCTTGTCTTGGGTGAAGGCAGCCATAAGCCAAGTGACTTCAGACAGCACAGAGGAGCTGATCAAAAAGCGTCAGCTAGCCCAACAGCAGCAGCAGCTAGCACAACAGGAAATTAATAAAATGCTAGTGCAGAAGCTCCAACAACAGCAGCAGTTTAACCCCTTAACCCCGTGCCATTTTCCATTTTTGTTTTTTGCTCCCCTTCTTCCCAGAGCCATAACATGTTTATTTTTCTGTCAATTTAGCCATGTGAGGGCTTGTTTTTGTGGGACACCATTGGTTTTAACATATCATGTACTGGAAATCAATTCCAAGTGCGGTGAAATTGCAAAAAAAGGTGCAATTCCACAGTTGTTGTTTTTTTTTTACCATGTTCACTAAATGCTAAAACTGACGTGCCATTATGATTCTCCAGGTCATTACAAGTTCACAGACACCAAACATGTTTATGAGCCGCCCGCCAGGGCTGTGGGGTACTCGGCACTGAGCCCGTTCACTTCTATAGGGGAGATGTCACGGTAGCTGCAGCTCGGTCCGTGGCCCTGGGGCTCACTTTAAATGTGGGATATTTACAGGGGATTAAAGGTTTGTAGGATGATTGTGACGCCACCTGTGGTGCCTGGTCAGGGTGACCAGCGCTGCTGTATAGATCCACTGAAGGGTTGGTATTGGGCAGCAAGGTGTCAAGCCTTCCACAGGCAAGGCTGGGTCCTTCAGGGTAGATATAGTGTGTAGGGGTGCAGGACGGAGGAGAATCCGACAGTAGAAGTAATAAGATGGACACACACACAGAAGTCTCTTTCTGTACCTTTACTGAAGATGTTATTGCAGGCACGTCCAGGGCACTGCAGGGCGAAGGATGCACATCCAGTTTCCTCCACTGAGTAGGTGTAGGGCCTCCTTACTTCTATAATGTGAGTCTCTGACCTGTGTGAAACTAGGTCTGAGTCTGTCTCCAACTCTACGCCCGGCTGACCTTGTGGTAGGGCCTTCTCTTGAAAGAACACAGTCTATGATGGCGGTACCTGCCAGACTCCCGTCTTCCTGACCCAGTTACGTATCAACACTTATGGGCCCCTGCGACTTGTAGTCCCGCAGGGTCTCCGGTATCTCCTGCTAGTCGTGAAGATTCTAGCAAGCTCGGACCCGGTGTCCGGTTAATCAGAGTAGAGGTAAGCTATCAATGCTATTTCCACCTCTGTCACTCTCTTCTTTTCCACTCGCCTTTCGTCCTACTCGGATCCTCACACTATCACACACTAGCAGATGGTGGACTGCTTCTTCTCCTTCTTCACCGCTCTCTAAGCGTCGGCACGCTTGCTCACTGAACTGCACTCGGTTGACTCAGTTCTGACTAGGCTGGAGTGGCTTTCTTTCCACTTGTACTAGCATCCACACATGTGAACTAAGCTTCAAGCTGCAGACTTCAGGTTCGTTCTTAAACAGCTGAACTCTCTCTTTTGAGCTCTGCTCAGTGTGCCAGACTGCACACTTTCTTCTGCGCTCTCTGCGCTCACAACACTCTCTAAGCCGGTCTGTCTCTGCTCTTCACTTCACCCTCTTAGGTGACTAAAGCTTGACTTCTAGACTAGCCTAGGCTAGACTTCTCTCAGAGTCTCTGTGCTCTAGACTAGAAACTCCACCAGGAGTCGACTCTAGACTGTCTGCTTCAGTGTCTTCACCCTCCTTATATATAGCTAAAACAGCTCCCTCTGGTGGCTCTAGGGATGGGTGAAGGTGTGTGAATGTGTATACAGGACCTCTAGTGGTGGTTACCTTCAGTGCACCCTTCTGGAGATTAGGATTCCAAGCACAGCTGGGCTCCACATCTAGGTTCTTTGTTATTTAAGTGGTGAAAAAAAAAATCAAAAATTTGTTAAAAAAAAGCTAAATTTTCCGAGACCTGTAGCGCCTCCATTTTTCGTGATCTGGGGCTGGGTGGGGGCTTATTTTTTGTGCGCCTAGCTAACATTTTTCTTGATACAATTTTGGTGTAGATACAATGTCTTGATCACGCGTTATTGCATTTTATTGCAATGTAGCGGCGACCAAAAAAAACCGTTACTCTGGCGTTTTGAATTTTGTTCTCATTACGCCATTTATCAATCGAGTTAATTATTTTTTAATATTGCTAGATTGGGCAATTCTGAACGCGGTGATACTATATAGGTGCATATTTGATTTTTTTCTATTTGTTTTAATTTGAATGGGGCGAAAGGGGGGTGATTTGACCTTTTATAATTTTTTATTTTTAAAACTTTTTTTTTCAAGAGTCTCCATGGAAGACAAGATGCTGCAGTAATTTGATGATCAGATCAGATCGCATGTGTGTAGCAGAACTTCTCACTTGCTTTGAGCTCTGACCACGGGGCAGCGCTCATAGCAATCTGGCAATGACAACCACAGAGGTCTGCTGCAGACCTCTGGTTGTCATGCCAACCCATCTGTGACCGGCGATAATGTGACGGGGGTCACTGAAAGGTGGAGCCAGTGACGCGCTTCCTGTAAGCACGAGTTAAATACCGCTGTCATAGATTGACAGCAGCATTTAACAGGTTAACAGCTGTGGGTGGATCGCAATTCCTCCCGCCGCTGTTGCTGGCACATGCCAGCTGTAGCCTGTAAAGATCAGCTGTCATGTGCCCAGAAAGGGTATTGATTGTGACATATGCATATTATTACGGCACAAGTTGGAAAAGGGTTAAGTGTTTTTACTAAGTACCCTATGTAATTTACATGCACTATTGCTTTCTACTTACTTATAGCAGGGTATATGTTCATTTTGCTTCTTTCTTAGGTTTTGTCTGTTTGGTGGCCAGTATGAACATGCTCCTACACGTTACATGTATATCAACTTATACTCCATTGAATGGTTGGTTAACCATTCTGAGTATGTGCATAAGGCTAGGGTCACACGACAGTACAAAAAAGGAGTCCGATTTTCATCCAGAAACGAGGGATGATTTTTTTCTCACTTCTCATCCATATACAATCCGTTTTTTTGCAGTAACAATTAATCATTTACAAGACCATCTACATTTTTTAATGTTACAGAATTGTAATGTATCCGTAAAAATGGGTTATCATACTGCGACTCCATATTGCATCCGATTTTTTTCTTGTACCCATAGACTTGAATTAGTGAGACTCATCCGATCTGTCAGTGAAAAAAAATTGGCCATCTCCAGTGCCTGACTGAATAACATGGATCAAAATTGGATATTCCTCATCCGATTTATGAGCTCCTGTGCACGAGTCCTTAGACTGTGGCCTGTATGAGGATTTCAAATTCACAAATAATGCAGTTTATTTTATAAATTACTGTTACTACTTGTTTTTCTTTCAGATACCCACTCACATCACTGGGAGGAATCGTACAAAATAGATGAAGGTGATCATGAAAAGAAATTCCCATCACTTGAGATGATCATTAGAACCAAATGGGAAGGGGCCGCTATAAATTGGCATGGAACTGTGCCATTTTTCTAAACATACAAGTATATGGATTTTAAAGGAAAGAAAATAGAATTACAAAATTCAGCACTGGACACTTTCTTTATTATATTGGGCCACCAGCCAATGGATAGTTAATGGCTTTCCATAACATACCGGAGCCTTGATGGTTTGAACGAAATCAAAACTATAAATAAGACTTTATAAATAAATGTAAAGTCATTTTCAGAGGAGAAGATTTCTGCAGTCATTTAAAGAGCATTTATTTAAGTATATAAGCTAAGTACCATAAAAATGGAATGCCGTCCATATTTCTGGACAGAGGAAGTGGAGTCACATTCATAGAAAAAACATTTATCTCACAATAGTTGTGAATAAGAAAAAAAAATTGACCATAGACTGTTTATTTATTTTACTTGCTTGTATAGCACCATCATATTCCGCAGCGCTGTACAGACATTATCATCACTGTCCACACTGGGGTTCATAATCTAGATTCCTTATCTGTACGTCTTTGGATTGTGGGGGGAAACCAGAGAACCCGGAGGAAACCCACGCAAACACGGGAGAACATACAAATTACTTGCAAATGTTGTCCATGGTGGGATTTGAATCAAAGACCCCAGTGCTTCTAAGTCACCGTGCTAACCACTGCTTCCAACATTCTCTTACAACATTATATATATTATTTTTTCATTTCTTGACATGCTCTAGGAAATAGAAGTATAAATGGTAGTAATGATTTTCCTTTCCATAGTTTATCCTTGCTCATAACTGTACCTACATTTCCTCCAATATCTCCATTGTTAGGCTGTACTTACTGTACATGATGAAGATGAGACGCAGGAGCTCACTGCGCGGCCATGAACCATGTGGCAAAACTGCCAAGTGATTAAAAAGTCATATGTAAAAAAAATGGTATGAATGAAAACACCAAATCATCCCGCAAAAACCAAGTCCTAATATGGCTCATTTGACATTAAAATAAAAAAGTTACAGCTCTCAGAATATGACAATGCAAAAACAAATTGATTTTTGTGAAATATTGTTTTTAGTGCGTAAAAATAGCAAAACATAATGTAATAGCACTGACCCAATGAACAAATCGATCTTATCATTGTTACTGCACGGTGAACGGCTCAAAATATAAAAACAATACCTGAATTGTTGTTTTTTGTTCATTCTGGGTCTGTAAAACTAAATAAAAAGCAATCAAAAAAGTTATGTGGCTCAAAATGGTACCAAAAAAATCCCCAACTCGTCACGCAAAAAATAAGCCCTCATACAGCTCTGTTTTCCAAAAAATAAAAATGTTACAGTACTATGATTATGGGGATGAAAAAACTCTTTTCCTTTAATAAAAAAAGCATTTTTACTCTGTGATAGCAGCAAAACATAAAAACTATATAAATTTGGTATCACAGTAATCGCACCAATCAGGAGAATAAAGTCTTACACATGTGGTCAAAATTGTTGGTACCCCTCGTTTAATGACAGTAAAACCCACAATGGTGACAGAAATAACTAGAATCTGACAAAAATAATAATAAATCAAAAATCTATGAAACTGAACAAATGAAAGTCAAACATTGCTTTTCAACCATGCTTCCACAGAATTAAAAAAAAAATAAGACTTGTGAAATAGGCCTGGACAGAAATGATGGTACCCCTGAAAATAATGTGAAAAAGGGGACATGTTAAATCAAGGTGTGTTCACTAATTAGTATCACAGGTGTCTACAATCTTAGAATCAGTTAGTGGGCCTGTATAGAGGGCTACAGATACTCACTGTGGTGTTTGGTGATATGATATGTATCACACTCAACATAGACCAGAGGAAGCGAAGTAAAGAGTTGTCTCTCTCAGTAGATTAGAAAGAAAATTATAGACAAACATGTTAAAAGGTAAAAGTTATAAGACCATCTCCAAGCAGCTTGATGTTCCTGTGACTACAGTTGCACATATTATTCAGAAATTTAAGCTCCATGGGACTGTAACCAACCTCCCTGGATGTGGCCACAGGAGGAAAATTGATGACAAATCAAAGAGATGGATAATACGAATGGTAACAAAGGAGCCCAGAAAAACTTCTAAACAGAGTAACGGTGAACTTCAAGCTCAAGGAACATCAATGTCAGATCGCACCATCCATCGTTGTATGAGCCAAAGTGGACTTCATGGGAGACAACCAAGGAGGACACCATTGTTGAAAAAAATCATATAAAAGCCAGACTGCAATTTGTCAAACTACATGTTGACAAGCCACAAAGCTTCTGGGAGAATGTCCTATGGACAGATGAGACAAAATGGAACTTTTTAGCAAGGCACATCAGCTCTATGTTCACAGACGGAAGAATTAACCATATCAAGAAAAGAACACTGTCCCTACTGTGAAACATGGAGGAGGCTTTGTTATGTTCTGGGGCTGCGTTGCTGCATCTGGCACAGGGTGTCTAAAATCTGTGCAGGGTACAATGAAATCTCAAGACTATCAAGGGATTCTAGAGAGAATTGTGCTGCCCAGTGTCAGAAAGCTTGGTCTCAGTCGCAGGTCATGGGTCTTGCAACAGGATGACCCAAAACACACAGCTAAAAACACCCAAGAATGGCTAAGAGGAAAACATTGGACTATTCTGAAGTGGCCTTCTATGAGCCCTGACCTATATCCTATTGAGCATCTTTGAAAAGAGCTGAAACATCTGGAAAAGGCAACCTTCAAACACGAGACAACTGGAGCAGTTTGCTCTTGAGGAATGGGCCAAAATACCTGTCGAGAGGTGCAGAAGTCTCATTGACAGTTACAGGAATTGTTTGATTGCAATGATTGCCTCAAAAGGTTGTAGGCTTGTTGGAAAGGTGGGTCTTAAGGTTCCTTTGAAGCTTTCCGTGGTAGGCGAGAGCCTGAGTGTTGGGGTAGAGAGTTCCAGAGTATGGGTCCAGCACGGAGAAGTCTTGTATGCGGTTGGGGAAGAAAAGAGGGAGCGGAGAAGGAATCTTGAGAGGATCGAAGGTTGCATGTAGGTAGGTACCGGAGACCATGTCACAGATGTATGGAGGAGACAGGTTTGTGGCTTTGTATGTCATTGTTAAGGTTTTGAACTGCAGCCTCTGGCAATAGGAAGCCAATGAAGGGCCTGGCAGAGAGGAGATGCTGGAAATAACAGGGAAACAGGTGGATTAGTCAGGCAGCAGAGTTTAGGATGGATTGGAGTGGTGCCAGAGTGCTAGAGGGGAGACCAGAGAGTAGGAGTTGCAGTAGTCGAGGCAGGAGATGATGAGAGCATGCACTAGTGTTTTTGTGGTTTCATGGTCAGGAAGCACGGATTCGGAATGTTTTTGAGTTGGAATTAGCAGGAGGAGGCAAGGGCTTGGATATGTGGCTTGAAAGAAAGGCAGAGTCAAGATCACCCCGAGGCCCCGAGCATGCGGGACTGGGGAAAGGTGAGCAGCCATTGACATTGAGGGATAGGTTGGGTAGAGGGTAAATGAGGTGGGAGAAAGATATGAATTCTGTTTTGTCCATGTTAAGTTTTAGAAAGCGAGCAGAAAAGAAAGATGAGAGGCAGACAGACATTTGGATTTTGGTCATAAGAAGGTGAGGTCAGGTCCAGAAAGGTAGATCTGCGTGTCATCAGCTATAGATGATATTGTAAACCGTGGATTCTATGACTGTCCCAGGCCGAAGGTGTAGATGGAGAAGTGTGGGGGTCCTAGAAACTGAGCCTTGGGAACACTGACAGACAGGGGCGAGGTGAGTAGGGCTGTAGGAAGGGAGACACTAATGTTCGGTCTGTTAGGTATGATGAGATCCAGGATAGGGCCAAGTCTGTGATGTCAAGAGATGAGTGAATCTGTAACAGGAGGGAATGGTCCACAGTGTTGAAGGCAAAGACAGGTCCAGAGGAGGAGGACAGAGCAGTGTCGCTTGCTTCTTGGCAGTTAGTAGGTCGTTTGGTGACTTTAGTTATGGGGGTTTTATGAGTGATGCGTCGGAAGCCAGACTGTAACTGGTCAAAAAAATATAATAAACTCCGGCACACTAAGAATTGTTGCAAAAAAAGTCACTCCTTATTCAAAAGATGATAATCACACACAGGTGAAAATGAGATAGTTCATCCAAGTATATATCCATATGATAAGATTCATTCAAAAAAATGATACGATTCATCCAAAATAATATCACATAGGGTATCCAGTGTGAGACAGTGAGGATATGTGGTGAATGGGTGTACATTTCACCTAGGTTCTTGCTAACTATAAGGGAAATATGTGGCTTTGTAGACCTGGTGGTAGAGAAGGTCACTACACCTTGCATTCATTGCACACTTGCAGCTTAAACCTGAAGCCAATCCCGCTGTTAATTAGGAAGCCAGAAATAGGTGTCTGCGACACAGTCAGAGAGCTATTTAGCCTGGACACAGGGAGGTGTCCTGGCACAAGAAACAGTCTCCAAGAGTGTTAGAGCTGTCTTTAGCCTGGACACAGGAGTGTCCCGGCGCATGAAGCAGTCTCTGTGAGAATCCATGCGGATAAGCTACTGAATAGGAGAGCTGTCGCAGTCTGGGTTAGATGTACCCCGGACACAGGAGTGTCTCTGTGAACCTCCATGCTGATGATTACTGAAGAGGAGGGGACTGTCTCAGTCTGGGTTAGAGGTACCCCCGACACAGGAGTGTCTCTGTGAACCTCCAGGATGATGACTACTGAATAGGAGTGGATCTCTCTCAAGTCTGGACGTCGGGGGGACCTACAGACATAAGGAGGAGTATCTGGGAAACTCCATAACTGGTAACATATATCATATGTGTTGTTTTGGGGCCCAGGCTGATAGAGCCGGTTCCTGATAGAAAGGGAAAATCTGTAAAAAGTGTAATTAGTGGCTAGACAAGCCTAGGTCTTATGTTTATGCTTTATTTTTTATCTGTTTGCTGTGGACTTTAATAAAACTGGTTGCGGCCATTTTTACCATAATTGCTGTCTGAATGAACTGTTTCCGTGCCATTCTGTCTACCCAGACAGCGATCTCAGAGCTAAACCCCCCGGAATGTCCATTGGCGGAGAAATGCTGGGGCAGCGCAGTGGCTGATACAGTTAGTGCTGGAGTGTGCATGCAGCACAGTGGCGAGAGACAGCATTAAAGGTGAAGTCTATTGAAATAGCAGCAGAAAAAAAAAAAAAATGTGTCAGCAGAAACGTCTGTTTGGAGCAGTCTTGGAAGACAGTGGCCCTGATAGGGTCTGCAGAGAGAAAATGTATGCACAGCAAAGCTGAACTTTTTGTGAAAATGACTGTGGAATGTGCAGCAGCAAAAGAAAAGTTTGTGGAGCAGTCTTAAAGAGACAGTACCCTAATAGACTTTGCAAAGGAAAAAAAAAAAAAAAGTGTCTGCACAGCAGAGCTAAATTTTTCTATGGAAAAGACTGTAGAGTGTGTGTATGTCTTGAGTGAAGACTACCGTTGTGAAGACAGAGAAGTCTGACAGCATGGATGACAGCATGGAGGCGCTGTTTGAACAAATGGCGCAAGTTATTGTGTAACATAAGACTGCTGTGATTGAGACAGATGATCCGGCAGTATGGAGGGGCTCGTTGAGTACCTGGTACAGGCCCAGCGGAGCATGGAGCAGCACGCCTGCAGCACCAGCAGCGCATGCAGGAGCACCGCAGCAATTCCTGCAGCAGCAGCAGGAGAATAACCGGTTGTTGGAGCAGATTGCAGCTCTCCGCACCGCGTCTCAGAGTAATGTTGTGAAGGCACCTGACTTTCCGATGTAAAGAAGGGGGTAAGACGGTCCCTGGAAAAGATACCCCTCGTGATGATGGGGGGTATACTCACTAGTTTGAGAGACTGCAGAGAAGGAGAATCTGCCCCTATCTGAGTGGGCCTAATGGTCGCACCCTATCTGATTGGAGTGCCCCAGGTGGCCTATGCTGACCTGAGCAAGCAGGACAGCGAAGACTATGCCAAGTTGAAAGCGGAGATTCGTCCCCGGGCTGGGTGTACGTGACAGCCCATGCCAGGGAGTTCATGACTGGAGATACAGTTGGGAGTCGCAGTCAGCAGGCCTGATTATGGAGTTGAAAAGGTGGTATGAACCGCTACAACCCGAGCATGTCCTACAGTGAACCGCAAACACCCGAGCATGTTCTCCTGAGGTACAGCCGTCTGAGAGGACGTCACTTCAGAGTTCCCGGACGTCGAACTCTCCCGGAAAAGCGTTCCAGCTGTTGGGGACATGGGTATGCTGATAAGCGGGTTCAGGCCCGAGGGGACATGTGGGTGGAAGAGTGTGATGGACAGTGTTGGAGATGTCGTGAAATTGCAGCCAACTGTCCACTAAGGGGGAGCCTATGTGCCGTGATGTTGGCAGATCCCTCTCTCTCTGCGCAGAACCTGTTTGTGTGACCACCGCAACCGAAGAGACTGGACCACAGTGTCCCCGGTGGTTACAAATGGTTGCTCAGCGCAGGCCCTCTTGGACTCAGAGAGTCCAGTGACTTCCGTATGTGACAGCCTGATTGATAGGGACTTCATCCCTGATAAGCACTTGAGTATGGGTGCATCCATGGAGACACCAAAGTCTACCCAGAGACTGCCGTGGACTTGGTCCCTAAACTCGGGGAGGTTTCATGTGAAGTGGGGTAGTGAAGAACCTGGTGCACCCCGTTGTGTTGGGGTAATGACTTTCCCCGGTCTAAGGATCTCTGGGGAAGGGTGATTCTGATGGACAGTGTGATGAAGCCCCTACTGAGGGTACGCAGTCCCGAGGGGCGGAACACAATGTTAGTGGGCCGTTTATCTTGTGTGATAGTGATGATGATATTGATAATGATGATGATGCTAATCATAATAGTGATGATACTGATGATGACCGTGATAAAGATGAAATTTCTTTGCGGGTGATGTTGGAGACGAGGATGGTGGTTCTCGGGAACCGAGTGTCCCTGACCTGCCTGTGTCCTGTGACAATTTTGGAGAGACCCGGGTGCGAGACCCCACTCTTAAAACGGCACAGGAAAATGTAATTGTTCTGAATGAGGTTCCCCAAGAGCCTGGCTCTGAGGAGAGGTTTCCTCATGCTGCCATGAACAATAACCTATTGTTTAGGGACACTGAAGTCCAGGAGAGGTCGTGAGTCAGCTCCTGGTACCTGAGCTATATGGAGGTATAGTGCTGGGGTTGTCACATAGTCACATACTTGAGGGACCAGATGGTGAAGTTAATGTTGAGGATAACATGTTAATAAGGTTCCAGATCAAGATGTGAATGGGAATGAGTTGTATAACCCTGACAGTGAGCAAGATGTGAATGAAAATAAATTGTATACTCCTGAAAGTGAGCAGGATGAGAATGAGAATAAAGTGTCTAACCCTGAAAGTGAGCCAGATGGGCTGAGAAAAAGGGGTCAGACAGGGATAGTGGGAGTGATAATGAATCATCTGATGACAAAAAAGCAACCAGTGCAAAGAGGAAGGCATGGTAGCAGAAGAGGTTGAGATTCCTGAGAAAAGGCTGAGCTGACCTACAGCCAGACAGAAGATGCCATCTGAGGATGTTTTACAGTTGGAACAAAGAGAGCGACTACTTCCAGCCCAAGAAAGGGAGGGCGAGAGGCTTCCCTGGATTGGCAGTAGACGTGCTAAAACAATGAGGGGTAGAGATAACGCTTCGTTAGCTCACGGCTGAGTGAGACCCGGTGGCGGACGAAAAGACAGAGAGTCAGACTCAGAGCTACCAGTAAGCTTGACTGGACGATGGACTCGTGGCCGCAACGACGGTAGGAGTCAGTTCGGGAAAGAAAGGTCGGGTGAGGTGACACCGACACAAGGACAAGGCCAACGTTCTGACCGCTGGGGGGCGGGAGAGGCCTAACAAAGAGGTTGATATTGCATAGTGCCCAAAATCAAACTGAGACGGGGTGACTGGCAGAGGCGACCGAGGGGGATCTCTGGTCGGGTGCAGGTGTTCGACCCCACAAATTTGAACAGAGGGGGCACTGGGTATGGCCCTCAGATATGCATGGAGGCATGTGATGGATGGCGGTATGTATCGCAGAGGTGGGTGGCCCTGTGATGGAAGCCTGGGGTATATTTTGGTTCAGCAGATCTACTGCTGAGACTTGTGCTATACATTGGGAGGCTTCCAGGTGACTTGGAGAGCTGGGCGGTCCAGTCACCTACAAAACCCACCCAAGGGTATGTGTCTAAATACCTAGGATAAAGTTGTATGCAGAGGGGACGGGGTAATGCACGCTGGCTGGCATCCATTTAATGGATCAGTGTGTATGTTTTGACTGTCCATGTTCCTTCCCTCAAGCTGACTGGTTACATGACTGTGACATCACACAGTGTGTGTGTGTGTGTGTGTAAGGTATAGAAACCCTGCTTAATGGAAAATATAGATGAAGCTAATGATGGTTATACTTCAGTAAAGATGAAGCTGATGTTGGCTATGACTTGAGCTGTTTCACTGTCTCTTTAGGTTTGTTGACCAGTCCTCCGTCTGGATGACCAGCCCTCCGGTCTGGAGAAGAGGGGGGATATGTGAGACAGTGAGGATATGTGGTGAATGGGGTGTACATTTCACCTAGGTTCTTTGCTAACTATAGGGAAATATGTGGCTTTGTAGACCTGGTGTAGAGAGAGGTCACTACACCTTGCATTTCATTGCACACTTGCAGCTTAAACCTGAAGCCAATCAGCTGTTAATTAGGAAGCCAGAAATAGGTGTCTGCGGACACAGTCAGAGAGCTAGTTTAGCCTGGACACAGGGAGGTGTCCTGGCACAAGAAACAGTCTCCAAGAGTGTTAGAGCTGTCTTTAGCCTGGACACAGGGAGGTGTCCCGGCGCATGAAGCAGTCTCTGTGAGAATCCATGCGGATAAGCTACTGAATAGGAGGAGAGCTGTCGCAGTCTGGGTTAGATGTACCCCAGACACAGGAGTGTCTCTGTGAACCTCCATGCTGATGATTACTGAAGAGGAGGGGAGCTGTCTCAGTCTGGGTTAGAGGTACCCGGACACAGGAGTGTCTCTGTGAACCTCCAGGATGATGACTACTGAATAGGAGTGGATCTCTCTCAAGTCTGGACGTTGGGTGGACCTACAGACATAAGGAGGAGTATCTGGGAAACTCCATACTGGTAACATATATCATATGTGTTGTTTTGGGCCTAGGCTGATAGAGCCGGGTTCCTGATAGAAAGGGAAAATCTGTATAAGTGTAATTAGTGGCTAGACAAGCCTAGGTCTTATGTTTATGCTTTATTTTATCTGTTTGCTGTGGACTTTAATAAAACTGGTTGCGGCCAGTTTTTACCATAATTGCTGTCTGAATGAACTGTTTCCGTGCCATTCTGTCTACCCAGACAGCGATCTCAGAGCAAAACCCCCCGGGAAAGGCTACACCAGGTACATAATTATTTCATCAACGTTTCGGCATATCCATACCTTTTAACTTCTGATGAATCGTCACAGTGAGAGACCACGTCCCAGGAGCAGTGTAACCGTTGATGAAATAATTATGTACCTGGATACACCTATGTGATATTATTTTGGATGAATCATATCATTTTTTTTAATGAATCTTATCATATGGATATATACTTGGATGAACTATGTCATTTTCACCTGTGTGTGATTATCATCTTTTGAATAAAGAGTGACTTTTTTTGCAACAATTCTTAGTGTGCCGGAGTTTATTATATTTTATTACTATTTTTTCTCCTGAGCACTGACAAGTTAGTGAGCACCCCCCTCTATATTTATTGTAACGGGTCAAAGAGGGAGCAGAAGGAGAGGTGAGATGACAGTTCAAGATGGACATGCTGTTTCCAGTGGTTTTGAGGCATAAGGGAGAAGGGATATCGGGTGATAACTAGAGACAGAGGATGGGTCAGGGAGGGTTTTTGAGGATAGGCGTGATTGAGGCATGTTTGAAGATGAGGGGAGGACACCGTTTGTAAGTGAGAGGTTGAAGAGGTGTGTTAGGGTTGGGATGAAGACTTTGGCGAGGTTAGGGATGAGGTGGGACGGGAGCGGGTCAAGCGTCCAAATGGTGAGATGTGATCTTGACAGAAGGGTGGAGAGCTGATCATCTGTCATGGTGGAGAAGCTGGTTTTGGAAGAACAAGGCTGAGCAGTCAAGAGGAGGGGTGTTGGGGGTTGTGGGCCAAAGCTTTTTCTGATGTTGTCGATCTTCTGCTTAAAGAAAGAGGCAAAGTCTTCAGCAGAAATGAGAGGAGATGGAGGAGGTGCTGGGGGACGGAGAAGAGAATTGAAAGTGTTGAAGAGTTGTTTAGGGTTTGTTTGACAGGGAGGATATGAGAGATGAGAAGTAGGTTTGTTGTGCGGCAGCGAGCGGGACTTGAAGCTGGTAAAGGACTGCTTATTTGGATAAAGAGCTCAGCAGAGCGGGATCTCTTCCATCTCCGCTCAGCAGCCCTGGAAGCCCGTCTCAGTTCTTTGGTCAGGCTGGTCAGCCAGGGTTGCCTGTTGATTGTACGAGTTTTGCTATGCGTGAGGGGTGGCCGAATCAAGTGTTGATTTAATTGTGGTGTTATAAAAAGTGGCAGCAGCATCTGTGTCATGAAAAGAAGCTATATCAGTAATAGGGAGAAGGGACTCAGAGAGTAAGAGTAAATTGAGGTGTTTGAGATTTCTGCGAGGATGAGTGAGTTTGTAGAGTGGGGCTGTGCATAGGAGAGGAGAGGGAAGAGAGTGTCAGTAGGTTGTGGTCAGACAGGGGGAGGGGGGAGTTAGTGAGATTAGTAAGGGAACAGAGGTGGGTGAAGATGAGGTCCGGTGTGTGGCCATCTTTGTGGTGGCTGCAGAAGACCATTGAGTGAGACCAAAGGAGGCAGTGAGCGATAAAAGGTTAGAGGCAGCTGAGATAGAAATGTCAATGGGATATTGAATCGCCCATGATGATAGTGGGATGTCAGCAGAGAGGAAATGAAGTAGCCAGGTGGTGAAGTGGTCAAGAAAGGTGGAGATGCCTAGTTCTGGGGGCGATAGATGACAGCCAGCTGAGGTTGGAGGGGAAATAGATGCGGACTGAGTGCACCTCAAAAGAGGGGAGAGTAGCGGAGAGTGGTAGGGGAATTGGGGTAAAGGAGCAGGTATCGACAGGAGCAAGCGAACTCCTCCACCACGTTTGTTGGTGGGGGGAGGGGTCTGAGAGAGATTAAGTCCGCCATAAGAAAGTGCAGCTGGAGGGCTGAGTCAGAGGGGGTGAGCCAGGTTTCAGTGATGCCAAGGAGAGTTTGCTGGTGATAAAGAGGTCATGTATATATGACAGTTTATTGCAGACAGAGCGTACGTTCCATAGTGCTCCAGGTAGAGGGACCGGGGGAGTGGGGGCTGGATGAATGGGTATGAGATTACCTTGGTTACGAAAACTTGTAGAGGATCGCGGCGGGGGGTTAGAAATTAGTGTGGGGATGTGTTGATGAGGGCCAGTATTTGGGGATAGTCGCCAGCAATGAGGAGTAGCAGACAGAGTGTTAGAAGGTGGGAGCAGGATAGGACATGATGTGGCAGTGTATGTCTGGAGAACAAGGATTGTATATGGAGGAACAGTTCTGAGGAGGTGATAAGCAAGGTTTTTATGATCGGTGAATATGACAACCTGTGGACTGTACCCTCGAGGAGGTGTCTCCACTCTTGCAGAGCAAACTTAATTGCCAACAATTCCCGATCTCCTACGGAATAGTTATTTTCAGTGGGGGAAAACACCTTAAAAAAAAAACCACAGGAGACCATACGATCGGTAGACAACCTCTGGGTGAGAACCGCTCCAGCGCCAATTCCGGCACTTAAATCCTCTCTTCCCACTGCCGTGTAGCAGTGGCATATGGGGTAATAAGGGGTTAATGTTACCTTGCTATTGTAAGGTGAAATTAAGCCCAGTTAATAATGGAGAGGCGTCAATAAGATCCATTACTAATCTTATAGTTTGAAAGGGTTAAAAAAACACACGCATAAGAATAAAGTATTTTAATGAATAAAACACAACACGGTTTGCCATCTTTATTGCACGCCCAATCCATGCGACGCCCTCGGTCTCCTATAATAAAAAGTAAAAAAATAAACCAACCATATACTCCCTGTCCGATGCAGTCCAATTAATAACGAGTGTCCCACGACGATTTTTCCTATAGAACAGTGACATCAGGTGATGTCACTGCTCTATAGGGCCTCCCAGTGATGCACTGACAGGAGACAATGGCTCCTGCAGTGCATCACTGAGGTTACCTGAGTTCAGGTTCTCACTTTCCGGCAATGCTGCGTGGGAATTTTCTCACCCAGCATTGCCCATGAGAGAATGATCTTAAATGACCTCACTCTCTCCTGGCGGCGGAAGGATATACACCGCGGAGGATTACCTCCGCTGTCACAGCATCGTGGAGGCCGTGTAGAGCACTGACATCACCCGATGTCAGTGTTCTACACCGGAGAATCATTTTGAGACACTCTTAACCCCTCTCTGACATTAGACGTACTATCCCGTCCATAAAACCCGTGACAATCTGACCATGGACGGATAGTACGTCATAGGCGATCTGTAATGATTTGGTAGCTGAGGAGTGCAGGTAAAAAAGGCAATACACCAGAGCAGTTGGAATCTATGAGATTGCAGTACCCTGACTAACCACCACAACTAGAGGCAGCCGTGGAGCGTTCCTACGTTGGTCCTAGACGCCTCGTCACAGCCTGAGAAACTAACTATACCTAAAGATAGAAAGAGGAAAGCTATCTGCCCCGGAGCAGATCCCCAAAGAACATAGAAAGCCCCCAAACATGTAATGGCGGTTAGACAAGAAGAAATACTGACACAGACAGAAAATAGTATGAGCAAACGTTGGGGCCCAAACTATCTAAATAGAAAAAATAGGAAGGGCACTTACTGCAATCCCAAAAAAACCCTGAAAAGCACCAACTCTACTAATTTCAAAAACACCTGAGATCACACGACCTCTACCACCTAAATTAGTTCTCTGGTGTAACAAAATCAAAACAGCAGCCACTGAAAAAACTGGAAAAAGCAAATGTACAAAACATCAGTGGCTGAACTAAACTGAGAGGGCAAAAGCCCCCGAGGGGACCCTGAAGGCCCCCACAGAAGTGCAGGACAAAATGCAAAAATCAAGCACAAAAACAAAAAGAAGAAAATGTCTTATCTGTTAGCAGGAGATGAAGACACGACACAGCAGGCTACAAAGGAAACAGGAAATCAAGGATTGAGACCAGAACAATTGATCACCGGCAAACCCTGATGGGAAGGCGACTCCCTTATATAAGACCAGTCAGTAACACCTGATTCCCAAACCTCACAATCTTCACTGGACAGTCCAGTACCGCTTGTAACCACCAGAGGGAGCCTCTGCTCAGAACTCATCTCAAGTCCATTCACAACAGCGATCAGCTGCGCTCCCTCTGGGAGCGCAGCTAATCGCCGCCGGTGTCAGCTGATTATCACAGCTGACACCCGTGACTGTGTGTCAGGAGCGGACATGGACCGCTCCCGGCACATTAACCCCCAGCACACCGCGATCAAACATGATCGCGGTATACTGGGGGCACAGGGAAGCATCGGGCAGGGAGTGGGCTCCCTGCGCGCCCCCCTGAGACCCTCAGACCAGCGCGATGTGATCGCGCTGTTCTGAGGGCTTCCTCCCTCCCAGGACCCGGATCCAAGATGGCGCCGGGGTCCTGGAGGAAGGCGGCTTCCTCAGTGCCTGCTGAGAGCAGGCACTGAGAAGCCTGCTGCACTGCCTGAGCGATCGTTGGTGTGACAGTGTGCTGTGCACACTGTCACACCAGCGATCTGATAAAATACAGTGATGTCCCACCCTGGGACAAAATAAAAAAGTTTAAAAAAATAAAAATAAACATGTTATAAAAAAAAATCCAAAATAAATAAATAAATAAAAAAATATTCCTCAATAAATTCATTTCTTCCTGTAAATAAAAGAACCAAAACAATAAAAGTACACATATTTTGGTATTGCCGCGTCTGTAACGACCCCCCTATAAAACTGTCCCACTAGTTTAACCCCTTTAGTGAACCCCTTAAAAAAAAAAAAAAAAAAACGAAGCAAAAAATCAATGCTTTATCATCATAAACCCCCGAACAAAAAGTGGAATAACGCGCGATCAAAAAAGACCGATATAAATAAACATGGTACCGCTGAAAACGTCATCTTGTCCCGCAAAAAAACGAGCCGCCATACAGAATCATCAGCGAAAAAATAAAAAATTTTTAGCTCGCAGAATAAAGCGATGCAAAATAATTATTTTTTATATAAAATTGTTTTTATTCTATAAAAGCGCCAAAAACATAAAAAAATGATATAAATGAGGTATCGCCATAATCGTACTGACCCGAAGAATACAACTGCTTTATCAATTTTACCACACGCGGACAATAAAAACGCCTCCCCCAAAAGAAATTCATGAATTGCTGATTTTTGTTCATTCTAACCTCCAAAAATCGAAATAAAAAGCGATCAAAAAATGTCACGTGCTCAAAAATGGTACAAATAAAAACGTCAACTCGTACCCAAAAAAATAAGACCCACATGACTCTGTGGGCCAAAAATGCAAAAATTATAGCTCTCAAAATGTGGCGATGCAAAAAAACTATTTTGCAATAAAAAGCGTCTTTTAGGTGACAGCTGCCAATCATGAAAACCGCTATAAATAGTAATCAAACCCCCCTTTATCACCCCTTAGTTAGGGGAAAAATAATAAAAAAAAAAAAATGCATTTTTTTCCTTTTTCCCCCTTGGGTTAGGGTTGGGCAAAGTGGGGGTTAGGTTGGGTTGGGGGGGGTGTGTTGGGGTTAGGTTTGGGTTTGGGGTTGGGGGCTAGGGTTTGGGGGGTGTTTGGGGGGTTGGGGGTTGGGGTTAGAATTTGGGGGGTTTCCCTTTTTTAACACTCAGGCTCCCAAATGGACAGGGTCGATCAAAATTCCGCCAATTTGCGTTAAAAAAACAAACGGGCCCCCATTTCTGACTTCCATGCGTCCAAAATATTTTTTCCCCCACATAGGGGAACACGACCGGGACCCCAAAGTTATTGGCAATTTTTTCCATTTCTTTTTTACCCTTGGGGGAAAAAAAAAACGGGGGGGGAAAATATCATTTTGTACAAAAAAAAAATTTTTTTTTGTTTCGGCTGCTTAAAACTTTTAACATGGGGGGTTCATACGCTCCCACACACCTAAAAATTCCTTTTGGGGGCTTTTTAAAATGGGGCACTTTTGGGGTTTCCATTTTTTGGGGGATCAGGGCTCTCCAAATGCACATGACCCCCCGACCATTCCATCAAAGTCTGCAATCCAAAACGTCACTATTCCCTTTCCACCCCCGACGGCCCCAAAATTTTTCTCCCCCTATTGGGGACGCCTAGGGCAAATTTGCAACAACTTTTGGGGGCCAAATTTTTCCCCTTTTCCCCTTTTGGAAAATAAAATTGGGGGCGAAAAAAAACTTTTTTAAAAAAAAAAGATTTTTTTTTTTTTAGGGTGTGCGTTTAAACTTCGTGAACACTTCGGGGGTTAAATTCCCCACAACAAAAATTCCTTGGGTTATTTGCCAAAATGGGGTCACTTTTGGGGGGTTTCCCTGTTTGGGCATCAGGGGTCCCCAAATGTGACAGACGCCCCCAACCATTCCCCAAAGTCTGCAACCCCAAAAAAAACTACTTCCCTCCGAGCCCCCCACGTGTGCCCTACATTTTTCCCCACTATTGGGGACATGTACTCAACAAAATTGGGCAACAACTTTTTGGGTCCAATTTCTTTTGTTACCCTTTTTGGGAAAAAAAAATATTGGGGGCGAAAAAAATTTTTTTAAAAAAAAAAGATTTTTATTTTTACGGGTGTACGTCAAAATTTAGTGAAACCCTGGGGCAAAGTTCTCACCAAAAATTAATAAGTTTTTGAGGGTCAGTTTCCCAAAAAATGTCATTTAGGGGGGTTTCCAAATGTTTTGGCAATCAGAGCTCTCCAAAAACCAGCCCCCAATTCGGTTTAAAAAATCAGCGGGGCCCTTTTCCCCTTTCCAAAATCTGCCAGCACCCAAACATGGTTTTCCCCCCCCAAAGGGATCAGCCAGGCCAATTCACAATAACTTTTGGAGTCTTTTTTACCCTTGGGAAAAAAAAAAATTGGGGGAAAAGAATTTTTGGGGAAAAATTGATTTTTTAAATTTTTTCGGGTCACGTTAAAACTTTTGTGAAGCACTTTGGGGGGTTTAAAATTTCTCATCAAAAATTAGATAATTCCTTTGGGGTTATTTCCCAATGGGGTCATTTTTGGGGTTTCCCTGTTTAGGGGACATCGGGGTTCCCAAAGCAACAGGATCCCAAATCAATTTCCCCCAATTTTTTGGAAAAAGTCAAATGGTGTTTCCTTCCATTCCGGGGCCCCAAAAATGGTTCCCCCCCACATATGGGGACAGGGACCAGGACAAATTTTACAACAATTTTTGGTCAATTCTCCCGTTTCCCCTTTGGGGAAAAAAAAAATTTGGACAAAAGAAATTTTTTGGAAAAAAAATAGGGTTTTTT
>JARQOD010000005.1:128058728-128086138 GCA_033576555.1 Oophaga sylvatica | reverse complement strand
GTTTGGAGCAGTCTTGGAGAGACCAGTGGCCGATAGGGTCTGCGAGAGAAAATGTATGCACAGCAAAGCTGAACTTGTTGTGAAAATGACTGTGGAATGTGCAGCAGCAAAAGAAAAGTTTGTGGAGCAGTCTTAAAGAGACAGTAGCCCTAATAGACTTTGCAAAGGAAAAAAAAAAAAAGTGTCTGCACAGCAGAGCTAAATTTTTCTATGGAAAAGACTGTAGAGTGTGTGTATGTCTTGAGTGAAGACTACCGTTGTGAAGACAGGAATCTGACAGCATGGATGACAGCATGGAGGCGCTGTTTGAACAAATGGCGCAAGTTATTGTGTAACATAAGACGCTGTGATTGAGACAGATGAGTCCGGCAGTATGGAGGGGCTCGTTGAGTACCTGGTAAGGCCCAGCGGAGCATGGAGCAGCAGCGCCTCAGCACACAGCAGCGCATGCAGGAGCACCGCAGCAATTCCTGCAGCAGCAGCAGGAGAATAACCGGTTGTTGGAGCAGATTGCAGCTCTCCGCACCGCGTCTCAGAGTAATGTTGTGAAGGCACCTGACTTGTCCGATGTAAAGAAGGCGGTAAGACGGTCCCTGGAAAAGATGACACCTCGTGATGATGTGGAGGTATATCTCACTAGGTTTGAGAGACTGGCAGAGAAGGAGAATCTGCCCCTATCTGAGTGGGCCATAATGGTCGCACCCTATCTGATTGGAGTGCCCCAGGTGGCCTATGCTGACCTGAGCAAGCAGGACAGCGAAGACTATGCCAAGTTGAAAGCGGAGATTCGTACCCGGCTGGGTGTACGGTGACAGCCCATGCCAGGGGAGTTCATGACTGGAGATACAGTTTGGAGTCTGCAGTCAGCAGGCCTGATTATGGAGTTGAAAAGGTGGTAGTGAACCGCTACACCCGAGCATGTCCTACAGTGAACCGCTACACCCGAGCATGTTCTCCTGAGGTACAGCCGTCTGAGAGGACGTCACTTCAGAGTTCCCGGACGTCGAACTCTCCCGGTAAGAGCGTTCCAGCTGTTGGGGACATGGGGTATGCTGATAAGCGGGTTCAGGCCCGAGGGGACATGTGGGTGGAAGAGTGTGATGGACAGTGTTGGAGATGTCGTGAAATTGCAGCCAACTGTCCACTAGAGGGGGGAGCCTATGTGCCGTGATGTTGGCAGATCCCTCTCTCTCTGCGCAGAACCTGTGTGTGTGACCACCGCAACCGAAGAGACTGGACCACAGGTGTCCCCGGTGGTTACAAATGGTTGCTCAGCGCAGGCCCTCTTGGACTCAGAGAGTCCAGTGACTTCCGTATGTGACAGCCTGATTGATAGGACTTCATCCTGATAAGCACTTGAGTATGGTGTGCATCCATGGAGACACCAAAGTCTACCCAGAGACTGCCGTGGACTTGGTCCCTAAACTCGGGGAGGTTTCATGTGAAGTGGGGGTAGTGAAGAACCTGGTGCACCCCGTTGTGTTGTGTAATGACTTTCCCCGGTCTAAGGATCTCTGGGGGAGGGTGATTCTGATGGACAGTGTGATGAAGCCCCTACTGAGGGTACGCAGTCCGAGGGGCGGAACACAATGTTAGTGGGCCGTTTATCTTGTGTGATAGTGATGATGATATTGATAATGATGATGATGCTAATCATAATAGTGATGATACTGATGATGACCGTGATAAAGATGAAATTTCTTTGCAGGTGATGTTGGGAGACGAGGATGGTGGTTCTCGGGAACCGAGTGTCCCTGACCTGCCTGTGTCCTGTGACAATTTTGGGAGAGAGCCGGTGCGAGACCCCACTCTTTAAAACGGCACAGGAAAATGTAATTGTTTCTGAATGAGGTTCCCCAAGAGCCTGGCTCTGAGGAGAGGTTTCCTCATGCTGCCATGAACAATAACCTATTGTTTAGGGACACTGAAGTCCAGGGAGAGGTCGTGAGTCAGCTCCTGTACCTGAGCTATATGGAGGTATAGTGCTGGGGTTGTCACATAGTCACATACTTGAGGACCAGATGGTGAAGTTAATGTTGAGGATAACATGTTAACTAAGGTTCCAGATCAAGATGTGAATGGGAATGAGTTGTATAACCCTGACAGTGAGCAAGATGTGAATGAAAATAAATTGTATACTCCTGAAAGTGAGCAGGATGAGAATGAGAATAAAGTGTCTAACCCTGAAAGTGAGCCAGATGTGGCTGAGAAAAAGGGGTCAGACAGGGATAGTGGGAGTGATAATGAATCATCTGATGACAAAAAAGCAACCAGTGCAAATGAGGAAGGCATGGTAGCAGAAGAGGTTGAGATTCCTGAGAAGAAGGCTGATGCTGACCTTACAGCCAGACAGAAGATGCCATCTGAGGATGTTTTACAGTTGGAACAAAGAGAGCGACTACTTCCAGCCCAAGAAAGGGAGAGACGAGAGGCTTCCCTGGGGATTGGCAGTAGACGTGCTAAAACAATGAGGGGTAGAGATAACGCTTCTGTTAGCTCACGGCTGAGTGTGAGACCGGTGGCGGACGAAAAGACAGAGAGTCAGACTCAGAGCTACCAGTAAGCTTGACTGGACGATGGACTCGTGGCCGCAACGACGGTAGGAGTCAGTTCGGGAAAGAAAGGTCGGGTGAGGTGACACCGACACAAGGACAAGGCCAACGTTCTGACCGCTGGGGGCGGGAGAGGCCTAACAAAGAGGTGATATTGCATAGTGCCCAAAAATCAACTGAGACGGGGTGACTGGCAGAGGCGACCGAGGGGGATCTCTGGTCGGGTGGCAGGTGTTCGACCCCACAAATTTGAACAGAGGGGGCACTGGGTATGGCCCTCAGGATATGCATGGAGGCATGTGATGGATGGACGGTATGTATCGCAGAGGTGGGTGGCCCTGTGATGGAAGCCTGGATATATTTTGGTTCAGCAGATCTACTGCTGAGACTTGTGCTATACATTGGGAGGCTTCCAGGTGACTTGGAGAGCTGGGCGGGTCCAGTCACCTACAAACCCACCCAAGGGGTATGTGTCTAAATAACCTAGGTAAAGTTGTATGCAGAGGGGACGGATGGTAATGCAGCGCTGGCTGGCATCCATTTAATGGATCAGTGTGTATGTTTTGACTGTCCATGTTCCTTCCTCAAGCTGACTGGTTACATGACTGTGACATCACACAGTGTGTGTGTGTGTGTGTGTAAGGGTATAGAAACCCTGCTTAATGGAAAATATAGATGAAGCTAATGATGGTTATACTTCAGGTAAAGATGAAGCTGATGTTGGCTATGACTTGAGCTGTGTTCACTGTCTCTTTAGGTTTGTTGACCAGTCCTCCGGTCTGGATGACCAGCCCTCCGGTCTGGAGAAGAGGGGGGGGATATGTGAGACAGTGAGGATATGTGGTGAATGGGGTGTACATTTCACCTAGGTTCTTTGCTAACTATGAGGGAAATATGTGGGTTTGTAGACCTGGTGGTAGAGAGAGGTCACTACACCTTGCATTCATTGCACACTTGCAGCTTAAACCTGAAGCCAATCAGCTGTTAATTAGGAAGCCAGAAATAGGTGTCTGCGGACACAGTCAGAGAGCTAGTTTAGCCTGGACACAGGGAGGTGTCCTGGCACAAGAAACAGTCTCCAAGAGTGTTAGAGCTGTCTTTAGCCTGGACACAGGGAGGTGTCCCGGCGCATGAAGCAGTCTCTGTGAGAATCCATGCGGATAAGCTACTGAATAGGAGGAGAGCTGTCGCAGTCTGGGTTAGATGTACCCCAGACACAGGAGTGTCTCTGTGAACCTCCATGCTGATGATTACTGAAGAGGAGGGGAGCTGTCTCAGTCTGGTTAGAGGTACCCCGGACACAGGAGTGTCTCTGTGAACCTCCAGGATGATGACTACTGAATAGGAGTGGATCTCTCTCAAGTCTGGACGTTGGGTGGACCTACAGACATAAGGAGGAGTATCTGGGAAACTCCATACTGGTAACATATATCATATGTGTTGTTTTGGGCCTAGGCTGATAGAGCCGGGTTCCTGATAGAAAGGGAAAATCTGTATAAGTGTAATTAGTGGCTAGACAAGCCTAGGTCTTATGTTTATGCTTTATTTTTATCTGTTTGCTGTGGACTTTAATAAAACTGGTTGCGGCCAGTTTTTACCATAATTGCTGTCTGAATGAACTGTTTCCGTGCCATTCTGTCTACCCAGACAGCGATCTCAGAGCTAAACCCCCTGGAAAGGCTACACCAGGTACATAATTATTTCATCAACGTTTCGGCATATCCATACCTTTTAACTTCTGATGAATCGTCACAGTGAGAGACCACGTCCCAGGAGCAGTGTAACCGTTGATGAAATAATTATGTACCTGGATACACCTATGTGATATTATTTTGGATGAATCATATCATTTTTTTTAATGAATCTTATCATATGGATATATACTTGGATGAACTATGTCATTTTCACCTGTGTGTGATTATCATCTTTTGAATAAAGAGTGACTTTTTTTGCAACAATTCTTAGTGTGCCGGAGTTTATTATATTTTTATTACTATTTTCTCCTGAGCACTGACAAGTTAGTGAGCACCCCCCTCTATATTTATTGTAACTGGTCAAAGAGGGAGCAGAAGGAGAGGTGAGATGACAGTTCAAGATGGACATGCTGTTCCAGTGGTTTTGAGGCATAAGGAGAAGGGATATCGGGTGATAACTAGAGACAGAGGATGGGTCAAGGGAGGGTTTTTTGAGGATAGGCGTGATTGAGGCATGTTTGAAGGATGAGGGAGGACACCGTTTGTAAGTGAGAGGCTGAAGAGGTGTGTTAGGGTTGGGATGAAGACTTTGGCGAGGTTAGGGATGAGGTGGGACGGGAGCGGGTCAAGCGTCCAAATGGTGAGATGTGATCTTGACAGAAGGGTGGAGAGCTGATCATCTGTCATGGTGGAGAAGCTGGTTTTGGAAGAACAAGGCTGAGCAGTCAAGAGGAGGGGTGTTGGGGTTGTGGGCCAAAGCTTTTTCTGATGTTGTCGATCTTCTGCTTAAAGAAAGAGGCAAAGTCTTCAGCAGAAATGAGAGGAGATGGAGGAGGTGCTGGGGACGGAGAAGAGAATTGAAAGTGTTGAAGAGTTGTTTAGGGTTTGTTTGACAGGGAGGATATGAGAGATGAGAAGTAGGTTTGTTGTGCGGCAGCGAGCGTGGACTTGAAGCTGGTAAAGGACTGCTTATTTGTGATAAAGAGCTCAGCAGAGCGGGATCTCTTCCATCTCCGCTCAGCAGCCCTGGAAGCCCGTCTCAGTTCTTTGGTCAGGCTGGTCAGCCAGGGTTGCCTGTTGATTGTACGAGTTTTGCTATGCGTGAGGGGTGGCCGAATCAAGTGTTGATTTAATTGTGGTGTTATAAAAAGTGGCAGCAGCATCTGTGTCATGAAAAGAAGCTATATCAGTAATAGGGAGAAGGGACTCAGAGAGTAAGAGTAAATTGAGGTGTTTGAGATTTCTGCGAGGATGAGTGAGTTTGTAGAGTGGGGGCTGTGCATAGGAGAGGAGAGGGAAGAGAGTGTCAGTAGGTTGTGGTCAGACAGGGGGAGGGGTGAGTTAGTGAGATTAGTAAGGGAACAGAGGTGGGTGAAGATGAGGTCCGGTGTGTGGCCATCTTTGTGGGTGGCTGCAGAAGACCATTGAGTGAGACCAAAGGAGGCAGTGAGCGATAAAAGGTTAGAGGCAGCTGAGATAGAAATGTCAATGGGGATATTGAAGTCGCCCATGATGATAGTGGGGATGTCAGCAGAGAGGAAATGAAGTAGCCAGGTGGTGAAGTGGTCAAGAAAGGTGGAGATGCCTAGTTCTGGGGGCGATAGATGACAGCCAGCTGTAGGTTGGAGGGGAAATAGATGCGGACTGAGTGCACCTCAAACGAGGGGAGAGTAGCGGAGAGTGGTAGGGGAATTGGGGTAAAGGAGCAGGTATCGGACAGGAGCAAGCGAACTCCTCCACCACGTTTGTTGGTGGGGAGAGGGGTCTGAGAGAGATTAAGTCCGCCATAAGAAAGTGCAGCTGGAGAGGCTGAGTCAGAGGGGGTGAGCCAGGTTTCAGTGATGCCAAGGAGAGTTTGCTGGTGATAAAGAGGTCATGTATATATGACAGTTTATTGCAGACAGAGCGTACGTTCCATAGTGCTCCAGGTAGAGGGACCGGGGGAGTGGGGGCTGGATGAATGGGTATGAGATTACCTTGGTTACGAAAACTTGTAGAGGATCGCGGCGGGGTGTTAGAAATTAGTGTGGGGATGTGTTGATGAGGGCCAGTATTTGGGGATATGTCGCCAGCAATGAGGAGTAGCAGACAGAGTGTTAGAAGGTGGGAGCAGGATAGGACATGATGTGGCAGTGTATGTCTGGAGAACAAGGATTGTATATGGAGGAACAGTTCTGAGGAGGTGATAAGCAAGGTTTTTATGATCGGTGAATATGACAACCTGGTGGACTGTACCCTCGAGGAGGTGTCTCCACTCTTGCAGAGCAAACTTAATTGCCAACAATTCCCGATCTCCTACGGAATAGTTATTTTCAGTGGGGGAAAACACCTTAAAAAAAAACCACAGGAGACCATACGATCGGTAGACAACCTCTGGGTGAGAACCGCTCCAGCGCCAATTCCGGCACTTAAATCCTCTCTTCCCACTGCCGTGTAGCAGTGGCATATGGGGTAATAAGGGGATAATGTTACCTTGCTATTGTAAGGTGAAATTAAGCCCAGTTAATAATGGAGAGGCGTCAATAAGATCCATTACTAATCTTATAGTTTGAAAGGGTTAAAAAAACACACGCATAAGAATAAAGTATTTTAATGAAATAAAACACAACACGGTTTGCCATCTTTATTGCACGCCCAATCCATGCGACGCCCTCGGTCTCCTATAATAAAAAGTAAAAAATAAACCAACCATATACTCCCTGTCCGATGCAGTCCAATTAATAACGAGTGTCCCACGACGATTTTTCCTATAGAACAGTGACATCAGGTGATGTCACTGCTCTATAGGGCCTCCCAGTGATGCACTGACAGGAGACAATGGCTCCTGCAGTGCATCACTGAGGTTACCTGAGTTCAGGTTCTCACTTTCCGGCAATGCTGCGTGGGAATTTTCTCACCCAGCATTGCCCATGAGAGAATGATCTTAAATGACCTCACTCTCTCCTGGCGGCGGAAGGATATACACCGCGGAGGATTACCTCCGCTGTCACAGCATCGTGGAGGCCGTGTAGAGCACTGACATCACCCGATGTCAGTGTTCTACACCGGAGATCATTTTGAGACACTCGTTAACCCCTCTCTGACATTAGACGTACTATCCGTCCATAAAACCCGTGACAATCTGACCATGGACGGGATAGTACGTCATAGGCGATCTGTAATGATTTGGTAGCTGAGGAGTGCAGGTAAAAAAGGCAATACACCAGAGCAGTTGGAATCTATGAGATTGCAGTACCCTGACTAACCACCACAACTAGAGGCAGCCGTGGAGCGTTCCTACGTTGGTCCTAGACGCCTCGTCACAGCCTGAGAAACTAACTATACCTAAAGATAGAAAGAGGAAAGCTATCTGCCCCGGAGCAGATCCCCAAAGAACATAGAAAGCCCCCAAACATGTAATGGCGGTTAGACAAGAAGAAATACTGACACAGACAGAAAATAGTATGAGCAAACGTTGGGGCCCAAACTATCTAAATAGAAAAGAATAGGAAGGGCACTTACTGCAATCCCAAAAAACCCTGAAAAGCACCAACTCTACTAATTTCAAAAACACCTGAGATCACACGACCTCTACCACCTAAATTAGTTCTCTGGTGTAACAAAATCAAAACAGCAGCCACTGAAAAAACTGGAAAAAGCAAATGTACAAAACATCAGTGGCTGAACTAAACTGAGAGGGCAAAAGCCCCCGGAGGGGACCCTGAAGGCCCCACAGAAGTGCAGGACAAAATGCAAAAATCAAGCACAAAAACAAAAAGAAGAAAATGTCTTATCTGTTAGCAGGAGATGAAGACACGACACAGCAGGCTACAAAGGAAACAGGAATCAAGGATTGAGACCAGAACAATTGATCACCGGCAACCCTGATGGGAAGGCGACTCCCTTATATAAGACCAGTCAGTAACACCTGATTCCCAAACCTCACAATCTTCACTGGACAGTCCAGTACCGCTTGTAACCACCAGAGGGAGCCTCTGCTCAGAACTCATCTCAAGTCCATTCACAACAGCGATCAGCTGCGCTCCCTCTGGGAGCGCAGCTAATCGCCGCCGGGTGTCAGCTGATTATCACAGCTGACACCCGTGACTGTGTGTCAGGAGCGGACATGGACCGCTCCCGGCACATTAACCCCCAGCACACCGCGATCAAACATGATCGCGGTATACTGGGGGCACAGGGAAGCATCGGGCAGGGAGTGGGCTCCCTGCGCGCCCCCTGAGACCCTCAGACCAGCGCGATGTGATCGCGCTGTTCTGAGGGCTTCCTCCCTCCCAGGACCCGGATCCAAGATGGCGCCGGGGTCCTGGAGGAAGGCGGCTTCCTCAGTGCCTGCTGAGAGCAGGCACTGAGAAGCCTGCTGCACTGCCTGAGCGATCGTTGGTGTGACAGTGTGCTGTGCACACTGTCACACCAGCGATCTGATAAAATACAGTGATGTCCCACCCTGGGACAAAATAAAAAAGTTAAAAAAATAAAAATAAACATGTTATAAAAAAAAATCCAAAATAAATAAATAAATAAAAAAATATTCCTCAATAAATTCATTTCTTCCTGTAAATAAAAGAACCAAAACAATAAAAGTACACATATTTGGTATTGCCGCGTCTGTAACGACCCCCCCTATAAAACTGTCCCACTAGTTAACCCCTTTAGTGAACCCCTTAAAAAAAAAAAAAAAAAACGAAGCAAAAAATCAATGCTTTATCATCATACCGCCGAACAAAAGTGGAATAACGCGCGATCAAAAAGACCGATATAAATAAACATGGTACCGCTGAAAACGTCATCTTGTCCCGCAAAAAAACGAGCCGCCATACAGAATCATCAGCGAAAAAATAAAAAAGTTATAGCTCGCAGAATAAAGCGATGCAAAAATAATTATTTTTTATATAAAATTGTTTTTATTCTATAAAAGCGCCAAAACATAAAAAAATGATATAAATGAGGTATCGCCATAATCGTACTGACCCGAAGAATACAACTGCTTTATCAATTTTACCACACGCGGAACAATAAAAACGCCTCCCCCAAAAGAAATTCATGAATTGCTGATTTTTGTTCATTCTAACCTCCAAAAATCGAAATAAAAAGCGATCAAAAAATGTCACGTGCTCAAAAATGGTACAAATAAAAACGTCAACTCGTACCCAAAAAAATAAGACCTCACATGACTCTGTGGGCCAAAATATGCAAAAATTATAGCTCTCAAAATGTGGCGATGCAAAAAACTATTTTTGCAATAAAAAGCGTCTTTTAGCGTGACAGCTGCCAATCATGAAAACCCGCTATAAATAGTAAATCAAACCCCCCTTTATCACCCCCTTAGTTAGGGAAAAGTAATAAAATAAAAAATGCATTTATTTCCATTTTCCCATTTAGGGTTAGGGTTGGCGTAAAAGTTAGGATTAGGGTTAGGGTTGGGATTAGGAGTGTGTTAGGGTTAGGTTTGTGGTTAGGGTTGGGACTATGGTTAGGGGTGTGTTGGGGTTAGGGTTGGAGTTAGAATTGGGGGGTTTCCGCTGTTTAGACACATCAGGGGCTCTCCAAATGTGACATGGCGTCTGATCTCAATTCCAGCCAATTCTGCGTTGAAAAAGTCAAACGGTGCTCCTTCACTTCTGAGCTCTGCCATGCGTCCAAACAGTAGTTTATCCCCACATATGGGGTATCAGCGTACTCTGGACCCCAAGAGTTATTGTGCAATTTGTCCTATTTCTTCTGTTACCCTTGGAAAATAAAAAACTGGGGGCGAAAATATCATTTTTGTACAAAAAAAATTATTTTTTTGTTTACGGCTGTACATTATAAACTTCTGTGAAGCACTTGGGGCTTCATAGCGCTCACCACACACCTAGATAAGTTCCTTGTGGGGTCTATTTTCCAAAATGGGGTCACTTGTTGGGGATTTCCACTGTTTAGGCGCATCAGGGGCTCTCCAAATGCGACATGACGCCCCAGACCATTCCATCAAAGTCTGCAATCCAAAACGTCACTACTTCCCTTCCGAGCCCTGACGTGCGCCCATACAGTAGTTTTCTCCCACATATTGGGTATCAGCGTACTCAGGACAAATTTGACAACAACTTTTGGGGTCCAATTTCTCCTGTTACCCTTGTGAAAATAAAATATTGGGGGCGAAAAAATCATTTTTGTAAAAAAAAAAGATTTTTTATTTTTACGGCTGTGCGTTATAAACTTCTGTGAAGCACTTCGGGGTTCAAAGTGCTCACCACACATCTAGATAAGTTCCTTGTGGGGTCTATTTGCCAAAATGGGGTCACTTGTGGGGGGTTTCCACTGTTTAGGTGCATCAGGGGCTCTCCAAATGTGACATGACGCCCCCAGACCATTCCATCAAAGTCTGCAATCCAAAACGTCACTACTTCCCTTCCGAGCCCCGACGTGTGCCCATACAGTAGTTTTCGCCCACATATTGGGTATCAGTGTACTCAGGACAAATTGGACAACAACTTTTGGGTTCCAATTTCTTCTGTTACCCTTGTGAAAATAAAATATTGGGGGCGAAAAAATCATTTTTGTAAAAAAAAAAAAAGATTTTTTATTTTACGGCTGTACGTTCTAAACTTTAGTGAAACACCTGGGGGTTCAAAGTTCTCACCACACATCTAGATAAGTTCCTTGAGGGGTCTAGTTTCCAAAATAGTGTCATTTATGGGGGTTTCCACTGTTTAGGCAGATCAGGAGCTCTCCAAACACGACATGGCGTCCAGCCAATTCTGCGTTGAAAAAGTCAGACGGCGCTCCTTCCCTTCCAAACTCTGCCATGCACCCAAACAGTGGTTTACCCCCACATATGGGGTATCAGCGCACTCAGGACAAATTGCACAATAACTTTTGGAGTCTTGTTACCCTTGGAAAAATAAAAATTGGGGTGAAAAGAACATTTTTGTGGAAAAGATATGATTTTTAAATTTTACGGCTCTACGTTATAAACTTGTGTGAAGCACTTGGGGGTTCAAATTGCTCATCAAAAATCTAGATAAGTTCCTTAGGGGGTCTAGTTTCCCAAATGGGGTCATTTGTGGGGGGTTTCCACTGTTTAGGCACATCAGGGGCTCTCCAAATGCAACATGGCATCCAAACTCAATTCCAGCCAATTTTGGTTGGAAAAAGTCAAATGGTGCTCCTTCCATTCCGAGCTCTGCCGTGCGCCCAAACAGTGGTTCCCCCCCACATATGGGGTATCAGCGTACTCAGGACAAATTGTACAACAACTTATGTGGTCCAATTTCTCCTGTTACCCTTGGGAAAATAAAAAATTAGTGACTAAAAGATAATTTTTGTGGGAAAAAAATAGGATTTTTTATTTTCATGCCCGGGCATTATAAACTTGTGTGAAGCACTTGGGGGTTCAAAGTGCTCACCAAAGATCTAGATAAGTTCCTTAGGGGTCTAGTTTCCAAAATGGGGTCACTTGTGGGGGGTTTCCACTGTTTAGGCTCATCTGGGGCACTGCAAACGGAACATGACCCCCATCAACGTCTGCATTCCAAAACGTTACTACTTCCTTTCCAAGCCCTGCCGTGCGCCCAAACAGTTTCCCCTCCCCACATATGGGGTATCAGCGTACTCAGGACAAATTGGACAACAACTTTTTGGGTCCAATTTCCTTGGGAAAATTCAAAAATTTGGGACTAAAAAATCATTTTTGTGGAAAATTGTTTTTTTTTTTTTCACACCCAGGCATTATAAACTTTTGTGAAACACTGGGTTCAAAGTGCTCACAACAGATCTAGATAAGTACCTTAGGGGGTCTAGTTTCCAAAATGGTGTCAGTTGTGGGGGGTTCCCACTGTTTAGGCGCATCAGAGGTTCTCCAAACGCGACATGGCATCCAATCTAAATTCCAGCCAATTTTAGTTTGAAAAAGTTAAACGGCGCTCCTTCCCTTACGAGCTCTGCCGTGTGCCCAAACAGTGGTTTTCCCCCACATATTGGGTATTGGCGTACTCAGGAGAAATTGCATAACAACCTTATCTGTCCATTTTCTCTTTTTACCCTTGTAAAAATAAAAAAAAAGTTTGTAAAAGTCATTTTTGTGGCTAAAAAGTAAAATATTCATTTTTTCCTTCCACGTTGCTTTAGTTCCTGTGAAGGAAGGGTTAATAAACTTCTTGAATGTGGTTTTTGAGTACCTTGAGGGGTGCAGTTTTTAGAATGGTGTCACTTTTGGGTATTTTCTGCCATATAGACCCCTCAAAGTGACTTCAAATGTGAGGTGGTCCCTAAAAAAAATGGCTTAGTAAATAAATGTTGTAAAAATGAGAAATCGCTGGTCAACTTTTAACCCTTATAACTTCCTAACAAAAAAAAATTTTGGTTCCAAAATTGTGCTGATGTAAAGTAGACATGTGGGAAATGTTATTTCTTAACTATTTTGTGTGATATATTTCTCTGTTTTAAGGGAATAAAAATTCAAAGTTTGAAAATTGCAAAATTTTAAAAATTTTCGCCATATTTGCGTTTTTTCAAAAATAAACGCAAGTTATATCGAAGAAATTTTACCACTAACATGAAGTACAATATGTCTCGAGAAAACATTCTCAGAATCGCGAAGATCCGTTGAAGCGTTCCAGAGTTATAACCTCATAAAGAGACAGTGGTCAGAATTGTAAAAATTGGCCCGGTCATTAACGTGCAAACCACCCTTGGGGTGAAGGGGTTAATAACTGGACTACGGCGGAAAGGTAAGTATAGGTTGTTTTTTTATTTTATTTTTATTAAAGGAAAAGAGGGCGTCGGAGACTAGGTAATTGGTAAGTATGTGTTACGGATCTGCAACTCAGGACTAGGGCAGAAGGGGGAGAAGCTGACCCTGTGCTAGGACTAGGCTGAAGCCCTACGATGGAGTCGGCGACCTATTCCTTGTGAATAGACCCACCGACGTTTCCTAGGCTAAACTCAAACGAAGACCTAAAGTGGAGAAGGTACCAACGTCTAGGACTGAACAAAAACGAACCTAGTAGAAAAAGCTGCAGAAACGAAAGAAAACCAAAAACAAAGCAAACAGAACTAGGGATCCCAGAACTGCCCAATATCAAACACAGAAAGCTATCAAAGCACCTAGCCAGAACTCTAGCGGATTAACACTGTTGTCCAGCAAGAACTGGGAGGCAGGTGCTGCGTAATAAAGGGTGATACAATCACCTGACCTTAGACAAACCCAGCACCAGGGGAAAAAGACCAGCAGCCAGAAAACCATAACAAGATGGCGGATGGTCAAAATGAAATAGATTCTAACAGTATGTACTCTATGTTATGTGTTGTATGTTATGTGTTTGTAATGTATGTTATATGTTGTATGTGCTGTATGTTTTTTTTTTTACATTCAACACATTAGCCATATGATGGGACTACTACTGTCCCATCATTGGCTAATGTGTCACTCACTGTCATTGTAGCAGGCATAGCCGGATGGGACTTGTAGTCCCATCGGACAATGCCTGCATACACACACATAGCCCAGGCTCGCCTCCTGACGAAGGGACGAAACGCGCGTTGGGGCGCCAGGGGAACGCCACGTTGAACCGACCACCTAGCATGTAAGTGCCCTCTATTATTGTACCTTTACTATAGCTGCCACGGTACATATAGTTAACCGGTTAGTGTGTTATACACCAGGGCGGCTGCATCACTATTGGTATTCAATCTAGGCAACACTTACATTGTGTTTAGGTCATATATCACAGTGGTCTTATCCCCCTTTTTATACTTGGTTCCTAGTTACCTTGTTTCTCATTGTTTCCATTTAATACTATGTTCTGTAATATTGTTAATTAATACTTGGTGATAAATAAAATATATAACTTTTTATACAGCACGTTATACTGGTTGTTCCTTTAGTGCACTCATGTAGGAGAGGTGAGCCTAAACTGCATATGTGTTATGTGGTGTGATGTATGTACTTACGGTCTCAGATCCAGAATAGGAGCCAGAAAGCCAAGGCGGTCAAAGTAGACATATTTTCTTTTTGTCGGGGCCGCAGACACGCTCCTGGACCTCTGCTGGCGTTCCCGCCGGTACTTGTCACCGATGCTTCTCCATCTTCTCATAACATCATCCACTGCAATGACACATATAATGTAATCAATTAGCTAGCTGCACAAAGCCTAATTCTTCGATATACACGTTATATAGTCATGGGGGCCTATTAGGATGTAAGTATACTAACATTTTTGCGCCAGAAAAAAAAAAAAAACATTTTTGGGGCAAAATCTGCGCTAGAACTACGCTGTGACCATTAAGCAGTTTGCCAAAAAAATCAAGTAACTTACTGATTCGCTGCTGCTCCTCACGTGGGCTGTCACCAAAGTGGGTAAACATCTGCCCACAGATGCGCCTCCATGCCGCCTCTTTCCTTGCGCGGTCTGCGTAATGTGCATCTCTTTGGGCCCAAATTTCGGGCCTCTCCTGCACCAACACAATCAACATCTCCACATTGATGAGCGTAGACATCATGGCCGACTCCGTGGAGGCGTTTTTCCGGGATGTCTGGCGCTCTTTTTGAGCTAATTTGCATGTGCCAGCTTCCTCCTGCATGTGTTGCACCATTTCCTGTGAGCTGCAGAAGTCTTCCGTATTTCTCGCAAGTCACACGTCTGGTCCGTGTGTAATCCATTGTTTTCTCGCACCCATAGACTTTCATTGGCGTACAACGGGCGTAATACGCGTACAATCACAGCATGCTGCGGGTGTCTCGCACCGTAAGATACGCCCGAGAAAAATACGCATGATCAGAGCTGCCCCATAGAGAAATATGGGTCCGTGTGTAATGCGTGGTTTTCACGCCTCTCACTTGACCGTATTCCTCCTTAGTGTGATGCCGGCCTAAATCATAAATACATTTTGATGAATTTTGACAAGATCAGCCAGGATAACAAAAGGGTGAGCTCGTTCCATTTTTATTGTGAACTTAAAAAAGAAAAAAGCCCAGGCGCACTGTAGTAATCAGTATGTGAAGCTGCGATAGATATAGCAAATAAGCCTCTAATTTGCCACATCGCTGCATGAGGCTTACTGCCACCGGCCGGGACGGTTCCTCACCAATAATTATTCTATTGCACTACCTTTTTATCGCAACTCCGAGGAAAGATTATTTATTTATTTTCATCCACATAAAGGAGAAGTATAAGTGAATGGAACAATTCATCACAGGACCTTCAGCAACAGAGGACAGTCTTTTAAGGTAACCATCTATACTATATACCTGCGATGATAACGGTTATCACTAATAATAGTGCAGCGCGTAGATTGTAATTTTTTACATTTTTATTGTGCACTGGTTTTATTGAGCACTGACATGTATTGTTTTTTGTTTGGTAAGCACCTGTGGATAGTGTGCACAGCTCCTTTTTACATGAAACATTAAAAGTTAGGTTTCATTATTACTATCCATCCTTCCTGCGGTTATTATTATTGACTGATAGGGTTCTATCTGCTGTGCTTAATATAGTAAATCTCGTAAAGAAATCGAAAAGTCTCATGTGTTGTACATACCCCAGAACGGTACCACTAAAACCTGCAGCTCACTGCACAAGAACCGTGCCCTCCTACTGCTCCATCAACCGGAAAAATGTGTCCAAAAATTGCAAAACAAAGAAAAATTATTTCAAAGCACTGCTATCCCCCCTCACCACACTCCCCCTCCTTGGTATGCTGTGCCCTTACACTGCCCCCTCATGCTATCCCCTACACTACTCAGTCTCTATTCTGTGCCCACTCACACTTTTCTTCCCCCATACTGTCTCCTGGCATACATTTTCCCCTCGCTCATACATGTCCCCTATCTCTCCCCTTCCTCCTCATATTGGGTCTTCAAATTTCTCCCACTACCCATATTGTATCTGCACCTGTCCCTTCTTTGCTCCAAATCATCTCCCCCCCATATTCAGTGTCTTCAGCTCCACCAACGCTGAGCTCTTACAACCAACGCTCTATTTGCGCCAGCGAGTAACGCCAGCATCAGACATTGATCTGACCAGCAGTCAGAGCTTCAACTGTACTCGCGTCTGGGAGCTTCTCCGAGCAGACTGTCAGCCGGCTCACAGAACGGCCGACTCCCAGTCCAGGGGGCACAGAGCGCAGCTGCCGCTGTACACACTGGCGGACACAGGCATATCAGGGTGAGTTTCCACGATCAGTAAATGTGTCGACCCGCCACCACAATTGTGGATTACCAGGGCAATGGGGTACTCAGAGCCGAGCCCATGGAAGTCTATGGGGTTTGTCACAGGTAGCGGTGGCTCGGTCTGTGGCCCTGGCGGTCTGGCGTATGTTGGGGGAATATTTACAGGGGATAGATATATTTACAGTTCGTGACGCCACCTGTAGTCTCTGGTAATTTGTACCAGCGCTGCTGTAGATCTCTGAGGGGATGGTGAGGCAGCTAGATGTCGGGTCCCCTACAGGTGGGACTCTTCCCTCAGGTCGATGGTTATGGTGGGGTTGTGCAGGCATGCAATTAAATAACTCAGTCTCACACCGTCAGCGTCTTTCCATACCTTTTACTTGTAAGATGGTAAGGCAGGTCCCAGGGAGGCTGATGGGGTTGATGGAGGATGAGTTTTGAGGCAACGGCTGAGCAAGGCAGGGGCCTCCTTTACTTTCCAATGATGATGAGTCCAACCAGCATAAAGCGTAGTTCACTCCTGAAACTTCAGCTATTTCAAAGCTGTACTGCCCGGTCAGTTTTGTGGTGGAGCCTTCCAGTGATGAAACTAGGTTCTTCTATGCTTGGCCTAGCTCAAAGTTCCTATTCCACCTGACCCCTGTTACGTACTGACACTTCAAGGGCTGCTTTCTGTTACCTAAGGTCCAGTAAGCCTCTGGTTCTTTTACCACTATGCGTGAAGCTATAGTGATGCTTCGGTCTCCAGTGACCGGTGACAATGTGCAGGATACTTCAATCCTAAAGCACTTCTGATTTCCTTCCACTGTGCCTTTCGACTTGCTCAAACTCTCAATCTCAGCACTGACTAGGCTAAGGTGAACTGGCTCACCTATACTAGACTCCACTACTGTACTGTCTCTCTGAATCGACAGGAATCTTGGTGCTCCAGACAGGCACTCCTTCTCCCTCCCTTCACCTCAGGAGACACTACTAGACTCTCTTGTGCTCAAACCACACCCCTCTACACCCCTGCTGGGTGTGTCCGAAGTGTATGTGATGTCATGTAGAGCCCTTAACCGTTACCTCTCCACTCATCCTCCTGGTATTGTGTACCTTAAATACCAGGGCTACACATTCCCCCATGGTAAACGACAGCACTCCCGGGCTGTGAAATACAAAGAGACAATTTTGTTTATGCATTAAACATTAACATTAACTCGTCCCATCCGGGAGGTAAGGATTTCTTGAACGTTGCAAACAAAACATTAAATATAGAAAAATACAAAATATTAAATAGACATGTTCATATAAATAAACGACAATATTCTTGTGAAGGACCCGCACCAAACCTTCAACGTGGGTCCTGGGTGGGCTGCAGGACATATGAATGCAGACCTCACTCAGTGCCTCACCACACGGGTTTTATGTTCAGAGGTAAGTCAAGGCTTCGTGTGAAACCATTATAAGGCACCTTAGTGCAACTATTTACAAGATACAGTTTTTGGGCTGGCTCAGTCCTCAGCCTCTGAGTCCATTATAAGACACCATAAGGAAAAGACACATATGTATATATACTTTTTACAATATTCACATTAATTTGTTATAATTACTGCTGGTATCGAATGGGTATCTTTCCTTTTGTGATTCGCTCTGATCTACGTGGAGTAGCTTCAGGTATATTAAGTTGTGATCTGTCTGCACTGCGTAACGGCAAACTATAGAACTGCCTCAATCTTTCTATGGATCTGGCAAGCGTACTGAGGCTGGGCGGGTGGAGTCAGCTTCACCAGGGGATCCCATAGTATGGGGCGCTGCTTTGATATCCTCTTGAGATTCCGTAGGTTGAGGTGTTGCTGGAATGGGTAACTCCTGAACGGACTCAACTGGCACCACGGGCACAATGGAGGTAGAACTTCCTCTTGTGGCTGATAAAACTGCAACACCGGAACTATTACAGCATCTCCCAGTCGGGGCCAATCCGCAGGAAAATCTCCAGATCCGTGTGTATGACTCTTCCTTTCCTTCTTCTTGATTGATGACAGGGTTCTTTTCACAAAGCTTTAAGGGTTCTGGACACAATTTCAAATGGTCTCTGGACACAGTGGTTATTGTTCTTCCTCCGTCCTTACTGATGATACAAACTTTTCTGTTGTCATATTTAGAATTCTTGTACAACGTAGGGTTCTTGTTCCCACTGGTTATCCAATTTGTGCATTTTCCTTTTTCTTTTTATACCACTTCTCCAGGCATCAAAGGCTTGGCAGGAGCATTTCTGTTGTAAATATCTTCCTGTTTTCTCCCGTGCCTTGTTGAGACTTTCTTCTACACAGATTTGCACTGTCTGTACTGCTCTTGCCGATTGAGTCCCAGTTTTCAATGGCGTCGTCTGCCTCCGGTTCTACCACTCCAAGTTCTAAATCCATTGGTATTTCTTCCGGGCCTTGCTCTCATAAGATAGGCTGGAGTGCAGTTAGTGGAACTTACAGGTATATGGTTATACAAATCAACCAAATCAGGTAGTAAGTCCGGCCATCGATTTCTGTCTTCCAACGGTATGGATCTCAACAAGTCAAGGATAATATGTTCATTTTTTCGCAAAGACCGTTGGTTTGAGGGTGGTATGGCGTTGTTCTAGTTTTCTTACACCCGTACATGTGACAGAATTCCTTGAATAAATCAGCTTCGAAAGCAGGTCCTTGATCGGTTAATACTTGCTCCGGATACCCATGCGGTCTGCAGAAGCTTGCTTGAAAGGTTTTCGCGGCCGTCACTGCGGTCTGGTCCTTAACTGGAACAACCACCAGAAATCTGGAATAATGGTCCACCATGGTCAGGGCGTATGAGTATCCAGATCTACTTGACGACAGTTTGACGTGGTCCAGGGCCACAATCTCCAGGGGGCGAGTCGTCCGGATAGGTTGCAGGGGTGCCTTCTGACTACCGTAGTCCTTCCTTCTGAGACCACAGGGTCCACAGTTCCGACACCACCTCTCAATGGGCTGCGCATCCCTACCCAGTAGAACCGGCATCTCAACAAGGTCTCCAGCTTTCTCCAGCCAAAGTGTCCTGCCTTGATCGTGGTATGCTTCCAACACCATTGGGACGTCTGCCTTGGGGACCACGATTTGCCAGACCATCTCATGGGTTCTGGGGTTGACGTATCTCCTGCACAACTTCTCACGGTATAGGAACAACCTGCTTTTCTCGTTCCACAGGAGCTTGGCTGACATAGGTGCTTCCTTTTCCAAAGAGGAGCCTTCCTGTCTTAACAACTCCTTGATGCGGCTGACCACTGGATCACTGTCCTGAGTCCCTTCCAGCTGATGGGGTAAAGGATTTAATGTTGCACCATACTGCTTTCTGTTGACTCGATGCTCGTGGGACTACCCCATTTCGATGGAACGCAGGTAGCTCAATTTCTTCCAGGTCGTCCGATTCTTCTTCGTATCAGAGTCATGCGGCATTCGGGACAATGCGTCAGCATTAGCATTCTTTCGGCCTGCCGGTACTTGATAGTAAACTGGTAATTGGACAACCGAGCTCCATCGCTGCTCCATGGCACCCCGCTTGGCGGTTTCCAGGTGCGTTAAGGGGTTGTTATCTGTAAACGCAGTGAACCGATTGGAGGCCAGATAATGCTTAAATCTTTCAGTAATGGCCCAGACCAGCGCCAGAAACTCCAGCTTGAAGCTGCTATAATTTTCCGGATTCCTCTCAGTTGGCCTGAGTTTTCTGCTGGCATATGCGATGACTTTTCTTGGCCATTCTGCTTCTGACTGAGAACTGCCCCCAACCCTTCATTACTGGCGTCGGTGTACAACAGGAACGGTTTGGCTGTAATCAGGATAGGTTAAGATCTCATCACCGTAAGGATCTCTTTCATCTTTTGGAATGCTTCAGCTGTTCCTTACCCCAATTAAAGGGGGGTTTCTGCTCTTTAGGGATTGTCCTACTAGGGGTCCTGTAAAGGAGCTGCCTTTCTCGTGTAATCTTTCACGAATCTCCTGTAGTAACCGTTAGTCCCAGGAACTGTCGCACTTCCTTAAGGTTCTTCGGCTCCGGCCACTTCTGGATAGGCGTGGACTTTCTCGGGTCCGGCGCTACTCCTTCCGAACTGACGTGTGCCCCAAGTTTTCCTTCTGTTTGATTAATGCATTTGAGGTTTTAATTTATCCCTTACCTGGACAGGGACTCGAATACTTCTGCCGGTGCTTGATGGTCCTTATGTCTTTGGAAAACACGATGACTCGTTCAGGTATGCACACGGTTTCAAAATTGAATGTCCCAGGCAATTCTCCATACTCTTGAAATGTTCCTGGGGCATGCTGGCCCCAAAACGGATTTGTCGAATACAGAGCCCCATTGGGGGGGGTGAAAGCCGTTTTCTCCGATCCTCCTCAGCCACACCACTTGCCAGAACCACTAGTGACAAGGGTAGAAAAGTAGTTGCCGTTTTCAGGCAGCAATGTTCCCCCTTGCGTGGAACGGGTAATGCATCCTTGTGTATTTGCGGTTCACCTGCCTGAATCCACACCTTCTATATACCATCTTTTTTTTAAACCCCAGAATAGAGGGGCTGCCCAGGGGCTAAATATCCCTTTTTCACCCCGGCCTTCTTCATATCAGCAACATTTCTTTACCCCTTCTGATAATGGGGCTGGGGTATGGCCATACCCCCTTGATGGGAGGATGAGCCCTGTAGGGATATGATGTTGGACTCCCTTAATCCCAAATCAGTGGGTGTTGCTAAACCTTGGCAATCTTGCACCACCTAATCCCTTGTTCTGGTGAGGGGAGTGGTGCCCGTCCCAAATGGGTTTGACACCATTTCCGCCACCTGAGTTGTGGGGTAAAGTCCTCCGTATTTGAAAGGAGTCTAGGACTCAGCCGGGGAATAGAATTATTGTCGAAGCATGTAGTTTAGAATGGTTGATAACGGGTAAGTTTACCTATAAATTTCCCCATTGAGAAGCCGTCCGGTCTCTTCCTTCCCACCACTTCTACTATCCCTAGCGTATAAGTGTAGGTCTTGTTCTGAAGGGTGGGGTTCTAACAGCTTGGTAATTCTTCCCCCCTATGGCTGCCCTGCACCAGTGACATTTCCTCATTGGGGGTATCACAAAGGTCCAGCGGTGACCCGTACATTACCAATTTCGCGTCGTAATTCGCTTGCGCTTAACACCAGGGCCGGTTCTCTTTGGATTATTTTCTTTGCCTTGGTCGGGCAATCTCAGCGAGCTGTTGGAGCAAGAAAACAATTTCCCAAAAAATTTTCCGATAATGTTAGTGCCCAAAATTATTTTTAAACCGTTCTCCTCATTTTGCAGTCTTTACACCAAAGCCCCTGGTCTTTCAAACTCCCTTGCCCACCTTTACATTTTCTAAAATTTTGTCCGAGTACTTCTACAGGAAGACCATTAAAAGCATACACGGAAAGTCGGCTCGGGGGTTTAGACTGTCTTGACCGTACTTAGTATATAGGGCATCAGGTTTAGGGTCACTTGGGCCCAGGTCTAACAATGCCGGAATGCAAATACCATCTAAATGATAGAACAGGTGGGTCGCCCCAACATACCGCGGTTCCAGTTAAGGGGCCTGAGGGTTTTCTCCGGGGGGCCCTTGGACCCAGGTTTGCCCGTTTAAAGGACACTGTGGAGACATTACCTTTCCGGTTGCTCGGTAACAAGATGATCTCTCGACAGGAGGGGTTGACAGAGGTCGCTCCTGGGGGGGGGCTTGTCCTCCTCCGGGGGGGGACTTTCTTTCCCCGGTGCATCAGGGACCTTCTGGGCAGTAGCTAACAAGATCTTCCCTTCCTCCTTTCCGCGCGCAGGGCCTCATACAGCAGCCGATTTTTAGTAGCTGGCGCCCTCTAGCGCGACATCCAATTCACTGGGGTGTCGCCGCGTTTTGGTTTCTGCCACTAGCGGGGAAAAGGGGGGTATGCCGGTTCCAGAGTGACTTCACCCTGATGATGTTGGGTTGCCATTCAGGTTTGCCCAGGGGCCGCAGCCCTTTTATTGCCATGTCTTTTAGGGCACAAAGTGCATCCCGGAGGGTCTGGACCCCAGTTTACAGGTTTTGCGTTCCTCTGGGATCTCAACCCCGTTAAATTGTTCTTCAGCATTTTATTCTCATCGTAGCATTTAAATTATTAATCTGCTTAAGAGCTCCCCAGGGCCCTTGTAGTCGCAAAGCGTAGTCCCCCGGGTGCTGTCACCTGGCTGTTTGTAACAGTGAAGAAGGCCATCCGGAGATCCGTTTCTGTGCGGTCTTCAATATGGTTTTCAGCTTAGGAAGTTTTGCGGGGCCGCCCCCCTAAAAAAACCCGGGATCCCAAGTCCCCCACTTCCCTCAAAAAACCCCCCGTTAGCTGCCCTTTTAGCAAAGCAGCTTTTTGTCTTCAGGCAGGAGTACTTTTTTTAGGATGCTGCAAAAACTTCCGCTTGAAGCCTGCCCCAAAGTGCCTGGCTACCCCTTTTTCTTGGGGAAGCCTTTCGCCCCCCGGGGGTATATGGGAGCGTTAGTGGCATGATGGGACTACCGGACTGGGTGCCCCGGGCCTGCCCCCCCATCTGGCGCTACAAAAAACCCGGCGGTGCGGGATTGGGGGCCCCCGGCCGGGCCCACTTTAGACGGTTGTGTGGCATCTTAGCGCCCCCCTTTGGTTTTAAACCCCGGGCCTACCCCGGTTTTTGATGCGCTACTTACAGGCACAGCAGTGGGGAAAGGCCTTTTTCCCCCGGGGCGCTCTGATGTCAGAGCGTTCCCCTGTTTTTAGGCCCCGCTGAGTCAGGGCCGGGGGGGTCCAAGACCCCTTTCCCCCCTCTTTCAGGTAAGAACCTTTTTTCTCCAGCGCCTTTTGGGGGGGAATTGGCGGCAAATAGGGGCCGGTATTTGGCCCCAAAAACAGCAACAGTCTTTTTCACCAAAACACTCCACAGGCACACAGGGCTCGGCAAGCTGAAGTTTCGTATCCTGTTCGTGCGCCAAATTTTTTTGTGTCGACCCCACCACAATTGTGGATTTCCAGGGCAATGGGGTACTCAGGCCGACCCCCATGGAAGTTATGGGGTTTGTCACAGGTAGCGGTGGCTCGGTCGGGTGGCCCTGGCGGCCCTGGCGTATGTTGGGGGAATATTTACGGGGATAGATATATTTCAGTTCGTGACGCCACCTGTATCTCTGGTAATTTGTCCAGCGCTGCTGTAGATCTCTGAGGGGATGGTGAGGCAGCAGATGTGGGGTCCCTACAGGGGGGGACTTTCCCTCAGGTCGATGGTTATGGGGGGGTTGTGCGGGCATGCAATTAAATAACTCAGTCTCACACCGTCGGGCGTCTTTCCATACCTTTTACTTGTAGAGGTAAGGCAGGTCCCAGGGAGGCTGATGGGGTTGTGGAGGATGAGTTTTGAGGAACGGCTGACAAGGCAGGGGCCTCCTTTACTTTCCAGATGATGAGTCCAACCGCATAAAGCGTATTCACTCCTGAAACTTAGCTATTTCAAAGCTTACGCCCGGTCAGTTTTGGGTGGAGGTTCCAGTGATGAAACTAGGTTCTTCTATGCTTGGCCTAGCTCAAGTTCCTTTTTCCACCTGACCTGTTACGTACTGACACTTAAAGGGGGCTGCTTTCTGTTACCTAAGTCCCAGAAAGCCTCTGGTTCTTTTACCAAAATGCGTGAAGCTATAGTGATGCTTCGGTCCCCCGTGACGGTGAAAATGGCAGGATATTCAATCCTAAAGACTTCTGATTTCCTTCCCCTTGCCTTTCGACTTGCTCAAACTCTAATCTCCCTGACTAGGCAGGTGAACTGGCTCACCTATACCTAGTTCCCTACTGACTGTCTCTCTGAATCGACAGGAATCTTGTGCTCCCAGACAGGCATCCTTCCCCCCTCCCTTCACCTCAGGAGACACTACTAACTCTCTTGTGCTCAAAACCACACCCCTCTAACCCCTGCTGGGTGTGTCCGAAGTGTAGGAGTCATTTGACCCCTTAACCCGTTACCTCCCCACTCACCTTGGTATTGTGTACCTTAAATACCAGGCTACACTTTAAACGCTGCTGTTTGGCGCTGTGCGCTGGCGCAGCCCCAAAAACCGCAGCGTCCAGTGTTCAGCATAGTGGAGGGGATTTTAAGAAATCCCGTCTCCACAGCGTAACAACACGCGGGCGACCTGGATAAAGGGACTGCGGCACGTCTTTTCAACCGCAGCATGTCCTCGGTGTTGCGGCGACGGTTCGTCGCCGCAACAGAATTTAACCAGGGCTTGTAGCCCTGCGTTCTTTCCGGAGGTTTTCCCGGAGGTGTCCTGAACACCTCCGGAAAGGGGCGGCGTCAAAAGGGGGCGGGGCTTAGACGGAGCGGAATTTCCGCTCCGTCCAAAGCCTTGGTTCCCGGCCGTGGAACCACACCAAAGGGCCCAAGTGCAAGAAAAATATATGGGCCCTTTTCCAGACCGAGAGTCCTAAAATGCAAAATTACACTTGCTTGGAGGTAGAATGGGCCCCTTACCTCTTGGGCCCCTTGCGGCCGCACAGGGTTTCACCAATGATATGTCCGCCCCGGGTGTACACACTGTGGACCCTGATTAGGTGGCCCAAAGCCCCCCATGTACGCCTCTGGCTCCCCATAATAAGCCCGGCTGCCCCCCTAGATCGCCTCTGGCTGCCCCCATAGAAAGCCTCTTCCTGCTCCCCATTGATACGCCTCTGGCTGCCCCCATCATACTCCTCTGGGGTGCCCCATAGATCGCCTCTGGTGCCCACTTTGATACGCTCAGGTGCCCCATAGATATGCCTCGGGCTGCCCACAAGTCACCTTGGTTTGCCCCCTATAATAGCCTCTGGCTGCCACATAGAACGCCTTTGGCTGCCCCCCATAAACGCCTCTGGTGCCCACTAATACGCCTCTGGCTGCCCCCCATAGATACGCCTCTGGCTGCCCCCCATAGATTACGCATTCTGGCTGCCCCCATGATACGCCCTGGCTGCCCCATAGATACCCTCTGGCTGCCCCCAAATAGATACACCCCCATGTCGCCTCTGGCTGCCCCCCATAGTACTCCTCTTGGCTGCCCCATAGATACGCCCTGGCTGCCCCCATAATACGCCTTGGCTGCCCCCATAGTACGCCTCTGGCTGCCCCCCTAGTACGCCTCGGCTGCCCCCACAGCCCCTACAATACGCCTCTGGCGCCCCCATGTACGCCTCTCTGCCCCCCACAGGTAGCCTCTGGTGCCCCCAATAGATACCTCTGGGTGCCCCCCAAGATCCCTCTGGCCCCCCCACAGTTTCGCCCTGGCGGGCCCCCCCCGATAGCCTCTGGTTGCCCCCAAGATACGCCTTGGTGCCCCCCTAATACGCCTCTGGCTCCCCCACAGAAACGCCTCTGGCGCCCCCCACAGTACGCCTCTGGCTGCCCCTAAGATTTCGCCCGGCTGCCCCATAATACGCCCCCCTTTGGGTGCCCCCCAAGATACGCCTCTGGTGCCCCCTGATTAGCCTTGGCTGCCCCCCATAATACGCCTCTGGCTGCAATAGCGCCTCTGGTGCCCCCATAGATAGCCTTGGCTGCCCCCATAGATCGCCTTTGGCTGCCCCATAGATACGCCTCTGGCTGCCCCCACACCCCACAGATCCTCTGGTTCCCCCACAGATAGCCTCTGGCTTCCCGCATAGATATGCCTTGGCTGCCCCCCATAGATACACCTTGGCGCCCCTAGATACGCCTCTGGCTGCCCCATTGATCGCCCTGGCTACCCCCCTGATAGCCTTGGCGGGCCCCCATAGATACACTCTGGCGCCCCATAGAACGCCTCTGGCTGCCCCCCCATAGTAGCCTCTGGCTGCCCCCCCATAGTACGCTTGGGTGCCCCCCCTAATACGCCCCTGGGTGCCCCCAGTACGCCTGGCGCCCCCAAGTACACCCCTGGCGGCCCCCCTAGTTTCCCTCGGCGCCCCCCCCTAGATAAGTCTGGTGCCCCCCTTAGTTCGCCCCTTTACTCCCCCCCCTAGATCGCCTCTGGTGCCCCCTGAACCCTTGGTGCCCCAAAGTAGCCTTGGCTGCCCCCATAGATCGCCTTGGTGCCCCCACAGCCCCCACAGATCCCCCTGGTGCCCTCATAGTACGCCTTGGTCCCCCAAGGTCGCCCCTTTGGGTGCCCCCAAAAATACGCCCTGGCTGCCCCCCCCAGATGCCTCTGGCGCCCCTAGATACGCCTCTGGGTGCCCCCATAGATACGCCTTGGTACCCCCCCCCTAGAAGCCCCCTGGCTGCCCCCCCATAGATCACCCCTGGGTGCCCCATAGAAGCCTCTGGCTGCCCCCCCATGATACGCTCTGGCTGCCCCCCCCCCTAGATACGCCTTGGGGGCCCCATAATACGCCATGGGTGCCCCCCCTAGTCGCCTCTGGCTGCCCCCATAGATTGCCTCTTGGGGCCCCATAGATAGCCTCTGCCTGCCCCCCATAGATACGCCTCTGGTGCCCCCATTTGATGCCCTGGCTGCCCCCATAGTACGCCTCTGGTGCCCCCATAGATACGCCTCGCCCGCCCCCCCATGATACGCCTTGCTGCCCCCCTGATACGCCTTGGGTGCCCCCCATGATACGCCTCTGGCTGCCCCCTAGATGCCTCTGGTACCCCCCTAGTAGCCCCTGGCTGCCTCCATAGATACACCTTGGGGGCCCCATGTAAGCCTCTGGCTGCCCCCCCATAGATGCCTCGGGCCCCATAGATACGCTTGGCTGCCCCCCATGAAAACCCGGCTGCCCCCCCTAATACCCCCTTTGGGTGCCCCCATGATACGGCTCTGCCCGCCCCCCCAAGATACCCTTGGCTGCCCCCCTAGATAAAGCCTCGGCTCCCCCATAGATACGCCTTGGGTGCCCCCATGATCCCTTTTGGTGCCCCCTGATAGCCTTGCCCGCCCCCCCCTAGTTTGCCTTGGCTTTCCCCCCCCTAGATACCTCTGGTGCCCCCCTAGATTACCCTCTGGCTGCCCCCCTAGATCGCCTTGGCGCCCCCT
>JARQOD010000005.1:127989566-128058628 GCA_033576555.1 Oophaga sylvatica | reverse complement strand
ACCGTACAGGAGTGTACCTACAGATATGGGGCTGTGTGACCGTACAGGAGTGTACCTACAGATATGGGGCTGTGTGACCGTACAGGAGTGTACCTACAGATATGGGGCTGTGTGACCGTACAGGAGTGTACCTACAGATATGGGGCTGTGTGACCGTACAGGAGTGTACCTACAGATATGGGGCTGTGTGACCGTACAGGAGTGTACCTACAGATATGGGGCTGTGTGACCGTACAGGAGTGTACCTACAGATATGGGCTGTGTGACCGTACAGGAGTGTACCTACAGATATGGGGCTGTGTGACCGTACAGGAGTGTACCTACAGATATGGGGCTGTGTGACCGTACAGGAGTGTACCTACAGATATGGGGCTGTGTGACCGTACAGGAGTGTACCTACAGATATGGGGCTGTGTGACCGTACAGGAGTGTACCTACAGATATGGGGCTGTGTGACCGTACAGGAGTGTACCTACAGATATGGGGCTGTGTACCGTACAGGAGTGTACCTACAGATATGGGGCTGTGTGACCGTACAGGAGTGTACCTACAGATATGGGGCTGTGTGACCGTACAGGAGTGTACCTACAGATATGGGGCTGTGTGACCGTACAGGAGTGTACCTACAGATATGGGGCTGTGTGACCGTACAGGAGTGTACCTACAGATATGGGGCTGTGCTGACCGTACAGGAGTGTACCTACAGATATGGGGCTGTGCTACCGTACAGGAGTGTACCTACAGATATGGGGCTGTGCTACCGTACAGGAGTGTACCTACAGATATGGGGCTGTGCTACCGTACAGGAGTGTACCTACAGATATGGGGCTGTGCTACCGTACAGGAGTGTACCTACAGATATGGGGCTGTGCTACCGTACAGGAGTGTACCTACAGATATGGGGCTGTGCTACCGTACAGGAGTGTACCTACAGATATGGGGCTGTGCTACCGTACAGGAGTGTACCTACAGATATGGGCTGTGCTACCGTACAGGAGTGTACCTACAGATATGGGGCTGTGCTACCGTACAGGAGTGTACCTACAGATATGGGGCTGTGCTACCGTACAGGAGTGTACCTACAGATATGGGGCTGTGCTACCGTACAGGAGTGTACCTACAGATATGGGGCTGTGCTACCGTACAGGAGTGTACCTACAGATATGGGCTGTGCTACCGTACAGGAGTGTACCTACAGATATGGGGCTGTTACCGTACAGGAGTGTACCTACAGATATGGGGCTGTGTCTACCGTACAGGAGTGTACCTACAGATATGGGCTGTACCGTACAGGAGTGTACCTACAGATATGGGGCTGTTACCGTACAGGAGTGTACCTACAGATATGGGCTGTGTGACCGTACAGGAGTGTACCTACAGATATGGGGCTGTGTGACCGTACAGGAGTGTACCTACAGATATGGGGCTGTGTGACCGTACAGGAGTGTACCTACAGATAGTGAGGAGCTAGTTGGTGACCGTACAGGAGTGTACCTACAGATATGGGGCTGTGTGACCGTACAGGAGTGTACCTACAGATATGGGGCTGTGTGACCGTACAGGAGTGTACCTACAGATATGGGGCTGTGTGACCGTACAGGAGTGTACCTACAGATATGGGGCTGTGTGACCGTACAGGAGTGTACCTACAGATATGGGGCTGTGTGACCGTACAGGAGTGTACCTACAGATATGGGCTGTGTGACCGTACAGGAGTGTACCTACAGAATGGGGCTGTGTACCGTACAGGAGTGTACCTACAGATATGGGGCTGTGCGACCGTACAGGAGTGTACCTACAGATATGGGGCTGTGCTACCGTACAGGAGTGTACCTACAGATATGGGCTGTGCTACCGTACAGGAGTGTACCTACAGATATGGGCTGTGTGACCGTACAGGAGTGTACCTACAGATATGGGCTGTGTGACCGTACAGGAGTGTACCTACAGATATGGGGCTGTGTGACCGTACAGGAGTGTACCTACAGATATGGGGCTGTGCGACCGTACAGGAGTGTACCTACAGATATGGGCTGTGCTACCGTACAGGAGTGTACCTACAGATATGGGGCTGTGCTACCGTACAGGAGTGTACCTACAGATATGGGGCTGTGCTACCGTACAGGAGTGTACCTACAGATATGGGGCTGTGCTACCGTACAGGAGTGTACCTACAGATATGAGGCTGTGCTACCGTACAGGAGTGTACCTACAGATATGGGGCTGTGTAACCATACAGGAGTGTACCTACAGATATGGGGCTGTGCTACTGTACAGGAGTGTACCTACAGATATAGGGCTGTTACCGTACAGGAGTTTACCTACAGATATGGGGCTGTTACCGTACTGGAGTGTACCTACAGATATGGGGCTGTGCTACTGTACAGGAGTGTACCTACAGATGTAGGGCTGTTACCGTACAGGAGTGTACCTACAGATATGGGGCTGTTACCGTACAGGAGTGTACCTACAAATATAGGGCTGTTACCGTACAGGAGTGTACCTACAGATATAGGGCTGTGTGACCGTACAGGAGAGTACCTACAGATATAGGGCTGTTACCGTACAGGAGTGTACCTCCAGATATGGGGCTGTTACCGTACAGGAGTGTACCGCCAGATATGGGGCTGTTACCGTACAGGAGAGTACCTACAGATATAGGGCTGTTACCGTACAGGAGTGTACCTACAGATATAGGGCTGTGTGACCGTACAGGAGAGTACCTATAGATATAGGGCTGTTACCGTACAGGAGTGTACCTACAGATATAGGGCTGTGTGACCGTACAGGAGAGTCCCTACAGATAAGGGCTGTTACCGTACAGGAGTGTACCTCCAGATATGGGGCTGTTACCGTACAGGAGTGTACCTCCAGATATGGGGCTGTTACCGTACAGGAGAGTACCTACAGATATAGGGCTGTTACCGTACAGGAGTGTACCTCCAGATATTGGGCTGTTACCGTACAGGAGAGTACCTACAGATATAGGGCTGTGCTACTGTACAGGAGAGTACCTACAGATATGGGGCCGTGTTACCGTACAGGAATATACCTCCAGATATGGGGCTGTTGCACCAATGTTATACACAGGGCTGTGGAGTTGGTAAGCCAAACCACTGACCCGGACACCGACTCCTCAATTTCCCTGACACCGACTCCCCAGCACTGGTCACTGCTGAGCATGTGCATAAAGTGCAGCTCAGATTCCTAGATCAGGAACAGAACAAACATTTATAGGACTTTACCTAACTTTCCAAAATCCTTATGAAAACACTGACAGCACATCCAGATTGTACTACTGGACCCAATTTATTATACATTTTAGGAATCTGTCCATTTTGGTGGAGTTGGAGTCTGTATAAAATTGGCTCCGACTCCACAGCCCTGGCTATATGTATGCCCAGTGCCTCAGCTACTCGGGAAGGATTACACAGGCCTCATGACCTGGTAATGGTTACAGTCACTGTGTAGCCCCAGCCTAAAGAATAAGGACAGTGCCGCTGTCGTGCTTGAGTTGTCCGGTATAGAGTGTTGGCTCCATACAAAGAAATGTGGCTAAGTTGCAAAATTAAAAACAACCAATGTTTCCATAGTGGTCTGGTGCGTATTGTAGCCATAACACTGGATAGGTAATAACTGGTATGACGCTCACCGCTGGCACCTCCACTTATGACCAGGGGTTTGTGTGCGTCCTTCTACAAGCCTGCAGCCAGGAGATGGGTGCAGAGGAAGAAGAAAAATATAGAAAAAATGTTTCAGCTCCTGGTAAAATTCCCTTATTTCTGTATGTTGTACACCTTGTTTCGCCTGTTCTGCATGTGTGAATTGTCTACCTGTGCATTTCAGACTGGACAACTTGAGTGCAGAGGAAGTGCCTCAAATGCCCTAAAGCGGAATATGAAAATGGGCTTTGGAGAACTCCTCCTCGGCGTTCTTTAGATTCACGTGTATGCCTGTTGTTTTGTATAATGTTGATTTCACGTGTGATGGTCAGACGGCCTTCTAGGATTATTTGACGGTGCCGTTTTCAGGTTGGGAGACCCGCAGCTGGTCCGTACACAAACCGTGACACGAGAGTGTGAATACAGCATTATTCATGTGGTTACATGAAGGTAATGTCCTATTTATATGACAGAACCGTTTAATGTGGAAATACTCCTTTAAGACTCAGGCAGACTTGCCAAGCTATTATCGGCGGTTTTCTTTCACTTGCCCTAAATGGTGTGATTTTTCTGGGAAGAATAGCCCTGCTACATTCTTTCCTATTTATAGGGGAATAAAAATAAATCCGCAGTAGAGGTTACTGAGGAGAGTCTTTACCATGAGGATCAGTGCGCACATAACATCAGCCCATAGACTTTGGCTATCTGGTTTTGCTTCAAGACCCCGGCACTTGGGAGAAGAACATTTTACTTGTGATTGATCTGTCATAAACAACTGAGGTCATGCGTGGCCACTCCTGATGTGTGTGCTGTGCGGAGAGCTGCACTCTGATACACGGAGGTGGGAACGAGCTGGAGCAGCAGCTAGAAATGTCCAAACATATAATTAGCCCTATCCTGCCATTAGGTCACCTCATGCCTTATGTAGGCTCTGTACTGTGGAGCTTTTAATACTCAGTCCTGTTGATGGGTAGTGTGCTGTTCTGAAGCTCCCCAAATAGATGCTGATTTGCCGTCTCCCTGGAGAGAGATGTACCCTCACTATGCCGTGCTGCTTATGTAGGGGCAATTAAAGTCCCGTTCTAGTGTTGGGGGTTTTGTTATTTTCCCCATCCATGAGTTCTATTGTGTGCATTAAAATACTTATTGGTTGGTGTTTTTTGCAGTTTCCAGCGCGGCTCCGGTCCTCTCCTGCATCATTGACCACAGCTCATTTTTGCCGGCTCACACTGAAAATGTTAGTTCCTGTAAAGGGTATGCCACACTAAACGAGATCGCTAACGAGATCGTTAAAATACGTCACTATTTAGCGATCTCGTTAGTGATGTCGTTGTGTGTGGCATGTAGCAACGACGTGGCCCCTGCTGTGATCTCGTTGATCGTTCACTAGAGTTCTGGGCCGTATTTTGATCGTTGGCGTCCCGCTGGTGAGCCTGAATCGCTGTGTTTGGCACCTTTTGTGAACGATGTGCGACCTCGTTTGTGACGCATATGTCAGCGGCGCAGGCGGGCCTAGGTTTTTTAGCGTCACGGAGTGGATCGCAATATCTGTAGAAGCAGGCAGTCGGGACTAGGTTTTCTTTTGCGTCATAGACAGGATCGCAGTAGCTGCAAAGCAGGCTAGCAGGACGCAGCATAACACATATATAACATATATCTGTGCTGAGGGGCGTGCAAAAGGTTGCGCTCAGTCACGCCTATCGAGGTCGTGATCTTTTACAGTACATGCAGTGTGACACGTCCCAACGACCGCCAAAGTCGTTAAAGACATCGCTAACCGCTGATGCGTCGTTAATGAGATCGTCCAGTTTGGCAGCTGCTAGCGACCTTAAAACGATCACACCAACGATAGCGTCGTTATCGTGATCGTTAGCGGGATCGTTTAGTGTGGCAGTACCTTAAGTCTGAGAGTCTTATTCTGCATCCCATAGACTTACATTGAGGAACTGACTTCAGGTCCACACAGAAGATGGTATAGTGAGCCGGCCGGCCACAACTGCGATCACGTGATCCAGGAGAAGGCCGACTTATCGCTGGAAACGTCCGTAGACAGCGACTGATGAGTATTTTCATGCACACACTGTATTTATGGGTAACAGATAGTGAAATAACATTAATGTGTAATTCTTTTACTGAACATCATTATTTGGTTCCTATTTTGCAGAATACATGGGTTCTCCTAAATAGGCATGAGATTTTTTGCAGACTGTGTCAAACACCAGCTTTTGGAAAGTGGTTGAGGTAGAACTGTTTGTTAATTTTGCTGCAAATTAAATCCGCAATAAATTCAGCACAAAAAATTGACAAGCTGCACATTTTCCATGTCAGTATCCGTTAAGGATTGCCAACAAAGTGTAGGTGAGGCCTGTTGAAATCTCATCTACTGTTCTGCTGCAGATCTTCCACCGCAAATATTTATTGTGTGGACATATTGTCACTGAGCTGAAGCTGAAATGTGGCTCTCCGCAACTCAAGGTTGTGTATCCTGTCCGAACTTGACAGTCTGACATGGATGCCTTTTGAGGCTATTAAATTCAGGTCGGGAGAAACCTGGCTGGACCATGAAACGTGGACCATGAAACGTGGACCATGACACTCACGTGTGAATGCAGCTTTAGTAGAAAAGGGTAAAACAATGAGTGACTTTAGAGCTCAAATCTGTCCTGTCTGAGTGGCAGCGCCATTTGGTGGTTATGTTAGAGATGCAAAGTTTTAATCCCTTAGTAGTTACGAGGCCAAATTTTTCAAATCTGATCAGTGTCACTTTGTGGCAATAACTCTGGAATGTTTCAACATATCCCAGTGACTTTTTTTTTTTATATTGTTTTTTTTTTTTCATGACACATTATGGTTTAACCATAAACTTAGGTCTTTGTTTTGGGTTTATTTATAAAAATGTCCGACATTTCACAAAAAGTCAAAAAATTAGCAAATTTCAAACTTTAAATGATTTTCCCTTTGCTCCAGATAGTCATAGCACACAAAAAAGATAGAAAATGGCATTTACCTCATGTCTGCTTTACATAAGCACCATCTGTAAAATGTTTTCATTTTGTTAAGATCTTATAAGGTATAAAGATGCAAAATGACTTCAAAATGTTATCAAGAAAATTTACAACACCTATTTTTTAGTGATCTATTCAGATTCAAAGTGACATCGGGGGACCTATTTGTTGGAAACCACCACATGCCCTCCCCCACCAAAATGATGCCATTTTAAAAATCCCACCCCACCACATGTTCAAAACTGCGGTTAGGTAGTCTATTAACTCTTCAGGTGCTTTTCGGGAATTAATGCAAAGTAAAATGACAGGAAAGAAAAATGTTGGTAACTTCTGAACATGCCGCTATAGCCGGCAGACTCGAATGCTGTTGTGTGGCCGTGAATTGCCATGGCAAACATCAGGACCACACAATCATGATCTGAGTGCTGATGGGAATAAAGAGAGAGCCCCACACTCTATTCACTATCTAGATGCCATAGTCGTTTTTGACAGCAGCATCTAAGGCGTTAACAGCCGTATCCTGTGTCATCACTGATCGAGGCCAATGCAGCAGGGTGTGAGCTATAGTGTACAGCCAACAGCTGCTGCATGTTCACCAGTCAGGGATGTTATTCTCTTATATCTCAGGTCAGTAAAAATACGTATTGGCCATCACTATGGGGCTAAAGGGGTTGTTCTCTACTAAGACAACCCCTTCTTGAACTAAATGTTTGGTCCCAATAAAATAATAAAGCCTATTTCTCCTCTCATACCAGCTCCGTTCCCGCGGTGTCCCAGGGCTCTCGTGCGGTGTTGTGACCCTGGCGTCACTGTCCCTGCCTACGTACGGATTGAACATGAAGAGGAAGCCAGGGCTGCAACTGATTCCGGGCATCCTCTTCATGTTCAATCCATCTGTAGGCGGAGACAGTGATGCGACGCTGGCGCCTTATCAGCACTGGCGTGTCACAACATCACGAAAGTCCCGGGGAAAGCAAGTGCAAACACTGTGGGAACGGGAGGGTCCAGTATAGGTTGTGTTTTTTATTCTTCATTTTATCGGGGCCAAACATTTGGTTTAAGAAGGGGTTGTCCTAGTAGTGGACAACCCCTTTACGCCTACTTCTAATGTTCCTCAATTTCTGAGCTGCCGCACCATTTTCTAACATGGAAGACGCAGTAAGAGAAAGTTCCTTAGTCATTTTACAATGATCATGTTTTAAAATACACACGGGATTTTTTTTTTTTCCATAAAATATATCTCTCTCTAAGCAGATCAGTCTGATTTTAAAAGGGTTTTCCTGGCCAAGGCTAATTTACAGCAGGCACTGGCTCACGCTGCTGGGATTCTGTTCTGCTTGCTGGTGAGAACATTGGCATGTGACTACTTGCGTTTTACATACATGAGTTCATGTGCCAACTCCGCTCTCAATATCTACTGTTGGCACGTGACCGCAAGTGTACAAAACACATAAGACTGCTCCAGCCAGCAAGCATAGTGGTTATTTCTCACAGTTGGGATTCAGTGTACTGGTGCCTGTCGAAATTGGCGTTGACCCAGAAATACTGTGGGATTTGTTCACACACTGCAGTTCTTCTGTACTTTTTTGCTGGTGGACAAAAACAGTTTACAGTACCAGTAAAGTGAATAAATTTCTGAAATTTTATGCACAAGCTTTTTATTTTTTTTTTTTTGGAAAAAAAATATGCTTTGGTTTAAATTTGCCAATCTGCAGCAAGTCAATTCTTTAGTGTTTTTTTTGCAGCATTTTTCACCCATTCAGATGAATGTAAAATATGCGTTTTTTTTGTGCATTTTTTTTAGTGTTTTTCCTTCCAAACACTGATGTTTGCTGCAGCATTTTCCAGCTACAGGCCCACTATGTGAGTCTACATTATTCATGCACCACACACTTCACACTCAATGCTCCCGCTTGTTCCTGCGGCCCCTGACTGCTTGCTTTGTATGCACTTGTGCACAGCAGCTTGTCATTTACCATCATGACGGAGTCCACTGTATTTTTCAGTGTTCCTGTTAGACTAATGGCACAATTATTTTATGTCAACTTTGCTATCAGCAGTATGGACTTGCAGCTGTAACATGCTGCCGTCTAAATAGGACGGGTTACCGTTTCCTTTAATTCCATACTGTCTCATATTAAAATTAAAAATTGTGAGAAATGTTTAAGGAATTGCATTAATGTCCTTGGTGATCAGCCGTTTCCCCTGCCCTCTCCTTCTTGTGTGTGGCTATAGGGCTGCTGGAACCTTCCTGCATGCAGTTTTGTCTGCGGTATCAGACTGGTAAAGATGGTGTAAACGTTTCAGGACTTTTTTTGTATTGTGCTCTATGTAATATATTTATTAATGCCACCCATTCAGTGTTCAGTCATGCTGTGTACTAATACCCTTATCATACAGTGCTTAACCCCTTTCCACCCTCAAGCCTCTTCACCTTCCTGACCAGGCCAAATTCTACAATTCTGACCAGTGTCAGTTTACGTGGTAATAACTCAGGAACGCTTCAATGTTTTCACTGATTCTGAGAGTGTTTTTTCACAAAGGTAACAGGAGAAATTGGACCCAAATTTTGTTGTGCAGTTTCTCCTGAACATGCCGGTACCCCATTACTGTATTAGGTGAAGTGAAGGTCCTTGTGTGCTGTGAGTAGCCACATCACCTATGCAGACGTGATGGCTGCACGGCTGAATGCCAATGGAACCGCCGGATATGATGTGTCCGACCACTGATCGGTGTGGAGAGCATCCAGAAGAAATGGAAAAAATTCTGGGAACTAGTGCTTAAATAATGTAAAAATCTTTTTAGACAAATATGTTTTTGCATTGTGTAAGCACTAGTACCCTGTATGTTGGGTTTGTTTTTTGTTTTTTTCTTTACTGGATGTGTGTATTTACCTAAATAACATTTTTAGGAAACAAATGCAAAAATTATAGGACCAATTCATGAAGATATTTTCACTCCTCTTTACAACAGACCCATCTAGCCTTGCTGTGAGAACCTGAGACACGGCTTGGCAAAGCCTGCCTGTCTAATGCATCAAAATGTATGCCATTTCAATGGCGGGAATGATGCTAGAAATGCACTCCAGCCACATAGAATGACACGTCCCCATGCCGGCATACTGTCAGTCTCTGACAGCGGCATTTAACAGGTTAACAGTTGCACGCAGGCGTCCATTCCACCCATGCCTCTTACAGGTAGGTCCTGGCCTTGTCCCAGCCGTTATGTGCCAGGTATGGGGTGGGCTCACTCTGCGAGCCCACTCCATACACCCGGTCCTGACTTGCTTCGTACATGTATGGCAGATGTCATTAAGGGGTCAAGGCTGAGGCTACACGTCTTCTTTGGCTTTGACATCTGTTTTGCCCTATGCCACTGATTCATCTCAACACAAAATCAGTGAATAGTCGCATTGCGACCATGAGGGTGCTATGACAAACAAGTAGCACAAAGTTCAACCTCTCCATAGCTTTTTGTGACTTGCTTTTTGCAATGTTCTAATGATTGCACTGTGTCCCCATTCACTTGCATTGCTGTGTAGCTCCAACCTAAGAGTAAATCCTGAGATCAGCACTGGTCTAATTCTTCAGCAAATGTCTAGAGACGCATGTCTTGGTTAATTCAGTTTCCAATAGAGGTCTACTTGAGGAAAAAAAGGTATTTTAAGTATGTAGGGCATGTCCTGATTGAGGCAGATTACATTACTGTACAATGATGTCTTTTGTGGCCCTTTTACAACTATAAAAGGCTGTCCTCTGTAGTATTTTCACTACAGATGTTATATGGTAGCCGGTTGAATGTACACTTTGTGGCCTTGTCAGATTACATAAGCAACATTAATGGAAGTGGACAATGCAGGGTTAAATTAAGAGGCTTTCATTCATTTGAAGCAAGATTGTAATTCTGTAGCTAGAAGTGTGTGTAATATGATTGGACAATCCAGGCAGACGTTTCCGTTACATGTGTTGAACCCTGGCAGATACCCCCTTGCCACCCTACCCTCTATCTGCAGGCGTTTGTGCCGTCTGCCAGTACTAATGTTTTCTGTGCAGAATAAGGTATGAGTTGGGGTTAGTCCCACAGTCATATTTTTCACATAGCACAGTATTATTATTATTTATATAGCGCCATTAATTCCATGGTGCTGTACATGAGAAGGGGTTACAAAGTTATATATATTGTTTACAGTAAACAAATTTACACTGATAGACTGGTACAGAGGGGAGAGGACCCTGTCCTTGTGGACTTACATTCTGCGGGATAATGGGGAAGAAACAGAAGGTCGGGGGTGTGGCAGCTCTGGTAGTGGTGGCAGCGAGGCGGCGGCGTGGCGGCAGCTAGGGTGGTGCGCGAGGCGCAGCTAGTGGGCGGCGAGGCGCAGTTGGTGGTGGCGAGGCGGCAGAGTGGTTATTGCAGGCTGTAGGCTTTCCTGAAGAGATGGGTTTTCAGGTTCCGTCTGAAGGTGGATAATCGGACATGTTGAGGCGTGGAATTCCAGAGGATGGGGGATATTCGGGAGAAATCTTGGAGGCGGTTGTATGAGAAACGAATAAGTGTGGAGGATAGTAGGAGGTCTTGGGAGGATCGAAGATTACGTGAAGGAAGATATTGGGAGATTAGTTCAGAGATATAGGGAGGGGACAGGTTGTGGACAGCTTTGTAGCTCAATGTTAGTAGTTTGAACTGGATTCGTTGGGGAATTGGGAGCCAGCGGAGGGATTTGCAGAGGGGAGAAGCAGGAGAGTAGCGAGGGGAGAGGTGGATTAGTCGGGCAGCAGAGTTAAGGACAGACTGGAGTGGTGCAAGAGAGTACATGTATACTTTTAACACTGGTATGCAGTCATTTTGATGCCAAAGGCGTCTGAATGGTTTTTTATTAAAGGGAACCTGTAATTTCCTTTGTAGCATGTAAACGGTCCCCGGTGCATTGCTAGTGATGCAGTGTGCATCATAACACATTTTTTTTCCTTAAACTGCAGTCTAATCATGTGCAAAAAGTGCTTTATATATTTAGATCATACCTGATCTTTAGTCATAGGGATGTTCTTCATTTTATTCAGTTAAGGTTGGCGTCGCCAACGCAGTTTGAATGAGGTTCCCGGGTTGTGCCGACGTCTCTGAAATCTGCTTTGGAATATCCCGAGCTTGCTCAGTGTCAAATAGGGAGCAATGAATGCGCTGTGACAAGCGGCTCCCCGCACACTGAAGCTGTGTGTAGTACCCTACTTCACTGTGTGCGACCGGAGCCACTCGTCACATCACATGCGCCGCACCCCAATCGACATTGCGCAAGCGCAGGATTTTCCAAAGCGGATTTGAGTGATGTCGGTGCAACCCCAGAAACCTCATTCAGATTACGTGGGCAGCGCCAACAGTGACTGAATAAAATGATGCACTCCTCTATGATTAAATGAGCAGGTACAATCTAACTAAAGGGCTTTTTGCACATGATTAGACCACAATTTTTAACGTAAAAAATGTGTTAGTAATGCAAATTGCATCACTAACGACACACTGGGGACAGTTTACATTCTACAGAGGACATGGCGGGTTCACGTTAAGTTTATAGTGGTGGCTAAAGTGAACCTGTCGGCAGTGTCAGTTTGGTGTTGTTACACTGATTAAAATGATACCTAGGGTGAAGAAATCCGTCTTGTGTAATAAGTGTTAGAAGTTTTCAGTTAATGATATGCCTGTTCTCCAGGTTGGGACTGTAGGCAGAGTCTTATCTTCCTGCTCTAAGCCAGAGAAACCAAGGAAAAACCTGCCCACAGGACACCCCAAAGCACAAACATGTTCTTCGTCCTAGAGGCAGAGAGACAGACAGTTTGTGTTTCTGGGCAGCCTGTGGGCAGGTCTCTTAGGGCCCCGTCACACATAGCGACACACCAGCGATCCCGACAACGATATGAACTTGTCAGGATCGCTGGTGTGTCGCTACATGATCGCTGGTAAGCTGCCAAACAGGCAGCGATCAGGACAGCGACACTGCGGGTAACGTCACTTAGTTACCCGCAGTGTACGTTGGATACCAGCCCGCTGGTGCAGGGAGCTGGTAACCAAGGTACACATCGGGTTTCCAGGCGCTGTGCGGCGCCTGGAAACCCGATGTGTACCTTGGTTACCAGCTCCCCTGCAGCAGCGTGCTGGTATCCAACGTACACATCGGGTTTCCAGGCGCCGCCCGGCGCCTAAAAACTCGATGTGTAGCTTGGTTACCAGCTGATCGCTGGTCTGCCTGCCTGCCACACGCAGCTATGCGTGCTGGCCAGCGGGAGACCAACGATCAAAAAAATGTCTTGGCCTTTGGACAACGATCAGCGATACCCGGCAGGGGGGCTGGTCGCTGATCAGTGTCACACACAGCGATATCGCTGGGGAGATCGCTTTTGCGTCACAAAACTAGTGACTCAGCAGCGATCTCGCTAGCGAGATCGCTGCGTGTGACGGGGGCTTTCGTTTCTCTGGCCTAGAGCAATGCCTGTGGTTTACTTAGCAAAATCCTGCTGACAGGTTCACTTTAAGAGTATGAAATGAGAAAGCGTACCACGGCACTAGTGACTTCAGTGTTCGTGCGTTTTTGAAACAGCCAGATTCATGAGCTGCAGTTGGCATATCGACTGGTGTGTACTGCTCAGCTTAAAACAATTGTAGAAAATTTCTGACAAGAGAATAAAGAAAGCAGTACTCATTCCTCTGAACCTCCCGCGTACCCTGTCCATATACTGAAATGGGGAATAAAGTACCCTATTTTCATTGACATGGTGAGTGACACTTTATTAATTCACTTTAAGAATATGACTTTGGTTTTTCCAGATTGTCACATTGGGTGGATGCATTATTTTCATGGATGAATTATCTCAAAAACTAGAACTAATTCAGCAAAAGTAATGTGTTTTTTTTTTAATTTGGCATTCTCAAAATGCCCTAAATCCATTCCAGAAACCTTGGTATCTGGAAAATAAAATATTTTTTGTAGACGTGTTACTAATATACAGATTAACACAAAGATAAAGCTTGTACATTCTGTGAATTTTTTTATTCAAAATCGTTCAGTGTGTGTTTTGCATAGCTGAATGGGCGTTCATATTCTTATCTGCTAAAAATACATTTCCCAGCAGCACGTGCTTCTCCATGCTGCAGTCCCCTTTTTACCCCTTTTCCTTGTCACCTAATAAGTCCCACATCTGAATTCACATCAAGCTAATTTAAGTGTTGAAAACACCTTGAGCTCCTAAGTAGAGATGGACAAACCCGAACAGTAAAGTTTGGGGTCCGTACCGAATACCTACTCTTCGGGCACAGACCTCGAACACTGACTTCATATGCATGACAGAACGAGAAACACCTGAGGCTCTGATCGTTAGTAAGATTATTACCAGTGATGAGCGAGTATACTCGTTGCTCGGGTTTCCCCGAGCACACTCAGGTGGTTTCCGAGTATTTGGAAGTGCTCGGAGATTTAGTTTCTGTTGCCGCAGCTGCATGATTTGCGGCTATTTGACAGCCTGAATACATGTGGGAAATCCCTAACAGGCAATGCCCACATGTATTCAGGCTGTCAAGTAGCCGCAAATCATGCAGGTGCGGCAACAGAAACTAAATCTCCGATCGCTTCCAAATACTCAGAGACCACCCGAGCAACAAGCATACTCGCTCATCACTAATTATTACCACCTTTCAGAGCGCTGCGGTTCTCACGCTGTCAGATTACAGTGTGAGCCAGCAGCTGTGATCGGAGGTAAAAAGTTTACCTCCATTCACAGAGGCGTTGGCTGATCGGAGTATTCATCAGCTGGCGCCTGCACAATAAATAAATTGAAAAACCTGGCATTGGTTCCCCTCTTTTTTTGATAACCAGCCAGGCAAAACTGACAGCTGCAGGCTGCAACCCTCAGCTGTCAGCTTTATCATGGCTAGTTATCAAGAATAGAGGGGTCCCCACACGTTTTGTTTTAATTATTTACATTAAAAAAAAAACAGGGCTGTGTATTCTGTGAAGAAAACCTCCTACTCTGACTCCAACTCCTCAGTGTCTCTAACTTACGACTCCACAGCACTGGGCACTACTGAGCAGGTACATAAAGTGCAACATAGATTCATCTTGGCTAAAAGCTGAAATCCTCTGATTAGGAACAGAACAGACCTTTTATAGGACATTTTATAACTTTCCCAAATTTTTGTGAAAACATTTACAGCACATCCTGCACTGAACTACTGAACACAATTTATTATATATTTTAGGAGTTGGTCCATTTCATACCGACTTGGACTCCACCAAAATGGACACAGACTCCACGACTCCAACTCCACATGCCTGAAAAAAATGGCGTGGGGTCCCCCCCATTTTTCACAACGTGCCAAGCTAAAGCAGACAGCTGAGGAATGATATTCTCAGGCTGGTAAGGGGCTATGGATATTGCCCACTACCGTACAGCCTAATAGAAGCCTGCAGCCGCCCCAGTAAAGGTGTATCCAATTCTGGTTCTTTGCCTGTTCTCTTCCCACTTGCCCTATGGTAGTGGCAAGTAAGGTATTATTTGGATGATGGCACCTTCGTATCGTCAGGTGACATCAAGCCCACGTGTTAGTAATGAATAGGTGTCTGTAAGACACACATCCATTACTAATCCTATAGATGTATTGTAAATAATCAATAGCAAGAAAAAAGGTTGCTTATTTGAAATAGACACAATTTTACTTTGTTTAATTTAAAAATAAGCATAGTTATTCTCCTCTTATGCCTATTCCATAGAAGCCCTCATCCTCTAAAAAAAAAAAACTGCAATAATTCCCTTGAAGCCCTGGTCTCCTGTTAAAAAAAAAAAAAAAATTAAAAATAAGCATATCCCTCAACTGTCCGACATGCTGTCCTACGCCGTAATCCATGTCTGCAATAAATGGGTTTCAACCTGGACGGTGCCAAGATGGTACCATCCAGACTGAAAAGCGCGGGAGAATGAGCTGCTGTGAGCCTCAGTGACTGGTGGTGATGTCATCAAGGTTACCTCTGGTCACTGAGGCTGTGTTCCCAGCCAGGCAAATCAACTGCGGTGACCTCATTGAGATCAATGCTCACTCCGTGAGAAAAGTCTCACGGTGCAGCGCTGAGCTCAGTGTGTTCACCGCAGTGAGTGCACTCTGAGTTCACCCTTGGATTGTATTATAAATTTTAATTTTTACAGATGTGGATAACAGGAAAAAAAACTGATCGTTTGAATCTACTGTAGATGGTGGCTGTGCACTTGGTTCAGTATTTGCACGTTCATATCATTGTCATCAGTTTTTTGTTCCCTGTTTGGGAAGCTGTGAGCCCACAAGTCATACTTTGATCCTGTTATGTGGTCAACAATGCTTTATTTAATACTATACTGCTTTATTCTTTTCTAGTATGCTTCTACCGGATGCTCTCTGTCTCTACATCACACAGAAAAACCTGAACACGAGGACATCTGTGAATATCGCCCCTACTCCTGCCCCTGCCCTGGAGCTTCATGCAAATGGCAAGGTTCACTGGAAGCGGTTATGCCCCACCTCACACATGCTCACAAGAGCATTACCACACTTCAAGGAGAAGACATAGTCTTCCTTGCTACCGACATTAACTTGCCAGGAGCTGTTGACTGGGTCATGATGCAGTTCTGTTTCAGCCACCACTTCATGTTGGTTCTGGAGAAACAAGAGAAGTATGAAGGACACCAGCAGTTCTTTGCCATCGTCCTCTTGATAGGAACACGAAAACAGGCTGAAAACTTTGCCTACAGACTTGAGCTGAATGGAAACCGTAGGCGTCTAACCTGGGAAGCCACACCGAGATCCATCCACGATGGAGTTGCGGCAGCCATCATGAACAGTGATTGTTTAGTTTTTGACACAGCGATTGCACATCTTTTTGCTGATAATGGGAACCTGGGCATCAACGTGACCATATCTACTTGTTGTCCGTGATCTTAGTCTTTTGTGTTCTTTGTAATGAAGGTAGATATTTATGTGGCTCATTTGGAAGTGCTGTCCACATTTTATATTTTAGTAAAGTGAACTCACTTTTTTCCAATAATCATTGCCAACCTTTTCTAGAGACTGGATGTAGTTGCATTTTATGAACAAGTCTGTGGATTATTACCCGAAAAGTTAAATTTTTATTTTTTTCCTTAAGTTATTTCCCAAATAAAATGACTTTCCTTTTTAATTGATGAGAAGAGAGTTGTCAGAAAACAAAAACTACAGGAGGAGAAATCTCAGCCTCGCTGCATGGTGTCTATGTGTCATAAAAAAGGGTCATGTTTTGTATGTGCAAATGAACCGCGTTCAGCAGAACATTGCTGTGTAATGTTTTGTGGGCGATGTATTGACCAAATTTTTTATGTGCCTGAGTCCAATTTGTTGGTTATTTCTTGTCTTTATATTAAAGCACACACTTTGCAATGTTTCATCCAGGAACGTCAACCTAGTTTGCCTTCAGTTTTGTTCAGTTGTATTTTTGACCATCTCTAATAAAATGAAGTTTACTTGGATGAATACGTTAATAACCTGATCAGATTCTGTGGGAATTTTGCTATTTGAGTTAACTGGAGTATCTGCATTATAACTATACACTTAAAGGGAACCTATCATGTAAAATAAGTTGTATTAACCTGCAGATATGGGGTTAATTATGCAGATTAATAGTTTGGGAGCTGAGCAGCTTCAGAATGCTGAGAGCACCAATGCCGGGGGGAAATGAACTTACTCCTCCTGGCATCCTTGGGCTTTCAGTCACCTCTCGGTGCATAGTCAGCAGCTGCTGTAACTGCACCCCTGACACTGACTGACAGCCAGTTCTAATGCTAAGCTTCAGTCGGTGCCGGGGCATGGTTTCAGCCACTGCTCACTATGCACTTGCAGTGACTGAAGCCGCACCTCTATAACTGAAAGCCTGAGGCTGCCAGGAGGAATAAAGTTAATTTCCTCCCGTCAGTGGGGCTCTCAGTGCAGACGCTGGGCTGTGTCAGAGCGCTAGTAATCGGCATATTAATCCTGTATCTGCAAGTTATTTTTTTTTTTTTTTTTTTACATGAAAGGTTCTCTTTAAAAGGATAGCATGAAAATTTGAAATGTTAACATAGTTAAGTAATGGTATTTTTTACTACTCTGCATGATTGGTTGCAGCAGTCAAGGTTAAAAAGAAAAAAAACGACTGTTCTTCCAAATTGATAATTTCAAGTCCCCCCTGCACATATGTCCGGCACTGCGTCTTGGTTTTCATCCAGCCTTTAAAGGGAATCTGTCACCCCATTTTTAGACTATAAGCAGTGGCCACTGCCATCAGGGGCTTATCTACAGCATTCTTGAATGCTGTAGATAAGCCCCTCGATGTAACCTGAAAGAGAAGAAAAACGAGTTATATTATACTAACCCAGTGGGGGTCCGTGTCCGGAGGGAGTTGTAGTCCGGCGCCTCCCATCTTCTAGCGATGACGTCCTCTTCTTTGCTTCCCGTCGCGGCTCTGGCGCAGCGCACATGCTCTGCCCTGTTGAGGGCAGAGCAGAGTACTGCAGTGTGCAGGCGCCTGACCTTTCCCGGCACCTGCGCACTGCATTACTCTGCTCTGCCCTCAACAGGGCAGAGCAGTGCGCCGGAGCCACAACGTGAAGCAAAGAGGACGTCTTCGCTAGAAGATGGGAGGCACCGGACCACAACTCCCTCCAGACCGCCCCTGGGTTAGTATAATATAACTCGTTTTTCTTCTCTTTCAGGTTACATCGGCAGAGCTTATAGTCGAAAAATGGGGTGACAGATTCCCTCTAACTAAAACGCCGGATGTAAAATAATGGAGGAACTGATCCCATTGTTTCCAGTGGGCTAATTCCCACCTGGCCGGCGCACTGGAGTGGTGCAGGTGGTGGTCCGGAGGCCTGAGAATCACTTTCTGTAGTGTTGGGTTCTGGCCTTAGACCAGTGCCAAGGTTTAAAACAGAGGGTGGGTGGAAGAGGACTAAGGCTAGTTTCACACTAGCGTTGCACTGACCTGCGTCGGTCAGCGCACAGCCACCGCTAAGCTCCGCCTCGGCCGCGCCTCCTATCGATAGCTCCACCTATGGGCGCATGACGCTGCATGTGACCTGCGTACCCTTTCTTTAGCATTGGGTACGCAGGCCGTGCGCAAATATACGTTTGCAGGCGCATGCGTCATTTTGACAGTTCGCCGAGCGCGCCAAAATGCAACACGGTGCCTTGGGCGCAGTTTGGCGCACCGTCAAAAGGACGCAAGCGCCGGCAAACACATACCTGCGTACAGCCTGCGAACCCAATGCTAAAGATAGGGTGCGCAGGTCGCATGCAGCGTCATGCGCCCATAGGCGAGGAGGCGCGGCTGGGGGCGGAGCTTAGCGGCGGCTGTGCTCTGAACGACACAGGTCAGTGCGACGCTAGTGTGAAACTAGCCTAATTGCAACTGATGCAATTTTACATCAGTTGTGCCATCATCTGTGAGCCAGCTGATTGCAACAGGTTTTAAAAAAACAAAACAGCTTTATACAATGGCTATGTGAACCCAGCCTAAGGCGGGGATCACACATGTAAGAAACACGGATGTTAGTATCTGACACTGCCGCCTGCACTCGGGAGCCGAGCGTTCGGCTGCATGTATTTCTATGCAGCCGCTCCCGAGTGCCGGCAGCAGTACCGGGTATTAACATGCGAGACTCGTCCGTGTTTCTCGCATGTGTGATCCCAGCCTATGTTGCCTTTGAATTTACACTTCTATGAGTGCTTAGTATATTTCTGTGTTTGAGTGCTGGAATAATTTTTTTTTTTTTCACACCTTATCTGGCTATTTTACAATCTAATTTTAAAGGGCATCGGTCACCAGAAAAAGAAACGCTTAACCTGCGGCTATTGGGGCAATCTGCAGATTAATAATATTATTCACCTGCCTGGCACCCACACTTAGCCGTACGTTGCAGGGAGAAAATTAACTTTACTCCACCCGGCAGCATTTGGCGTGTCACCACTTTGCGTATGCCACGTGGCGGCTGTAACCGCACCCCCGGCTACTGAACAACGTGCCAACACCGCCCCTGCGACTGGAAGACGAACGCTACTGGTGGGAATAAAGTTAATTTTCTCCCAGTAGCGTTGGGCTAATTGCTGGCATTGAGCAGGTTAGTAGCACTATTAAGGCCGGCGTCACTGGGATCACACATGCGACGAAAACGTCCGACGCTCGCATGTGAAATCCCAGCTCTGGCGCCGGCATTCGGGAGTGGAGTGCCCAGCTGCATGTATTTATATGGAGGAATACGGACGAGTGAGAGGTGTGAAAACCACGCATTACACTTGGACCAATATTACTCTATGGGGCAGCTCAGATCATGCGTATATTTCTCGGGCGTATTTTACGCTGCGAGACACCCGCAGCATGCTGCGATTGTCATTGTATTACGCCCGTTGTACGCCAATGAAAGTCTATGGGTGCGAGAAAAATACGGATTACATACGGACCACACGTGTGACTTGCGAGAAATACGCACTGGTGTCCTTTAGAAAAGCTGGCAATTCATCCCCGGCTATACTGTAAAATCACACTGACAGGTTTAATAAAGAATAGATATATATATACACATAGAGAATATATATATATATATATATATATATATATACATTATATATAATATACACACACACATGTCATTGTGACATATATATATATATTTATATATTGTAGTTCATACACTTCTACATAGTATAATAGCCGCTAATTCAATTGCCGGCTTCTGTGAAATTACGGAACCCGACATGAAATGACACATGGTTTACATACAGTAAACCATTTCATGTAGTTTGATATATGGTTTTGATTAACAATTACATGAGTGTATGTGTGCAAAATGTCATACATGTAGGTGCTAATTAAATGTGTAAATTAGTTGGAAAAAAAAATGCGTGGGCTCCGGCGGTATTTTCTCCACCAGACAGGGAAAGCCAGTGAGTGGGGGCAGATAATAATAGCCCAGAGAGGGACCATTATTTTTGGGCCCCCCTGGCTACTAACATCTGCCCCCAGCCACCCCAGAAAAGGCACATCTACGATTAGATGCGCCTTTTCTGGCACTTAGCTCGTCTATTCCCATTGCCCTGTAGCGGTGGCTAATGGATTAATAATGGGTTAAGGCCACCTTGCTATTGAAAGGTGACAATAAGCCAGGTTAATAACGTAGAGTTGTCAATTAGACAACTATACATTATTAATCCTATTGTATGAAATGGTTAAAAAAAAAACACATTAATTAAAAATAATTTTAATTAAATAAATGCACAGTTTTTGACCATCTTTTATTGTACTGGTACTCCATACGATTCTCTTGTTCTCCTGTAATAAAACGAAAATAATAAAGCAAGCTTATTCTTACCTCTCCGGTGCTCAGTCAGGTCCCACGCTGCAATCCTTCACAAAGGGTTAACAGGTTTACAGCGAGTTCCTCTCCCGGCTGACAGGATATGAAGTGATTAGCTGGGAAGCTTAATTGAATGTTTCCCACGCTAATCAGTTCAGGTCAGCCGGGGACTCCCTGTGACATCACTGATGCTGTAACCTGAAGTGAACTGATTAGCGTGGGAAGCAATCAATTAAGCTTCCCACACTAATCAGGTCATCTGTCAGCCGGGGAGATGAGCTCATTCATTTAGCGGTTTACAGCAAGGCTGCAGCATTAGCTCCTGTCCCTGCTGTGGCGCCCGAGAGGTAAGAATATGCTTGCTTTATTTTAATTTTATTACAGGAGAACAAGGGATTCAAATGGAGTACCAGTACAATAAAAGATGGTCAAAAACTGTATTTATTTCATTAAAATTAATTTTAATTAATGTGTGTTTTTTTTAACCATTTCATACAATAGGATTAATAATGGATAATTGTCTAATTGACAACTCTCCATTATTAACCTGGCTTAACCCCTTCCCGACCTGTGACACAGCGTATGCGTCATTAAAGTCTGTGCCAATCCGACCTATGACGCATACCCTGTGTCATGAAAGGATCGCGTTCCGGCGGGCCGGGTGACCGGGGTCACTGAAAGGTCACCCGACCCGCAGGGGCGTTGGCTTAACCCCCACGTGGCTAGGATCGCTCTGATTGGCTGTTAAAAGTGAAACAGCTAATCACAGCGATTTGTAACATTTCACCAATGAAATTTGGTGAAATATTACAATCCAGCCATGGCCGATGCTGCAATAGCATCTGCTATGGCTGGAGAACGAGATCCGACCCCACTCACACCGAGTGATGGCTGCAATCGCTGTCACTATCTGCTCCGCTCCGGTCGCTCCCTCAGCCTTCCGATCACCCCCCCTCTCACCTCCCCTGGTCTTCCGGTGTCCCTGGATCCGTCCCGGCGTCCGTCCGGGACTCTTCATGGGCGCATCCGCAGTGCGCCCGCCGGCCAGCAGATTCAATACTTTTATTTTGATCAGTGATAAACTCTCACAGTGATCAAAATAAAAAAAAAAAAGTAAATAAACGCCCCCTTTATCACCCCCATAGGAAGGGACAAGTAATAAAATAAAGAAAAATGTTTTTTTTTTTCTATTAGGGTTAGAATTACAGTTAGGGTTAGGTTAGGGTTAGCATTAGGGTTAGGCTGGGTTCATATTGCGTTATGGCAGTCCGTTAGACGGACTGCATTACACCGCGGTGTAACGCAGTCCGTTAACGCTGCCATTCACCCCTATTTGCGTGCGCATCGCGACGCATGCCGTAAAGCGGCATGCGTTCGTGACGTGCCGTCATTCAGTGACGGAGCCTCGGACGCGGGCTGCAGTGTCTGGGCTCCGTCATCTGCTGATTCATCTGCTCTAGCGGGTATAGCATAAGAGATTGCGTTATGCTATACCGTTACCAGCCCGGGAACGCTATGTGTTGAATGGGCTGGTAAAACGTAATGTGAACCTAGCCTTAGCATTAGGGTTAGAATTAGGGTTAGAGTTGGAATTAGGGTTACGGTTAGAGTTAGGATTGTGGTTAGGGTTAGGGTTGGGATTAGGGTTAGGGGTGTGTTGGGGTTAGGATTAGGGTTTGGATTAGGGTTAGGGGTGTGTTGGGGTTAGGGTTGGAATTAGAATTGAGGGGTTTCCACTATTTAGGCACATCAGGGGGTCTCCAAACGCGACATGGCGCCACCATTGATTCCTGCAAATTTTGCGTTCAAAAAGTCAAACAGTGCTCCCTTTATTCCGAGCCCCGACGTGTGCCCAAACAGTTGTTTACCCCCACATATGGGGTATCAGCGTACTCAGGAAAAATTGCGCAACAACTTTGGGGGTCTAATTTCTCCTGTTACCCTTGGGGAAAAAAAGTGGGGACTAAAAGATCATGTTTGTGGAAAAAAAAATGATATTTTATTTCACTGCTCTGCGTTATAAACTTCTGTGAAGCACTTGGAGATTCAAAGTGCTCACCACTGATCTAGAGGAGTTCCTTGGGGATATAGTTTCCAAAATGGGGTCACTTGGGCGGGTTTCTACTGTTTAGGCACATCATGGGCTCTAAGGGTGTTTTTTTGAAAAAATCAAAAAAGAAAAAACGACCACAGATCCAAATATATACTTACAAAAATATACAAAAACTTTATTGGTACATAAATAGATGGACGGGACAGGAGTATCAAGACAGAGTACAAATACAGTGGTAAGTATCTATAAAAGATATACACACAACATATATCAAACTGGGTTCCTTGAAAAATATATATATAGGGCACACAAAAATATATATAGGGGCTAAAGCAGTAAACATGTATTTTAGATTATAAATTCAAAAATGTCAGTGCATATGAAAAAAGACATGTGACTGCACCAAAATGCATGTGGATATCACCATTGCTACATGTAATCAAATTTCGTGTGTCCACATAGAGATTGGCTAACTGCCCTGAGCTGAAAAACAGCAATTATAACACAAAATGCCCATTATAAAGTTAGGAGTGCCAATGAGCTTCCATAAGTCACATGGAAGACTGCAATATGCCGCTCACAATATAAATGCAGTGACTGACATGGAGTCAATGGGGAGAACATTACCTCCGAAATTTGTAGCTGACACTCACAGGGGAAACCAGGATGATAAGAACGTGCCCGACGCACGTTTCGGTAATTAAACCTTCGTCAGGGGCATACAAGCAGTAAGAACCGAGCGCTATAAAAACCTTTGGACCGGAAATAGAACATCGCGTACCGGAAGTGACGCGTGTGAAGCCGGTGACGCCGCCCGATGCACTGCGCCTGCGTCAAACAAATGGGTACCATGACACTGTCATGGCAACCAGACGCTAAAGACACAGGAAGCAGGGCACCGCGCAGCGCCTCAGCCCACAAGCGTGCAGGTACAGAGTTCAAAGGACTACATATCAATCGCTCTGGTCATAGCTAAAAATAGTAGTATAATGACCAGGGCTGACACGATTATATATTCCATTACCACAAATGCAGTCAATATAGCAACATAGCTACAATCTAATGTTTTACATGACCTTATAAGATTTATAAAATATACAAATGGTCTGCATAAACCCATACAATGACCGGCGTAAACATAATCATATCTTTAAATACAAGCAATGCGGAAAAAATAGCAAATTATTTTGTACAAAAGGATGTAATATATAGAAAGATTGCCCGCATATGCACAATTGTAGTCCATGGGGTATATATGGAGATTGAGAAGTGTTCTCCATGTAAGAGGTCCAAGATGACAAAATAGTAAAGTGAACCTAAAAGAATGATAAAAATAATAAATGAACAATAAAGAATAAACGCACAAACGGTTAAAACAAAGGAGATATCAAAAAATAAACACATTCAACAAAAGCTGTTTTTCAAAGAAAGGGTGCAAAGCTTAGATTTTCATTGAGCCCGCTTGGATGGACTGTATTAAGAGTCCATATCCAGCGGGCTTCTAATTGTGCCAAACGCTGCGTAACTTCACCCCCTCGGATCCCTAAGTCCAGACAATCTATCCCTATAACTCTCAAGTTTTTACTATTACATTGGTGGTAAGTCTTAAAATGTCTGGGAAGAGTTTTAAGGGTTGATGAATCCTCTTCCTTGGCTGCTGCCTCTATCCCAAGCACATGCTCTCTGATTTTGAGTTGCCGTGTGGTCAAACCAACGTAAATCAGAGAGCATGGGCATGTGGCATAGTATATAACACATTTTGTGGCACATGTTATGTATTTTGTAATTTTAAAGGATTTCTTCCCAGATGAATCAACAAATGGATCCTTACGATCCACATTAACGCATGCCACGCAGTGTCCACACTTAAAACACCCCTTACGTTTATTAAAGTCATCAAGGAATGTCCGAGGGGGATTGCTTTCATAATGACTGGAGGTTAAATGTTCTCGGAGATTTTTGGAACGCCTGTACGTAATTTGTGGTTTTAAAGGAATGATTTTGGCCAAGACGGAATCAGTTTTTAAGATTGGCCAAGCTTTTTCTAAAATTTGTTTGACTTTGTTAGATTGGGAGTTATAAGTGGTGATGAATCTTATTACACCTGAATGAGGTCTATCATGGATCTTATACAGGAGAGCATTTCTCTCACTGAACTTGGCTCTGTTGAAAGCTTTCTTTATAGATCTATTGCTGTAGCCTCTTTCCCTTAGACGTCCTTTTAATATATCAGCCTGATTCTCAAATTCATTATCATTAGAACAAATGCGTCTTGAGTCTTATAAATTGGCCAGTGGGTATGGCCCGAATCATATGTGAAGGATGGGACGAAGAAGCGTGCAACAAAGAATTTGTAGCTGTAGATTTTCTAAAGATTGTGGTTTGGATAGAATGGTTTTCATCCCTTGTCAACAAAACGTCTAAAAAATCAATCCTGTTTTTATTATGGCAAAAGGTCAATTTTATATTCATATCGTTATTATTTAACCATTCAAAGAATTCATTCAATGAGCTAGTAGAATCCTGCCAGATCAGCAGGATATCATCTATGTACCGCGTCCATAATAGGACGCGGTCCATAGATGTCTGCCGATCAGACAGGAACAGGTCCCTTTCCCACAGGCCCAGGAACAGGTTAGCATAGGAGGGCGCGAACGCCGCCCCCATAGCTGTTCCCTGGGCCTGTAGGAAAAAGGACCCCTTGAACACAAAGAAGTTATGGGTCAAGGTAAACTCCAAAACTTCTAGTGTAAATTCTTGAAGTGCAGGAGGAATGCTGGAGGTTTGCAGGAAAAACTCAGTGGCACGAAGTCCATCGCTATGTCTGATGCTGGTACATAGCGACTCCACATCAGCCGTAACCAATGTGGAGTCACTATCAAGTACCAGACCATCCACCCTGCAGAGCAATTGGTTTGTATCCTTCAAATATGAAGGTAATTCTTCAACTAGAGGCTTCAAAATGGAATCTATCCACTGATTGATTCGTTCCAAATAGTTCCCGTTTCCTGAAACAATCGGACGCCCCGGTGGTATTGCTGCATTTTTATGGAGCTTAGGGAGTAAATAAAACGTCGGAACCCTAGGTTCTGGAACAGTCAAAGCCGCACAAAGCTCCTTGGTTATAACCTTATCTTTTACAGCTCTAGAGAGGATCCTCCCGAGTTTATCCACAAAGGCGGACAAGGGGTTAAAAGTTAATTTCTTGTAACAGGTGTTGTTATTCAACTGTCTAAATGCCTCTTTTTCATACATATTTGAAGGCCATAGAACCAAATTACCCCCCTTGTCCGCCTGTTTGATGACAACATCTGGAAGATCCTTCAACGTCTTCAGACGTAGGCGTTCTTCTCCAGTAAGGTTGTCATGATGAATATGACTAGGGACTTGTTCTAGTTCGGCTGTGACAACTTTGACAAATAGATCCACTGCGCTGCAAGTGGATAGAGGTGGAAATCGCTTAGATCGTGGTCTAATGTTGGGAGGAATCTTACCTCCTGGTGGTGTAATGTGTTCATCAGACAATTCCTCCAGTATCCTCACTGCTTCTTGCTCTTCTTCTGTTGGAAAAAGTTCACATATTTCATTATTATGAAAGTAACGTTTAAATAAGAGAGACCGCCCAAACAGATGGAGGTCTTTAATGAGAGTGAATCTGTCAAGACCAGCAGAAGGAGAGTAAGATAGACCTTTTGATAAAAGTCTCAGATCTGTTTTAGAAAGATGGTATGAACTGAGATTAATTACCTTATTGTCAACTTGCTCATTCTCATGAGATTGAACCTTTTGTCTCTTGTACGGATGAAACCCATTCTTCCTCAATCTTTTATTGAAACTACCCGAGCGTGTCATCATGGATGAGGTAGATGCCTCAGAGTGAGTGCTCATAGATGAGATAGAAGTATTCGAAAAAGCCCGTTGAATAGGTTTAGTCTGATTGTTGCCTTTTCTCCAAAAATATACCTTATTATTTTGATAGTCTTTGAGATCTCTATTCAATTTAGAGCATTGTACCTCATTTATTTTTTTAACTCTCTCATCCAGAGATTTATCGAGTTGTGTCTCATAGCGTTGGATTATCTCATCTGAACAACTCGCTTTAAGCTCAGACAGGCCCGAATCAATTTTCAAATCCAGTTCCTCAATTGTTTTTGTATTGAGTCTGATTAGTAGTTGCATGAATGTAAAAGCACAATTGCTGCACGCTTCCTCCCAATCCCTCACAAATGATTGGTCTTCGACCACAAACGTAGGTGTCACTCTGACTCTAAGGCCACGTGGTATGATTTTGCGTCCAATATATTTCTCCAAGAACACACGATTCCACCAGGTTTTCGTGCGTTTGATCAACAAACCTTGTACCAACTCAAATATTTCCTCATGTTTTTGATCACCATTTTGCTGAACACTGGTGTCCCCATCACAGAACACCTGATCCACTTGTCCGAGCCAAGTTTTTTCTCTGGCTCTAAAGTCCATAGTGTCATATGACACACCTGTGCAAAACACAGAATTGTTAAATACTGAGCAAATATGACACAAAACTGATAGCAGCAGAATCATAATAATAATTAGATCAAATATCTAGGCTGCTTGTTGGGAAAATAAAGGATCTATCGCTATAAACACAAAGGGTGTTTTTTTGAAAAAATCAAAAAAGAAAAAACGACCACAGATCCAAATATATACTTACAAAAATATACAAAAACTTTATTGGTACATAAATAGATGGACGGGACAGGAGTATCAAGACAGAGTACAAATACAGTGGTAAGTATCTATAAAAGATATACACACAACATATATCAAACTGGGTTCCTTGAAAAATATATATATAGGGCACACAAAAATATATATAGGGGCTAAAGCAGTAAACATGTATTTTAGATTATAAATTCAAAAATGTCAGTGCATATGAAAAAAGACATGTGACTGCACCAAAATGCATGTGGATCTCACCATTGCTACATGTAATCAAATTTCGTGTGTCCACATAGAGATTGGCTAACTGCCCAGAGCTGAAAAACAGCAATTATAACACAAAATGCCCATTATAAAGTTAGGAGTGCCAATGAGCTTCCATAAGTCACATGGAAGACGGCAATATGCCGCTCACAATATAAATGCAGTGACTGACATGGAGTCAATGGGGAGAACATTACCTCCGAAATTTGTAGCTGACACTCACAGGGGAAACCAGGATGATAAGAACGTGCCCCGACGCACGTTTCGGTAATTAAACCTTCGTCAGGGGGCATACAAGCAGTAAGAACCGAGCGCTATAAAAACCTTTGGACCGGAAATAGAACATTGCGTACCGGAAGTGACGCGTGTGAAGCCGGTGACGCCGCCCGATGCACTGCGCCTGCGTCAAACGAATGGGTACCATGACACTGTCATGGCAACCAGACGCTAAAGACACAGGAAGCAGGGCACCGCGCAGCGCCCCAGCCCACAAGCGTGCAGGTACAGAGTTCAAAGGACTACATATCAATCGCTCTGGTCATAGCTAAAAATAGTAGTATAATGACCAGGGCTGACACGATTATATATTCCATTACCACAAATGCAGTCAATATAGCAACATAGCTACAATCTAATGTTTTACATGACCTTATAAGATTTATAAAATATACAAATGGTCTGCATAAACCCATACAATGACCGGCGTAAACATAATCATATCTTTAAATACAAGCAATGCGGAAAAAATAGCAAATTATTTTGTACAAAAGGATGTAATATATAGAAAGATAGCCCGCATATGCACAATTGTAGTCCATGGGGTATATATGGAGATTGAGAAGTGTTCTCCATGTAAGAGGTCCAAGATGACAAAATAGTAAAGTGAACCTAAAAGAATGATAAAAATAATAAATGAACAATAAAGAATAAACGCACAAACGGTTAAAACAAAGGAGATATCAAAAAATAAACACTTACATTCAACAAAAGGTGTTTTTCAAAGAAAGGGTGCAAAGCTTAGACTCTTAATACAGTCCATCCAAGCGGGCTCAATGAAAATCTAAGCTTTGCACCCTTTCTTTGAAAAACACCTTTTGTTGAATGTAAGTGTTTTATTTTTTGATATCTCCTTTGTTTTAACCGTTTGTGCGTTTATTCTTTATTGTTCATTTATTATTTTTATCATTCTTTTAGGTTCACTTTACTATTTTGTCATCTTGGACCTCTTACATGGAGAACACTTCTCAATCTCCATATATACCCCATGGACTACAATTGTGCATATGCGGGCTATCTTTCTATATATTACATCCTTTTGTACAAAATAATTTGCTATTTTTTCCGCATTGCTTGTATTTAAAGATATGATTATGTTTACGCCGGTCATTGTATGGGTTTATGCAGACCATTTGTATATTTTATAAATCTTATAAGGTCATGTAAAACATTAGATTGTAGCTATGTTGCTATATTGACTGCATTTGTGGTAATGGAATATATAATCGTGTCAGCCCTGGTCATTATACTACTATTTTTAGCTATGACCAGAGCGATTGATATGTAGTCCTTTGAACTCTGTACCTGCACGCTTGTGGGCTGGGGCGCTGCGCGGTGCCCTGCTTCCTGTGTCTTTAGCGTCTGGTTGCCATGACAGTGTCATGGTACCCATTCGTTTGACGCAGGCGCAGTGCATCGGGCGGCGTCACCGGCTTCACACGCGTCACTTCCGGTACGCGATGTTCTATTTCCGGTCCAAAGGTTTTTATAGCGCTCGGTTCTTACTGCTTGTATGCCCCCTGACGAAGGTTTAATTACCGAAACGTGCGTCGGGGCACGTTCTTATCATCCTGGTTTCCCCTGTGAGTGTCAGCTACAAATTTCGGAGGTAATGTTCTCCCCATTGACTCCATGTCAGTCACTGCATTTATATTGTGAGCGGCATATTGCCGTCTTCCATGTGACTTATGGAAGCTCATTGGCACTCCTAACTTTATAATGGGCATTTTGTGTTATAATTGCTGTTTTTCAGCTCAGGGCAGTTAGCCAATCTCTATGTGGACACACGAAATTTGATTACATGTAGCAATGGTGATATCCACATGCATTTTGGTGCAGTCACATGTCTTTTTTCATATGCACTGACATTTTTGAATTTATAATCTAAAATACATGTTTACTGCTTTAGCCCCTATATATATTTTTGTGTGCCCTATATATATATTTTTCAAGGAACCCAGTTTGATATATGTTGTGTGTATATCTTTTATAGATACTTACCACTGTATTTGTACTCTGTCTTGATACTCCTGTCCCGTCCATCTATTTATGTACCAATAAAGTTTTTGTATATTTTTGTAAGTATATATTTGGATCTGTGGTCGTTTTTTCTTTTTTGATTTTTTCAAAAAAACACCCTTTGTGTTTATAGCGATAGATCCTTTATTTTCCCAACAAGCAGCCTAGATATTTGATCTAATTATTATTATGATTCTGCTGCTATCAGTTTTGTGTCATATTTGCTCAGCACATCATGGGCTCTGCAAACGTAACATGACGTCCGCAGACCATTCCATCAAGTCGGCATTACAGAACGTCACTACTTCCCTTCCGAGCCCCGAAGTGTGCCCAAACAGTGGTTCTCCCCCACATATGGGGTGCCAGCGTACTCAGGAGAAATTGGACAACTTTTGGGGTCCAATTTCTGTTACACATGTGAAAATAAAAAATTGTGGGCTAAAAAATCATTTTTTGAGGAAAAAAAATGATTTTTTATTTTCATGGCTCTGGGTTATAAACTTCTGTGAAGCACTTGGGAGTTCAAAGTGCTCGCTACACATCTAGATAAGTTCCTTGGGTGGTCTAGTTTCCAAAATAGGGTCACTTGGGGGGGTTTCCACAGTTTAGGCACATCAGGGGCTCTGCAAACGTAACATGACGCCCACAGACCATTCCATCAAGTCGGAATTTCAAAACGTCACTACTTCCGTTCCGAGCCCCGACTTGTGCCCATACAGTAGTTTTCTCCCACATATGGGATATCAACGTACTCAGGACAAATTGGACAACTTTTGGGGTCTAATTTCTCTTGTTACCCTTGGTAAAATAAAAAATTTGGGGACTAAAAGATCATGTTTGTGGAAAAAAATATGATTTTTTTTATTTTCATGCCCGGGAGTTATAAACTGTGTATGTGTAGCTCTTGAGGATTCAAAGTGCTCACCACACATCTAGATAAGTTCCTTGTGGGGTCTAGTTTCCAAAATGAGGTCACTTGTGAGTTTCTACTGTTTAGGCACATCAGGGGCTCTGCAAAAGTAACATGACGCCCGCAGACCATTCCATCAAGTCGGCATTTCAAAGCGTCACTACATCCCTTCCGAGCCCTGACGTGTGCCCAAACTGTGGTTCCCCCCACATATGGGGTACCAGCGTACTCAGGACAAACTGGACAACAACTTTTGGGGTCCAATTTCTCCTGTAACCATTGTGAAAATAAAAAATGGGCTAAAGAATTATTTTTTGAGGAAAAAAAATGATTTTTTATTTTCATGGCTCTGGGTTATAAACTTCTGTGAAGCACTTGGGGGTTCAAAGTGCTCGCTACACATCTAGATAAGTTCCTTAGGGTGGTCTAGTTTCCAAAATGGGGTCACTTGGGGGGTTTCCACAGTTTAGTCACATCAGGGGCTCTGCAAACGTAACATGACACCCACAGACCATTCCATCAAGTCGGCATTTCAAAACGTCACTACTTCCCTTCCGAGCCCCGACTTGTGCCCATACAGTAGTTTTCTCCCACATGGGAGTCATTATTATGGGCGACTTCAGTCATTATTATGGGCGACTTCAACTACCCTGAAATACATTGGGGAACAGAAACCTGTAGTTCCAGCAAAGGTAATAAGTTTTTGGCAACTATGAGAGACAATTACCTTTCACAACTAGTTCAGGACCCAACAAGAGGGGGGGCACTGCTAGACCTAATATCCAATAGGCCAGACCGCATATCAAATATAAGGGTTGGGGGTCACTTGGGTAATAGTGATCACAAAATAATAAGCTTTCATGTATCCTTTAATAAGATGTGTAGTCGAGGGGTTACAAGGACACTAAACTTCAGGAAGGCAAATTTCCAACAGATGAGAGATGATCTTGGTGCAATAAACTGGGACGATATCCTGAGACATAAAAATACACAAAGAAAATGGGAGACGTTTATTAGTATCCTGAATAGGACCTGTGCACAGTATATACCCTATGGGAATAAACATGCTAGAATTAGGAGGAAACCACTATGGCTAAATAGAGCTGTAAGGGGCGCAATAAGGGACAAAAAGAAAGCGTTTAGGGAATTAAAGCAAGTAGGTAGTGATGAGGCATTAAATAAATAAATACAGAAGACTGAATAAATTCTGTAAAAAGCAAATCAAGACAGCAAAGATTGAGGCAGAGAGACTCATTGCCAGAGAAAGTAAAAATAATCCCAAAATATTCTTTAACTACATAAATAGCAAGAAACTAAAAAATGATAGTGTTGGTCCCCTTAAAAATAGTCTGGGTGAAATGGTGGATGAGGATGAGGAAAAAGCCAATATGCTAAATGACTTTTTTTCAACTGTATTTACACAAGAAAATCCCAAGACAGATAACATGATCAGAGATAAAAAAAAATTTCTCCATTAAATGTCACCTGCTTAACCCAGCAGGAAGTACGGCGGCGTCTAAAAATCACTAAAGTTGACATCCCCGGGCCCGGATGGGATACACCCCCGAGTACTGCAGGAATTAAGTACAGTTATAGATAGACCATTATTTTTCATCTTTAAAGATTCCATAATAACTGGGTCTGTACCACAGGACTGGCGTATAGCAAATGTGGTGCCAATATTCAAAAGGGGGCAAAAACTGAACCTGGAAATTATAGGCCAGTGAGCTTAACATCTACTGTGGGTAAAATCCTGGAGGGTTTTTTAAGGGATACTATATTGGAGTATCTGAAGCTGAATAAGCTCATGACACAGTATCAGCATGGGTTTACGAGGGACCGTTCTTGTCAGACTAATCTGATAAGCTTTTATGAAGGGGTAAGTTCAGGACTGGACCAAGGGAATGCAGTGGACGTGGTGTTCATGGACTTCTCAAAAGCTTTTGATACAGTGCCACACAAAAGGTTGATACATAAAATGAGAACAATGGGGATAGGGGAAAATATGTGTAAGTGGGTTAAGAACTGGCTCATGGATAGAAAACAAAGGGTGGTTATTAATGGAGCACACTCGGACTGGGTCACGGTTAGCAGTGGGGTACCACAGGGGTCCGTATTGGGGCCGCTTCTCTTTAACATATTTATTAATGACCTTGTAGGGGACATACAGAGTAGTATTTCAATATTTGCAGATGACACTAAACTCTGCAGGGTAATAAATACAGAGGAGGATAATTTTATATTACAGGAGGATTTATGTAAACTAGAAGCTTGGGCTGATAAATGGCAAATGAGCTTTAATGGGGATAAATGTAAGGTCATGCACTTGGGTAGAACAAATAAAACTCTTAGACCTGTGACGGGGACAAGGGGGCATCCTCTACGTCTGGAGGAAAGAAGGTTTAGCCATAATCACAGACGCAGATTCTTTACTGTAAGAGCAGTGAGACTATGGAACTCTCTGCCGTCTAATGTTGTAATGAGTGATTCCTTACTAAAATTTAAGAAGGGACTGGATACCTTTCTTGAAAAGTATAATATTACAGGCTATATTCACTAGTTTCCTAGATATAGCGTTGATCCAGGGAGCTAGTCTGATTGCCGTATGTGGAGTCGGGAAGGAATTTTTTTCCCCAATGTGAAGCTTACTGTTTGCCACTTGGGGTTTTTTTTGCCTTCCCCTGGATCAACATGTTAGGGCAGGTTAGGATAGGATATGGGTTGAACTAGATGGACTTAAAGTCTTCCTTCAACCTTAATAACTATGTAATAACTATGTAATATGGGATATCAACGTACTCAGGACAAATTGGACAACAACTTTTGGGGTCTAATTTCTCCTGTTACCTTTGGTAAAATATAAAAAAATGGGGACTAAAAGATCATGTTTGTGGAAAAAATATGATTTTTTTTATTTTCATGCCCGGGAGTTATAAACTTCTGTGTATGTGTATCTCTTGGGGATTCAAAGTGCTCACCACACATCTAGATAAGTTCCTTGCGGGGTCTAGTTTCCAAAATGAGGTCACTTGTGAGTTTCTACTGTTTAGGCACATCAGGGGCTCTGCAAAAGTAACATGACGCCCGCAGACCATTCCATCAAGTCGGCATTTCAAAGCGTCACTACATCCCTTCCGAGCCCTGACGTGTGCCCAAACAGTGGTTCCCCCCACATATGGGGTACCAGCGTACTCAGGACAAACTGGAAAACAACTTTTGGGGTCCAATTTCTCCTGTAACCATTGTGAAAATAAAAAATGGGCTAAAAAATCATTTTTTGAGAAAAAAAAATGATTTTTTATTTTCACGGCTCTGCGTTATAAACTTCTGTGAAGCACCTGGAGGTTCAAAGTTCTCACTGTGCATCTAGATAAGTTCCTTAGGGGGGTCTAGTTTCCAAAATGGGGTCATTTGTGGGGGAGCTCCAAAGTTTAGGCACACGGGCTCTCCAAACACAACATGGTGTCCGCTAATCATTTGAGCTAATTTTCCATTAAAAAAGTCAAATGGCACTCCTTCACTTCTGAGCCCTGCCGTGCGCCCAAACAGTGGTTCCCCCCACATATGGGGTACCAGCGTACTCAGGAAAAACTGGACAACAACTTTTGGGGTCCAATTTATCCTGTTACCCTTGGGAAAATAAAAAATAGTGGGCTAAAAAATGATTTTTGAGGAACAAAAATTATTTTTTTATTTCCACTGCTCTGCGTTTATAAACTTCTGTGAAGCACTTGGGGGTTCAAAATAATCACTACACATCTAGATAAGCTCCATGGGGAGTCTAGTTTCCAAAATGGGGTCACTTGTGGGGGATTTCTACTGTTTAGGCACATCAGGGGCTCTGCAAACGCAGCATGACGCCCGCAGAACATTCCATCAAGTCTGCATTCCAAAATGGCGCTCCTTCCCTTTTGAGTTCTCCCATGCGCCAAAACAGTGGTTCCCCCACATATGGGGTATTAGTGTACTGAGGACAAATTGCACAACAACTTTTGTGGTCCAATTTTTTCCTGTTACCCTTGTGAAAATAAAAAATAGTGGTCTAAAAAATCATTTTTGAGGAAAAAAATGATTTTTTTTATTTTCCCTGCTCTACGTTAAAAACTTCTGTGAAGCACTTGGGGGTTCAGAGTGCTCACAACACATCTAGATAAGTTCCATAAGGGGTCTAGTTTCCAAAATGGTGTCAGGTGGGGTTTTTTCACTGTTTAGGCACACAGGCTCTCCAAACGAGTCATGGTGTCTGCTAACGATTGGAGCTAATTTTCCATTCAAAAAGTCAAATGGCGCTCTTTCCCTTCTGGGCCCTGCCGTGCGCCCAAACAGTGGTTTATGACCACATATGAGGTATCTGTGTACTCAGGATAAATTGCCTAACAATTTTTAGGATCCATTTCATACTGTTGCCCATGTGAAAATGAAAAAACTGAGGCTGAAAGAAAATTTCTGTGAAAAAAAAGTACTTTCTTTTTATTACGGATCAATTTGTGAAGCACCTGGGGGTTCAAAGTGCTCACTATGCATCTAGATAAGTTCCTTGGGGGGTCTAGTTTCCAAAATGGGGTCACTTGTGGGGGAGCTCCAATATTTAGGCACACAGGGACTCTCCAAATGCGACATGGCAACCACTAAATATTCCAGCATATTTTCCATTCAAAAAGTCAAATGGCGCTCCTTCCCTTCTGAGCCCTGCAGTGCGCCCAAACAGTGGTTTATGACCACATATGAGGTATCGGTGTACTCAGGAGAAATTGCCCAACAAATTTTAGGATCCATTTTATCCTGTTGCCCATGTAAAAATGACAAAAATGATGCTAAAAGAAAATGTTTGTTGGAAAAATTAAAATGTCCAATTTCTCCTTCCGTTTCTTTAGTTCCTGTGAAGCACCTGAAGGGTTAATAATCTTCTTGAATGTAGTTTTGAGTAGCTTGAGGGGTGCAGTTTTTATAATGGTGTCACTTTTGGGTATTTTCTGCCATATAGACCCCTCATAGTGACTTCAAATGTGAGGTGGCCCGTAAAAAAAATGGTTTTGTAAATTTTGTTAAAATGAGAAATCGCTGGTCAACTTTTAACCCTTATAACTTCCTAACAAAAAAAAATTTGTTTCCAAAATTGTGCTGATGTAAAGTAGACATGTGGGAAATGTTATTTATTACCGTATATACTCATGTATAAACCGACCCCCCTAATTTTGCCACAAAAAACTGGGAAAACTTATTGACTCACGTATAAGCCTAGGGTGAAAAATGATTATGACCCCATATGATGCTCCACAGGTTAGGCCCCCATAAACTGCACAGATTATGCCCCGTATGATCCACAGATTATGCCCCCATATGCTGCACAGATTATGCCCCCATATGCTGCACAGATTTTGCCCCCATATGCTGCACAGGTTATGCCCCCATATGCTCCAGATTATGCCCAATATGCTCCACAGATTATGCCCCCATATGCTCCAGATTATGCCCAATATGCTCCAGAGATTATGCCCCCATATACTCCACAGATTATGCCCCCCATATGCTCCAGATTATGCCCCATATGCTCCAGATTATGCCCCCATATGCTCCAGAATATGCCCCCATATGCTGCACAGATTATGCCCCGTATGATCCAGATTTTGCCCCCATATGCTGCACAGATTATGCCCCCGTATGATCCAGTTTATGCCCCCATATGTTCCACAGATTATGCCCCATAGTATACGTCCCTTATGCTTCCGCAAAAAAAAAATGACATACCTCTCGTCGCTGGGGGCCAGGTGCCGGTGTGCTGAGCAGGCAGTGACACCGGCGCGCTATGAGGGACAGGTGCCGGTGTCACCGCTCACTCAGGACCCTGGCACCTGAGATATTTACCTGTCCTCTCTACACCGCTGCGCTGCTCCCTCTTCCGGGTCCTCGGCAGTGAATGATCAGGCAGGGGGCGCGACGCACACTAACGACGTCATCACTCCCTCTGCCTGAACATTAACAGCCAGAGGAGTCGAACGAGGGAGCAGCGCGCAGCGGTGGAACGGGACAGGTAAATATTGCTATACTCACCCCTCCGCCGGCGCGGTCTCTGCAGCCTCTTTTCTCCCGGCGGTCTCCGCAGCGCTTCCGTCCTACAGCGGTCACATGGTACCGCTCATTAAAGTCATGAATATGTGCATATTCATGACTTTAATGAGCGGTACCATGTGACCGCTGCAGGAAGGAACTAGAGATCGTGGGAGAAGCAGGCCCCCCGCCGACCCCCATATATGACCCGCGTATAAGCCGAGAGGGGGACTTTCTGCCCTAAAAAATGGGCTGAAAATCTCGGCGTATACACGGTAACTATTTTGTGTCACATAACTCTCTGGTTTAACAGAATAAAAATTCAAAATTTGAAAATTGCAAAATTTTCAAAATTTCGCCAAATTTCCATTTTTTCACAAACGCAAAAATTATCGACCTAAATTTTCCACTAACATGAAGCCCAATATGTCACGAAAAAATAGTCTCAGAATCGCTAGGATCCGTTGAAGCGTTCCTGAGTTATTACCTCATAAAGGGACACTGGTCAGAATTGCAAAAAATGGCAAGGTCTTTAAGGTCAAAATAGGCTGGGTCATGAAGGGGTTAAAGTCACCTTCCAATAGCAAGGTGGCCTTAAAGGGAATCTGTCACCCTAAATTGGCGGGATATTTAAATAATGGCAGTCAGGTCAGATGGGCGGTGTTTTGGGTACTTGCCTTAAAGGGAATCTGTCACCCTAAATTGGCGGGATATTTAAATGATGGCAGTCGGGTCAGATGGGCGGTGTTTTAGGTACTTGCCTTAACATGTTGTTCGCCGCTGTCTCCATTATTTCTGGGAATTGTAGTTGTTGTCCTCCATATAACGCGCCTGTGCATTGCAATCTGCGGGCAAAGCATACTGCGCGTGCGCAATTCAAGATTGCAATGCGCAGGCGCGTTATATGGAGGGCAACGACTACAATTCCCAGAAATAATGGAGACAGCGGCTAACAACATGTTAAGGCAAGTACCCAAAACACCACCCATCTGACCTGACTGCCATCATTTAAATATCCCGCCAATTCAGGGTGACAGATTCCCTTTAACATGTTGTTCGCCGCTGTCTCCATTATTTTTGGGAATTGTAGTCGTTGCCCTCCATATAACGCGCCTGCGCATTGCAATCTGCGGGCAAAGCATACTGCGCGTGCGCAATTCAAGATTGCAATGCGCAGGCGCTTTATATGGAGGGCAACGACTACAATTCCCAGAAATAATGGAGACAGCGGCGAACAACATGTTAAGGCAAGTACCCAAAACACCGCCCATCTGACCTGACTGCCATCATTTAAATATCCCGCCAATTTAGGGTGACAGATTCCCTTTAACCCGTTATTAACCCATTAGCCACCGCTACAGAGCAATGGGAATAGACGGACTAAGTGCCAGAAAAGGCGCATCTTATAATAGATGTGCCTTTTCTGGGTGGCTGGGGGCAGATGTTAGTAGCCAGGGGGGGCACAAAAAAAATGCACCCTCCCTAGACTATTATTATAGTCCCCCACTCACTGGCTTTCCCTGTCTGGTGGAGAAAATACCATGGGAGCCCACGCATTTTTCTTTTCAACGAATTTACACATTTAATTAACACCTACATGTCTGAAATTTTGCACACATACACTTATGTAATTGTTAATCAAAACCATATATCAAACTACATGAAATGACATGATTAACTGTATGTAAACCATGTGTCATTTCATGTCGGGTTCTGTAATTTCACAGAAGCCGGCAATTGAATTAGCGGCTATTATACTATGTAGAAGTGTATGAACTATAAATATATATATAAATATGTCACAATGACGTGTATATATATATATATATATATATATATATATATATATATATTCTATGTGTATATGTATTCTTTCTTTTGTGATGTAAAAACTGTCATTGGGATCCATTATATGTCGATTTTGCAAGCCGGCGAGAAAATCTCGCCGTACGGATGCCATAACGGATGCTTACATGCGCAAAATACGCAGCCACACCTTGACAACGGATGAAATACGGATAAATGTGCCGGAAACATTTCTGCGTAATACGGCCGTACAATACGGTCCGTTTTTTTATACGTTGAGTGTGACGCCGGCCTTAACCCCACATCTGCAGATTAATAATGTTTTTTTCAGGAGACAGGTTCCCTCTTAAGCAAATTTATGAAGTGCATCTTTAAATATGAGCAATGTACTCTGTTTTATAGATGCTGCACATAGAATTCAGCAGCGCTTAGTGGGTTTTTTGCAGCTCCATCATATCTATGGGCTATCCCATAATGTATGATCGATGCAGGTCCTATGGGCTGAATGTGCCAATAACACTTTAATCATTACAAAGTTCTCACTGAAGGTGGGGGTAATCAAACAGGTTTTGGAAGGGTTACACCGATTTGTTAATTTAGTATATTGCAGTAGATCATATGAAAATGTGTTTTCTACAACAGACTGACCTTTTTAAAGGTACATGGTTATTGGAAAAATTAAAATTTTTATTTCTGTTCATCCATCTTTAACTGTTCTGTTCTTAACCACAGTCTCATCACGTCCAAGCATTTTATTTGCAGATTTATTTTGCCCTACTTTGAATGTTACACGATAATCGAATGTAGAAATCTCAGTCCGTTTAAATAAGTGCATACGCTTAGGCCCTGTGCACACGTTGCGGATTCACTTGTGGATTTTTCCGCTCGGATTTTGTTAAATCCGCAGGTAAAATGACCTGGGTGTTACCTGCGTATTTAGCGCGGCTTTGCTGCGGTTTTTGTGCGGATTTGCCCTGCGGTTTTACACCTATAATGGAATAGGTGTAAAACCGCTGCGGAATCCACACAAAGAATTGACATGCTGCGGATTTAAAACCGCATCAAATCCGCAGCATGTGCACATCGTTTTTTTTTTACCATTCATTTACATTGTACTGTACATGGTTTGCGGATCCTCTGCAAAATCCGCAACGTGTGCACAGGGCCTAAGATATCTCCATCTGTTTGCTGCGTAGTCCCTGGCTGGGGTCCCTTTTAAGGCACGTGGACCAGGCTGTATAGCTGATTGCATACGGATGTCATGGATGCTAGGTGAGAAATCGCATTGTACTCACATGACACTCATCCGACTCTTCAGGAACCACATCGGATAGATTTTATAACATCAATGAAAACAATGGAAATGAAGCAATCATTCAGTTATTTTCTGTTTACTGAGACTAGTTCCTTTAACTTCAGTGGAAAGTGCCCATTCTTTATATGCGCAGGATTCATTGTCCTCATCATTTTGGAGTCTTATGACTATAAGACCAAATATTTATTTTGTGACATGTTTTTTTTTTCCCGCCATATTTATTAATTTTAGTATATTAGACTGACTGCTTGATTGCATATGTGTGTTCTTTTTCCTGTGGTTTACGTAGAAGCTCGAAACATCTGTCTTTTGCATATTAAAGAAAAGGATAACACAAGGATTAAAAACAGATGAAAATAGCACCCGGCAAATTGCTGAAAAACAAACTGTACAGACTTGTCTATGGAGACTAATGGTATAGAGCCCTACAGGTCGGGATTATACTAATGACATGGGTGTTAATGCATCCACACCTGCCTAAAATTAGTATTTGTCCGGCCCAGTCATCCACGTGGATTGTTTCTGCACCTTCCTTGCATAGCACGTCTGAAGCAGCATGGATTCTATTTGGTGAGTAAGAATTTGGGGTTAAGAAGTTGAGTTTTAGGGGTATGCTCCCCGGTGATGTTTCTTTTAAGTATCCCAGCATGCACTGGTGTGTAAACTGAGCAGCACTCCAGATTCCATCCTATCCAGTGCCCGGAGTGAAACCTACGGAAACAGCAACGTTCACGCCATTTAGTAGGGATTTTGCCACTACAGTTTAGTGTCTGAAGCATCCTCACACCATTATGTGTCAGTTTCTCCTCTTCATAGTTTCTGAGCCATCTGATCACACACTTTACTCATGTGTTTCTATTAAAGTCTGAAATGTAGCGTTTGATGCCATTAGATATTTGCATTTGAGGCATACTGGGGCTAATTCTCATGACTGGCGTACGCATGGCTGAGCTGCCGCGGTTACAGTACTACAGGTACAATCTGACTCTGTGATTTTCCTACAATCTGTTGTACCATATTTATTAAAGAAAAGAGGAATAATAAAAGGATGGCAGCAGATTGGAGAAGTGTGAAAACCGTACTCTCAGATTTTTGCCTTTAACAAATTGCTTTCTATAAATTCAGCCAATTTGTCACCTGCTTCCCTGTCATTTCACTCTAACAGACTGATTGAAGTGGTAATGTGAGCGCCCACAAGGGGCTGGTGACCTCAGACGAGCATTTGAGGCTGAGGTCCAAAAAAATAAATAGGAAAAAAAATGAATGTACAACCCCTGGCAAAAATTATGGAATCATCGCACTTGGAGGATGTTCATTCCGTTGTTTTATTTTGTTGAAAAAAACAGATCACAGACATGGCACAAAACTGAAGTGATTTCAAATGGCAACTTTCTGGCTTTAAGAAACACTAAAAGAAATCAAGAACAAATAATGTGGTAGTCAGTAATGGTTATTTTTTTAACAAAGCATAGGGAAAAATTATGGAATCACTCAATTCTGAGGGAAAAAATTATGGAATCATTAAAAACAAAGAAAAAAAAAACAGAACAACACATAACTAGTATTTTGCACCACCTCTGGCTTTTACAACAGCTTGCAGTCTCTGAGGCATGGACTTAATGAGTGTCAAACAGTACTTTCATCAATCTGGCTCCAACTTTCTCTGGTTGCTGTTGCCAGATCAGCTTTGCAGTTGGAGTCTTGTCATGGACCATTTTCTTCAACTTCCACCAAAGATTTTCAATTGGATTGAGATCCGGACTATTTGCAGGCCATGACATTGACCTTATGTGTCTTTTTTCAAGGAATGTTTTCACAGTTTTTGCTCTATGGCAGGATGCATTATCATCTTGAAAAATGATTTAATCATCCCCAAACATCCTTTCAATTGATGGGATAAGAAAAGTGTCCAAAATATCAACATAAACTTGTGCATTTATTGAAGATGTAATGACAGCCATCTCCCAGTGCCTTTACCTGATCTGCAGCCACATATCATCAATGACTGTGGAAATTGGCATGTTCTCTTCAGGCAGTCATCTTTATAAATCTCATTGGAACGGACCAAACAAAAGTTCCAGCATCATCACCTTGCCCAATGCAGAAATATGATTTTCATCTAGTCATCCACAGTCCACGATAGCTTTTCCTTAAGGTACTGCCACACTAAACTATCCCGCTAGCGATCACGATAAAGACGCATACTAATTGCGATCGCTAGCGGGATCGTTTTAATATCGCTAGTGGCAGCTTTATTTAGCGATGTCGTTAGGACGCTATCGCGGTTAGCGATCTCCTTAACGACTTTAGCGGTACAAAAGTACCGCTAAATCGCTAAAAAAGGTGCCACACTCAGCGATATATACTTACCCAGCGGGAGCGCCGACGATAAAATAGGGTCCCGAACGATTCCAGCGACGAGCGAGATCACAGCAGGAAGCTCGTCGCTGGCAGATGCCGCACACGACAACATCGCTAACGGGATCGCTAAATAGTGACGTTTTTTAGCGATCCCGTTAGCGATGTTGTTTAGTGTGGCATACCCTTTAGACCATTGTAACCTTGGTTTTTTCTGTTTAGGTGTTAATGATGGCTTTCATTTAGCTTTTCTGTATGTAAATCCCATTTCCTTTAGGCGGTTTCTTACAGTTCGGTCACAGACGTTGACTCCAGTTTCCACCCATTCGTTCCTCATTTCTTTTGTTCTGTATTTCCTGTTTTGGAGACATATTGCTTTAAGTTTCGGTCTTGACGCTTTGATGTCTTCCTTGGTCTATCAGTATATTTGACTTTAACAACCTTCCCATGTTGTTTGTATTTGGTCCAGATTTTAGACAGAGCTGACTGTGAACAACCAACATCTTTTGGAACATTGCGTGATGATTTACCCTCTTTTAAGAGTTTGATAATCCTCTCCTTTGTTTCAATTGACATCTCTCGTGTTGGAGCCATGATTCATATCAGTCCACTTGGAGCAACAGCTCTCCAAGGTGTGATCACTCCTTTTTAGATGCAGACTAATGATCAGATCTAATTTGATGCAGGTGTTTTGGGAATGAAAATGTACAGAGTGATTCCATAATTTTTTCCCTCAGAATTGAGTGATTCCATAATTTTTCCCCTATGCTTGGTTAAAAAAAATAACCATTACTGACTACCACATTGTTTGTTCTTGATTTCTTTTAGTGCTTCTTAAAGCCAGAAAGTTGCCATTTGAAATCACTTCAGTTTTGTGCCATGTCTGTGATCTGTTTTTTCAACAAAATAAAACAACTGAATGAACATCCTCCAAGGTCGGTGATTCCATAATTTTTGCCAGGGGTTGTATAATTGGCATATCGTTTTGCCTCGGCTCCTCTTTCAGTGTTGCCTGAGCCACTCTAAATGTTGCTTTTTCTGGCCTGACAGGCATGTGACTACTGCAGCCAATGATTAGCTGAAGCGGTCATGTGCATATCTGGCCAAAAGAGGAAGTATGGAAAACCCCTTAATATATAGACACATGGGGCTTTTGCCTCATTAGCCTATTCTCTAGGGTAGGCCACATGAGGAATATGCCATTTTGTGTAGCCCCCCCCCCATCTTTAGGCTGGCACTGTGTGGTCAGCATTGCTATGGGAGTACCATTTAACCCCTTCATGACCTATGACGTATAGGTACTTCATAGGTCACCTCCCCCTATTTGATGCGAGCTGTGGCACTGAGCCCACATTTTTTCCAACAAGTGATTTGATCAGCTGACATGTGCCCCTAAGAACCGCGGGAAGAATAGTGATCCACCTGCGGTTGTTAACATGTTAAATGCCGCTGTCAATCTCTGACGCGCCATTTAATGTGATGGCGCCAGAAGCGTGTCACTAATCCTGCCCATCGGTGCCCCGTCACATGATCCAGGGGCAGGGCCACCATCAGGGCATTACAGCCCTGACTGGCGTATGGGGCCCGATCAGCAGAGGGGGCCCGCATCGGGCCCCGTCACCTACCGATCGGGCCCCACAGCCCCGCCCCCAGTGGCAGGATTCTGCCGCTCAAGTAACTGAACCTGCGTCCAGGACGCAGGTTCAGTTACTCTATTACCGTGCGGGTCCGCACGGTAATAGTTAACGCTGCCAGCCAATCGGAGGCTGGCAGCTCACGTCAGCGCGCACGTCGCCGGCACCTGACGTCATTGTCAGTTGCCGGCGAGTGCGCGCTTTCGCTCAGTGTGGATCCCTCGCCGCTGGAACGCGGCAAGGTAAGGAGAAAGGTTTTTTTTTTTTTTTTTAATGTTGCAAGCGGCAAAGCTGGAGCCCCGGCAGAATGAAGACGGGGCAGGACTGGGGGCAGAATGAATACGGGGAGGACTGGGGCAAATGAATCGGCAGGACTGGGCAGAATGAATAGGGCAGACTGGGGGCAGAATGAAGATGGGGCAGGACTGGGGGCAGAATGAAGACGGGGCAGGACTGGGGGCAGAATGAAGACGGGGCAGGACTGGGGGCAGAATGAAGACGGGGCAGGACTGGGGGCAGAATGAATACGGGGCAGGACTGGGGGCAGAATGATACGGCAGATGGGCAGAATGAATACGGGCAGGACTGGGGCAGAATGAATACGGGGCAGGACTGGGGGCAGAATGAAGACGGGGCAGGACTGGGGGCAGAATGAAGACGGGGCAGGACTGGGGGCAGAATGAACACGCGGCAGGACTGGGGTCAGAATGAAGACTGGGCAGGACTGGGGTCAGAATGAAGACGGGGCAGGACTGGGGGCAGAATGAAGACGGGGCAGGACTGGGGGCAGAATGAAGACGGGGCAGGACTGGGGGCAGAATGAAGACGGGGCAGGACTGAGGGCAGAATGAATACGGGGCAGGACTGGGGGCAGAATGAATACGGGGCAGGACTGGGGGCAGAATGAATACGGGGCAGGACTGGGGGCAGAATGAAGACGGGGCAGGACTGGGGGCAGAATGGAGACGGGGCAGGACTGGGGGCAGAATGGAAACGGGCAGGACTGGGGGCTGAATGGAGATGGGGCAGGACTGGGGGCTGAATGAAGATGGGGCAGAATGAAGACCGGGCTGAACTGGGGGCAGAATGGAGATGGGGCAGGACTGGGGCAGAATGGAGACGGGGCAGGACTGGGGGCTGACTGAAGATGGGGCATGACTGGGCAGAATGGAGATGGGCAGAATGAAGACGGGGCAGGACTGGGGGCAGAATGGAGATGGGGCAGGACTGGGGGCAGAATGGAGACTGGACGGGGAAGGATGGAGACTGGGCAGGAATAAGGATGGAGACAGGGCAGGAATCAGCATTGAGACGGGGCAGGACTTGGGGAGAATGGAGACGGGGCAGGACTGGGGCAGAATGGAGACTGGACGGGGAAGGATGGAGACTGGGCAGGAATCAGCATGGAGACGGGGCAGGAATCAGGATGGAGACGGGGCAGAATGGAGACTGGGCAGGAATCAGGATGGAGATGGGGCAGAATGGAGACTGGGCAGGAATCAGAATGGACACGGGGCAGAATGGAGACTGGGCAGGAATCAGCACGGAGACTGGGCAGGATGGAGATGGGGCAGGATTGGAGACACTGGGGGCAGGATGGAAACGGGCAGGATTGGAGACACTGGGGGCAGGATTGGACATACAGACAGGGGGCTGAATGAAAGACATGAGGCCAGAATGGAGACACTGGGGGCAGAATGAAAGTCATGGAGGCATTATTGGAGACACTGGGGGCAGGATGGAGAAGGGGCAGGATTGGAGACACTGGGGGCAGGATGGAAAATGGGGCATGATTGGAGACACTGGGGGCATGATTGGAGACACTGGGGGGCATGATTGGAGACACTGGGGGCATGATTGGAGACACTGGGGGCATGACTGGAGACACTGGGGGCAGGATTGGAGGCACTGGTGGCAGAATTGGAGACACTGTGGGCAGGATAAAAGACATGGAGGCAGGGTTGGAGACAGATGGGGCAGGATGGGGAGATCATATGGGGCAGAATGGATACTCATGAGGACGGGATGGGAGAACATATGGCTGAAGACAGGAATGAGACACACAGGGCCAGGATGGGGGATATTATTACAATAGGGGCTAATTAAGGGATATTATTACTGCAGTGATGTATTTTATTTTTTTTGAGTATACTGTTTTAAATGGGGGAAGGTCCTGTTACTGTGCAGAGTGACACTGTCACCTTTTTTTTCATCTGGTGTAGTTTAGAAGTTGGGAAAAAAATAAGTAATGTGTTCTGCAATCGGAGCTCTAGATAACTGTGTTATTTCCTGCAGAGACGAGCCCTGGCAGGAAGAAGTGATGGCGGTCTATGCTGGATGAAAGCTGAAAAGCAAAGATGAAGGACTTCACCTAGAGACGTCACTGGTGAGTCAGTGTTACTTGTACACTGACACTATACACTGTATACAGAGCTCCTGTGTACAATGTCACCGGTGATTACTGTAGATCTCCTGTGTAGAATGGCACTTATGGTGATAGTATTGTGTTTTTTTTTATTACTGATCAGTATTGTAGTATTCAGTCACTATGTGATGGTAATATATGGTCTGGTCATGGTGTGGCGGTATTTGTTCCTTGTATGTGCTATTATTCGGTCACTGTGTGGTGGCAATATGTGGTCTGGTCATGGTGTTGCGGTATTTGTTCCTTGTATGTGATATTATTTGGTCACTTTGTGGTGGTATTATATGGTCTGGTGGTATTTGTTCCTTGTAGGTGATATTATTTGATCACTGTCGTGGTAATATGTGGTCTGGTGGTATTTGTCCCTTGTATGTGGTGTTATTGGTCATTTTAAAAATTGAAAAATAAATAAAAATATACCTAAATTGTATTGGATATTTTAACAAATATTTAATAGGTTACAGTAGAGTAGAGCCCGGCCAAAAGTGTCCATCGTGTTATGGTGGCGGCTTAAAAAATCTTTTGGCCAAAACTAGATCTGCTGGCTATATGTGTGATCTGGTGATGGGAACTGTTAATGTGTGATTGGTGAGAAGTGGAGTTTTTCCAAGAGAGAGCGGTGGGACTGTGGACAGTTCGAGGGGTGGAGGCGGGGCTGGGGTGGATCCTGGGTGGAGTCTCAAGGGGGCCCCGAAAATTTTGCCAGTATGGGGCCCCGAAATTTCTAGTGGCAGCCCTGTCCAGGGGCGCCGATGGGTTGGCATGACAAACGGGGTTCTGCAGGAGACCCCTGTGGTTGTCACTGCTGACCTGCTATGAATGTCACCTCGTGGCTGGCATTCATAGCAGATGAGCATTTCTGCTACACAGAGCAGTGTAATTTCTCCATCTCCTCCATTGCTGGCATCTGAGGGAATCGCATTGCACTCAGCTGATATCTGTGTGCAGTGCGATGTTTCACATGCACCCATAGACTTATATGGGTGCGTGCGATCCTAATTTGGTATACAATCGCAGCATGCTGCGTTTTCTTTTTTCTATTTGATCGCAACCTGATCGGAGCAGGAAAAAAAAAACACCATTGAGAACAGAAGCATAGGATTAAATTGGTACGAATGCAATCAGATTTTTAATCAGATTGCATTAGTCCAATTTAATGACAAGTGGGAGCGAGCCCTTACACTCCTGGGCTCCCACCTGTCAGATATCTACAGTATAAACTGGCAATGCCATAAATGTCTCATATGTCTCTTAAATCTTACTATGACCATTGGAAGGTGTACAGTCAAAGCCTAGGGACAGACAAGGTTGTACACATCTGCTTTAGATTACAAGGTGCATTTCTTTTTACTCCAGAGGAGGGAATTTGTGCCTATTTTACTTTTTTTTTTTAACAGAGGTTATTGATAAATAACAAGCATTATAGATATTGATGATTTATTCTATGCTCTCTTGGCTATGCTGTTAGCTTAGGATTATTATCTCTTCATCATACAGGCTATGCTTGTATTCTGCCCAATTCTTTGCATTTCTGTCATCCATTATGTATCCTAAAGCAAAACATGGCCCCATAGCCATGATCTGTTCTGGTGACTACATCATTAGAAGAATCTTGGCCTGCGAGTTAAAACATGCAATGGGGACATCTCACAGCATATGATTAGCATTATAGTAGCTGCAGGTAACCCCATTATACATGGCCAGATGTGGCAACCAAAGTGACTGTCTATGAGACACCTATCTGCCAACCCTGCCAGTCAGTGGGGGTGGCGTTATACAGAGCTCAAGAATATGGAGGACGACATTGCAGCAGGTTACTAGTCTTCTAGTGTTAATCTCCTGCTGATAAAACTGATTTTATTAAAACTGCAGCAAGCAGACCAGTAAGTGGCACATCCCTGGAAGCAGGCTTTATTGTCTCTACAACATGCTGCTCTCAGATTAGGTGGAAAACGGGCTAAAAGATACACTTTAAAATAAATACAATTTAGCATACTGTGGTCTAAGTACTCTGGGTCACATACCCCTATGGCCGGTTTCACACATCCGCGAAACATGGACTGTGCTCGGATTGGAAACCTGGTCTGACCGCCAGGTCGTCCGACCTGAGATAACTGCATATGTGAAGCAATTCACTCATGGTCAGGCCAGGTCTCCAGTTTCGAGCACGGTCTGTGTGTCATGGATGTGTGACACCAGCCTAAGCCATTATAAAGTTTTAAGCAGCAATAAACTACACATTAATTCCTCCACATTCAGTCATACACCCTTCTGTAAGTATTTTAGATGAAGGTGTCTGTACTGCAAGCCCAGAACTAATATCCATACATCCATATTCAAACACCTTTCTGGAGTTTCCATTTATATGCTTTTTAGCCAGTTGGTGTATATTCTACCTCTGCTGCACACAAATGCTATGCAAATAAATAGCTCTATGTGTCATCCGATCAGTGCCATGGTTATACAGGAGGCAGTCACCTTCCCGACTGTGTGATCACAGTGGTTGTGCTGAGCAGAGCATGCGCACAATGTCGATGAAATAGAAAATAGGAAGCCACAGACTGAGCAAACACACAGCGTAGTGATGTGAAGCCACAAACTGAGCAAACACACAGCGTAGTGATGTGAAGCCACAAACTGAGAGAGCGCACAGAGTAGTCATGTGAAGCCACAGACTGAGCGAAGACACAGAGTAGTGATGTGAAGCCACAAACTGAGCGAAGACACAGAGTAGTGATGTGAAGCCACAGACTGAGCATAGACCCAGAGTAGTCATGTGAAGCCACAGACTGAGCATAGACCCAGAGTAGTCATGTGAAGCCACAGACTGAGCGTAGACCCAGAGTAGTCATGTGAAGCCACAGACTGAGCGAAGACACAGAGTAGTGATGTGAAGCCACAAACTGAGCAAACACACAGCGTAGTGATGTGAAGCCACAAACTGAGCGAGCGCACAGAGTAGTCATGTGAAGCCACAGACTGAGCATAGACCCAGAGTAGTCATGTGAAGCCACAGACTGAGCGTAGACCCAGAGTAGTCATGTGAAGCCACAGACTGAGCGTAGACCCAGAGTAGTCATGTGAAGCCACAGACTAAGCGTAGACCCAGAGTAGTGATGTGAAGCCACAGACTGAGTGAAGACACATTAATAATGTGAAGCCACAGACTGAGCACGCACAGAGTAGTCATGTGAAGCCACAGACTGAGCGAAGACACAGTAGTCATGTGAAGCCACAGACTGAGCGAGCGCACAGAGTAGTCATGTGAAGCCACAGACTGAGCGAAGCCACAGAGTAGTCATGTGAAGCCACAGACTGAGCGAAGACACAAAAGAGTCAGTAACCCCAGATGATGAAGCCACAGACTGGAAGACACAGAGTAGTCATGTGAAGCCACAGACTGAAGCAAACACACGAGTAGTATGTGAAGCCACAGACTGAGCGAAGACACGAGTAGTCATGTGAAGCCACAGACTAAGTAGACCCAGAGTAGTCATGTGAAGCCACAGACTGACGAATACACACAGAGTAGTATGTGAAGCCACAGACTGAGCGAACACCAGAGTAGTCATGTGAAGCCACAACTGAGCGAAGACACAGAGTAGTAATGTGAAGCCACAGACTGAGCGAACACACAGAGTAGTCATGTGAAGCCACAGACTACGAAGACACAGAGTAGTCATGTGAAGCCACAGCCCCCCCCCCCCCCCCCCCCCCCCCCCCCCCCCCCCAAAAAAAAAAAAAAAAAAAAAAAAAAAAAAAAAAAAAAAAAAAAAAAAAAAAAAAAAAAAAAAAAAAAAAAAAAAAAAAAAAAAAAAAAAAAAAAAACTGAGCGAGACTCAAGTAGTCATGTGAAGCCACAGACTGAGCGAACAACAGAGTAGTCATGTGAAGCCACAAACTGAGCGAGCGCACAGAGTATCATGTGAAGCCACAGATGAGCGTAGACCCAAGTAGTCATGTGAAGCCACAGACAGCATAGACCCAGAGTAGTCATGTGAAGCCACAGACTGAGCGTAGACCCAGAGTATATGTGAAGCCACAGACTAGTGAGACACATTATATGTGAAGCCACAGACTGAGCAAGACCCAGTAGTCATGTGAAGCCACAGACTGAGCGAAGACCCAGAGAAGTCATGTGAAGCCACAGACTGAGCATAGACCCAGATAGTCATGTGAGCCACAGACTGAACTAGACCCAGAGTAGTATGTGAAGCCACAGACTAAGAAGACACATTATAATGTGAAGCCACAGACTGAGCGAACACAATAGTATGTGAAGCCACAACTGAGCAGCGCACAGAGTAGTCATGTGAAGCCACAGACTGAGCGTAGACCCAGAGTAGTCATGTGAAGCCACAGACTGAGCATAGACCCAGAGTAGTCATGTGAAGCCACAGACTAAGCGTAGACCCAGAGTAGTCATGTGAAGCCAAGATATTAGCAACGACACCAGTGAGTAGCCACACAAACATTATGTACACAACAGGCCAAATATAACAGGAGACCATATATTACCACAGACTGAACCATAGTATGGAAGTAAGCCAACTGTGAAGAAAAAAAGCATGAGAAGACAGAGCATGAGCCACATAGCAGCCAAGATAACACAGACAAACAAGATGGACCACGACCCAGAGTATATGTGAACCACAACGAAACATAAGAAGCCCAAGAGACAGATGTACACACGCAACAGGACTGTAAGCAAAGCAGCCAAGTAGATGTAAGCACACAGAGACCAAGTGTCATGTGAACCACAGACACAACCAATAGTAGTGAAGCCACACTGAGAGACCAAGTAATTGAACCACAAAGAGCCAAATAGTAAGCACAGACAGCAAGACCAGTATCATGTAAGCCACAACACAACCAGAGATCATGTAAGCCACAACTAGCAGCCAGATAGTCATTGAAGCACATGAGAGACAGTAAGCCCAGACTGGAGACATAATAAGCCACAGTGACGAACGTTGAACAACGAGGAACATTGTAAGCACAACAGCAGCAGATCAGAAGCCAACTGACAACAGATATGAAGCCAACAAACCAGTATATGAACCAACGAACATATATGTGAAGCCAGAGCCAAGCCAGTGAACACACAAACAGAGTATTGTGAAGCCACACTAGCAATAGTGAAGCCAGGAGACAATAGAAGCCACATGAGCGAGACCAGTAGTCATGTGAAGCCACAAGAGCGAAGACCAGAGAGTCATGTAAGCCACAGACTGGTAGACAAGATAGGAAGCCACAGTAGATGAACCAGTACTGAGAACCACAGACTGAGCGAAGACCCAGAGAGTCAGTGAAGCCACAGACTGAGCGAGACCCAGATAGTAGTAAGCCACAGACTGAGCTGAAGACACAGATATCATGTGAAGCACAGACTGAGCAAGCCATAGTCATGTGAAGCCACAGACTGAGCAAGACCAGAGTAGTCATGTGAAGCCACAGACTGAGCGAGCCCAGAGTAGTCATGTGAAGCCACAGACTGAGCGAGACCAAGTACAGTGAAGCCACAGACTAGCGAAGACCCAGAGTAGTCATGTGAAGCCACAGACTGAGTAGACCAGAGTATCATGTGAAGCCACAGACTAGCGAAGACCCAATATGACCCAATGAGCAAGCCAGTAGTATGTGAAGCCACAGACTGAGAGAAGGAAGACACTGAGAGTATGTGAAGCCACAGACTGAGTGAAGACCCAGTAGTCATGTGAAGCCACAGACTGAGCGAAGACACAGAGAGTCATGTGAAGCCACGACTGAGCGAGACCACAGAGTAGTCATGTGAAGCCACAGACTGACGAAGACCAGAGTAGTCATGTGAAGCCACAGACTGACGAACCACAGTAGTCATGTGAAGCCACAGACTGAGCAAGACACAGAGTAGTGATGTGAAGCCACAAACTGAGCGAAGACACAGAGTAGTCATGTGAAGCCACAGACTAAGCGTAGACCCAGAGTAGTCATGTAAAGCCACAGACTGAACGAACACACAGAGTAGTTATGTGAAGCCACAGACTGAACGAACACACAGAGTAGTCATGTGAAGCCACTAACTGAGCACACAGAGTAGTCATGTGAAGCCACAGACTGAGCGAAGACACAGAGTAGTCAAGTGAAGCCACAGACTAAGCGAAGACACAGAGTAGTCATGTGAAGCCACAGACTAAGCGAAGACAGAGTAGTCTTGTGAAGCCACAGACTAAGCGAAGACACAGAGTAGTCATGTGAAGCCACAGACTAAGCGAAGACACAGAGTAGTCATGTGAAGCCACAGACTGAAGCGATCGACACACAGAAGTAGTCATGTGAAGCCACAGACTAAGCGAAGACACAGAGTAGTCATGTGAAGCCACACACTAAGCGAAGACAAAGAGAAGTCATGTGAAGCCACAGACTGAGCGAAGACACAGAGTAGTCATGTGGAGCCACAGACTGAGCGAAGACACAGTAGTCATGTGAAGCCACAGACTGAACGAACACACAGAGTAGTCATGTGAAGCCACAGACTGAGCGAACACACAGAGTAGTCATGTGAAGCCACAGACTGAGCGAACACACAGAGTAGTCATGTGAAGCCACAGACTGAGCGTAGACCCAAAGTAGTCATGTGAAGCCACAGACTGAGCAAACACACAGAGTAGTCATGTGAAGTTCCTGCTGCACTGATGTAAGGAGGTAATGTTAGCACACTGCCTGTGATAAGCCTTTATTTCAGCTATTCTTTCCATGTATAAAAAGAATTGCTTGGAACTCAGGGAGCCATCACATATTTAACATAAAAATCCCTTTAAAATAATATCTTTATAAGGTATGTATTAAAACTGTGAACTACACACAAACAAAAAAACAAACAAAATCAATTTGGGTAACATGTGACTTACAGTTGTGCTCAAAAGTTTGCATACCCTGGCAGAATTTTTGCTTTCTTGCCCTTTTTTCAGAGATAGCACCAAAACTTTTTCTCCACTCATGGTTAGTGGTTGGGTGAAGCCATTTATTGTCAAACTACTGTGTTTTCTCTTTTTAAATCATAATGACAACCCAAAACATCCGTGGACAATCCGTGTCCCATCTGTACTTCCTGCGTCACCAGCTCCCTGTCAGCCCCTCGTCTGGTTCCAATCAGGAAAGGTGACGGGAGTGCCAGCCTAACAGCTCCCGCCCCAGTCTTAGACCCCGAATGCTTCCTGGAGATGGCCCTGCTGAGCTGGTGCACATCTGCACTATTCTCCAGCCTGGGGCCCCTTACTGCCTGCAACTGTCTCCTATACTGCATGCCTCCTGCCCTTGGGCAAGCTGCCCGGGCTTCTGGCTCTAATCAGGAAGTATCCTGACTATACTTCCCTACTCTGTGCTGTTCCTCCCATTTAGTTAACCCCTGTGCTGCTTGTACTCTATTTTCACTCTATGCTATTCTATCCCTTAACTCTATAATGCCCCCTCTACTCTAATCCCTATGGCTCTATGCTATCTAAGATACTTATCTTAACCCTATTTCTATGCAGTACACATTACAACAACACATAGCACATTTGCATTACAGTACATGACATCACAGTATATAAACATTAATAAACCAGGAGGTGCTGCATGTGATCCTGCGAACAGCGACCATGACAGAAGGCACGCGAGGTTCCCCGCCACCTCCTTACATCTATCAGGATGCCGTAGGACAGGGGTCGACAAAGTTGTTCAGAATCTAAGAGCCAGCCAAAAAATTTAGGAGCCAGAATTTTTGCCTGCCCATTATCATCATCATTGCCTCCCCTCATCATCATTGCCTGCCCATCATCATCATCATCATTGCCTCCCTATCATCATCATTGCCTCCCCATTAATATCATCATCATCATTGCCTTCCCATTATCATTGCCTCCCCATCATCATCATTATCATTGCCTCCCCATTAATATCATCATCATTGCCTTCCCATTATCATTGCCTCCCCATCATCATCATTATCATTGCCTCCCCATTAATATCATCATCATCATTGCCTTCCCATTATCATTGCCTCCCCATCATCATCATTATCATTGCCTCCCCATTAATATCATCATCATTGCCTTCCCATTATCATTGCCTCCCCATTAATATCATCATCATCATTGCCTTCCCATTATCATTGCCTCCCCATCATCATCATTATCATTGCCTCCCCATTAATATCATCATCATCATTGCCTTCCCATTATCATTGCCTCCCCATCATCATCATTGCCTCCTCACCACCATCACTGCCTCCCCCCACCACCATCACACATACAGCACCGCAGGCAGCACTCTCTCACATACACACACGCAGGCACACACACACGCCTCACCTGTCTGGCGTCTGCGCGCTCTCTGCCACAGCCGGCCGCTGAATTATGACGTCATTCAGCGGCGCTGCTGTGAGAGAGGAAGCGCCCTGGAGCTGCGGCAGCGGAGGCACGGGGAGAGGTAAGTATTGCGCCGGCTGCTGCTGGGGCCCTGAGCAAGCGGTAATCTCTGTACTGCCCAGTCCTTCAATAGTGAATATATATTTATTCAGGTACAAAGATAGGAGGTAACGACAAGCGTAGAAAGATGACATCCATTCAGGTACGAGGAGAGTTGACCAGAGGGTCACAACCTGGCTTCATCTTCCAGGGCCGACTATGCCACCTGTAGCATGCACAGAGAGAAGGTAACAACAAGCTTAGGAAGATGACAGTCTCTTCTGGTACAAGGCCAGTTGACCGAAAGATAACACAGCTTACAACTGGCATTTCTTATAGCTTAGGATCTTAGCATCTTGTCTTTCAGCTTGCAAAGTGAATGTAAAAATGAACAGGAACTTCTTGTGTGTTTTTCTTTAACAGTAAAGACGTACAATTTAACACTATTGAGACAGAAACTCGATATCAGTGAATTCAGACAATTAAGACGTCATAATTATGTTCTCTGTCTTCGCAGCACCTGTGATCCTAGCATGCGAGAGAAGGGGTTCACAGTAAACTGACATTCGTATTAAACTCTTACAGAGTTTGAGCTGACTGTCATTAGCATAATTGAGCGGATTCTCTTGCATGAAAGAATCTACGACAGTCTGACTGCAGCCTAAAATTAATGGGGGTCGCTCCCTCCACCGCGTCAATAGCTGGCATAATGCAGTCAGTAACTCTCTTGGTAGTCACCAAATCAAGACTTATCCATCAGACTGCCAGATAGAGATGTGTAATTCATCATTACACAGAGCTCAACTTCAACAATTCCACTGCGCCACATTCCAATGTTGGCATGCTGTACATCACTCTATCCAATTCTTGGCATTGCGCCTGGTGATATAAGGCTTGCATGCAGCTGCTTGACCATGGAAACCCATCCATACCATGAAGATCCTGGGCACAGATTTTGTGATGATGTTAATTCCAGAGGAGGTTTGGACTCTGCAGTCATTGAATCAGTAGAGTTTGTGACTTATGCATTGTGCTCCTCAGCACTCGGTGACCCCAATCTGTGACTTTACATGGTCTGATACTTAGTGACCAAGTTGCTGTGTTTGCTAAACAAGTCCTTCCCCTGAGGAGCAATGCGCTCAACACTTCTTTATATTGAGCTTTGTTATCTTGATCAGTGCGTATGTATAGTAATGCAGTGACAGATGACAAAAAGAATAAAAACGTATTCAGTGCTTTACTCACTAGAGAAGGATGCAATGTGTGTCTCGCTAAGAAAAAGCAGAGCTCAGGGCATTCAACAGTTATTTGTTACTGGACCCTGACTGTTAATGGAGCAGCCACCCCTGACCTCCTGCGAGCAATGGCTCTAGACAGAGCTGAGAAAGTGTGTGCGAGCAGGGAGGCGTACAAACCTGGCTCAGCTACATCAGTTCTGTAGAATGGAGAAATGGACCCACATTGTAACAGCTTATTGTGAAATCCATGTGTAAAGCTGCATGAAACACTTGACCTGTGTTAGTTCATTTACAGGCAATGCAACTATACTATATACTAACCACGTGTATGTAACTTCTGAGATACTGGGATTGTGATGAAAGAATAAAAGCTGTACACACAAACCAAAAAAACAAACCAAAAACAGTTAGGATAACTCTCTATATAACATAAAGTGAACCGTGTAAATATGAACGTATCCTCTGTCAAGTGTTAGGTCCTCCCTAGTATATAAGGGGCTTTTATTCCCTAGATAAAACTCAGTAATGCCTGCCTTACCACGAAAGTTGGCACCCTAAATTATTAGCGATAATAGCGCCCCCGCTCCTCAACGGCTGTCCTTATGTAACTCTAAGTCACCCTGACAAATATAGTCGAGCAGTTAAAGATAAGGCAATTAATACAAAAGTACTTACATTAACCAAAACACTTAAAAAATAGGGCAACCATCTATATAAGAAAAAGTTATATTGTGCAGATATGAATGCATGCTCTATAGAGGGGGTGGATCCCCCAAAAGGAAAAATTAATATAACAAGGGCTATTTGACTCTAGGTAGACCTAAATTTTTGCTTGCCTTACCACAGAGGTTGGCACCCTACCTCCTCGACAACTGTCCTTTGGTAGCCCTACGGCAGGGTTCGACAAACCCGGGCGCCAGGTCCCAGTGGCGCCTAGAAAATCATGCCTGGCGCCCGGGGAATTAAAGAGGAAAAAAAAAAAATTTTACTCAGCTGATTAGCAGCTCCTCCTGCGCCGTCTGCAGGGCCGGCGTCAGCACCCGGCACACCCGGGCAAGTGTCGGGGCCCTGAGCGGTGTCAGCGCCGCCACTGGACCATCTCACATTTGAAGTCACTTTGAAGGATCTATATGGCAGAAAATACCCAAAAGTGACACCATTCTAAAAACTGCACCCCTCAAGGTACTCAAAACCACATTCAAGAAGTTTATTAACCCTTCAGGTGCTTCACAGGAGCTGAAGCAACGTGGAAGGAAAAAATGAATATTTAACTTTTTAGTCACAAAAATGATCTTTTACAAACTTTTTTTTTTTTAACAAGGGTAAAAGGAGAAAATGGACAGATAAGTTGTTGTACAATTTCTCCTGAGTACGCCAATACCCCATATGTGGGGAAAAACCACTGATTGGGCACACGGCAGAGCTCGTAAGGGAAGGAGCGCCGTTTGACTTTTTCAAACAAAAATTGGCTGGAATTGAGATTGGACGCCATGTCGCGTTTGGAGAGTCCCTGATACGCCTAAACAGTGGAAAGCCCCCACAAGTGACACCATTTTGGAAACTAGACCCCCTATGGAACTTAGCTAGATCTGTTTGTGAGCACTTTGAACCCCCAAGTGTTTAACAAAAGTTTAAATGATTTTTCCCAAGGAAATTGGACCCCAAAAGTTGTTGTCCAATTTGTCCTGAGTACGCTGATACCTTATATGTGGAGGGGGAACTGTATGGGCACACGTCGGGGCTCGGAAGGGAAGTAGTGACGTTTTGGATTGCAGACTTTGATGTAATGTCCTGCCGGCGTCATGTCGCATTTGGAGAGCCCCTGATGTACCTAAACAGTGGAAACCCCCCACAAGTGACCCCATTTTGGAAAATAGACCCCACAAGGAACTGATCTAGATGTGTGGTGAGCGCTATGAAGCCCCAAGTGCTTCACAGAATTTATAACGTACAGCCGTAAAAAGAAAAAATCATTTTTTTTTTTTACAAAAATGATATTTTTGCCCCCAATTTTTTATTTTCCCAAGGGTAACAGGACAAATTGCACAATAACTCTTGGGGTCCAATTTCTTCTGAGTACGCTGATACCCCATATGTGGGGGTAAAATACTATTTGGGCGCATGGCAGAGCTCAGAATTGAAGGAGCACCGTTTGACTTTTTCAACGCAGAATTGGCTGGAATTGAGATCAGACGCCATGTCACATTTGGAGAGCCCCTGATGTGCCTAAACAGCGGAAACCCCCCAATTCTAACTCCAACTCTAACCCCAGCACACCCCTAACCCTAGTCCCAACCCTAACCATAACCCTAACCACAAACCTAACCCTAACACACCCCTAACCCTAATCCCAACCCTAACCCTAATCCTAACTTTAGCCTCAACCCTAACCCTAACTTTAGCCGCAACCCTAACCCTAACCCTAATTGGAAAATGGAAATAAATACATTTTTTTAATTTTATTATTTTTCCCTAACTAAGGGGGTGATAAAGGGGGGTTTGATTTACTATTTATAGCGGGTTTTTATGATTGGCAGCTGTCACGCTAAAAGACGCTTTTTATTGCAAAAAATAGTTTTTTGCATCACCACATTTTGAGAGCTATAATTTTTGCATATTTTGGCCCACAGAGTCATGTGAGGTCTTATTTTTTGCGATGTGAGTTGACGTTTTTATTGGTGCCATTTTTGAGCACGTGACTTTTTTGATCACTTTTTATTTCGATTTTTGGGAGGTTAGTGCCGCTATGTAACGGATGCCGTCAGCGCATTGCCATTGACTCAATGTGAACCCGGCCTTACAGAGGAATCCTACTGACCCATCAACATGGTGCCAATTGCTGACAGTCAGCTTCATGCTGGATCTCTACACTACTGAATCAGGAGCCTCAGGACAATACCACTGGTATACTATCTCTCAGTTCTGAGGCATACGCATACCACAGCCAAGTGAGACACTGATTGTTTACCTCAGAGAGTGACGCAGGCAGGGCTTAGGCGCTGCACTGTGCCAGCAGTCATTGAGGATGATGTGGAAACAAATGGCTGGCACAGTGCAGCGCCTGAGCCCTGCCTGCGTCACTCTCTGGCTGTAAACAATCCCTCCCCGGTGGACAGATGAGCGCTGCATACAGTACCCGGCTCTCACTCCAACAGATGATGATCCCATCCTGCTTGTCTCGCTCTCACATTTTCCCTCCTCACCATCCACAAGTTATAAACTTTTTTTTCTTTACTTCAGGGCTTCATTCCCAGATCCTGCCTGTCTCGTGGAGTGGAGCGGCAGCAGCGTCAGCTCATGTGAGAGCGAGACAGGCAGGATCTGGGATCTCATCATCTGTTGGAGTGAGAGCCGGGTATTGTATCCAGCGCTCCATACAATACCCGGCTCTCACTGAGCGAGACAGGCAGGATCTGGGGATCTCATCATGGGATCTGTTCAACAGATGATGATCCCGCGGCTTGATGCGTCGCCGTTCTGTCTCCCGAGAACGAGTAACCTGCTGCTGTCAGCGGTCATTTCCGGCAGTCAGCTGACTTACAACACGTCACTTCCAGTGGAACGTGACGTGTGGCTGCGAGAAAGTGTGGGAGGTCCCCGGGGTTTCCGCATGTACGCTTCTATTGCGGGACAGTAAGCCTCACGGCCGGGACAGCGGGACAGGGACCCGAAATCAGGACTGTCCCGCTGAATCCGGGACAGTTGGGAGGTGTGATGTACCTGTGTTAATACCTGTATGTGTTAGGGACAGTAATAGGGACAGTTAAGGGTATGCCACACTAAACAATATCGCTAACGGGATCGCTAAAAAACGTCACTATTTAGCGATCCCGTTAGCGATATTGTTCAGTGCGGCAGCTTCCAGCGACGAGCTTCCTGCTGTGATCTCGCTCGTCGCTGGAATTGTTCCGGACCCTATTTCATCGCTGGCGCTCCCGCTGGGTAAGTATCTAATCGCTGTGTGGCACCTTTTCTTAGCGATTTAGCGGTACTTTTGTACCGCTAAAGTCGTTAAGAAGATCGCTAACGGCGATAGCGTCGTTAACTATATCGCTAAATGTGGTCGCATTTAGCGATATAGAAACAATCCCGCTAGCGATCTCATTAGTATGCAACGCTAACGAGATCGCTAGCGGGATAGCTTAGTGTGGCAGTACCTTTAGTGTCAAAGTTAAGTCAGTGTAGCTTTGGGTAGTGCAGTGGGGCCACTATAGAGCAGATCTAGATATGGAGATTAGATAAGATAAGAAACCAGAGTAGTAATAGTTAAATGTTGAAACTTATTGGAAGTTAGCTGGTGGGAGGATTCAGCGAGAGGTGAGAAAAAGTTCTGGGAGAAATTAGTTGTTGTGGTCAGGAGAGAGATACAAGAGGAACTGGAAAGGAGAGTTCTGAAGAATGAAAGACTGTGGAGCACAGGTGGATCTAGGCAGCCTGAAAGGATCGGTGGCTAGGCTGTGGGTTAACTTCCGGGACCTACAGTCCGACCAGGATTTGCAGTGGCAACCTGAATTTTCGCCCAAGATAGGAAAAGTAGACGGGGAGCACCTAGTATCAGCTAGCTGGACTGACCAGGGAACTGCGGGACTGGATGCCACATTGCCAGAAGTCATGTTGAGAGGAAAGACCAGGGAGAACTCAGGAGGAGAAGGCCTTATGTCTTATGAAGATTGTTGGATTAAGTCTGTTATGAAGATGCACGCGTTGAGTAAAGTTTTATTGAAAATGAATATGGACTTTGAGAATATCTGTGTGTGTTTGCGACGGATAGGAGCCCTGAATGCTGATGAGACTCCTGACCCACAGGTGGGTGAACTATATGACACACACAGTACACCACAAGATGGACATGATATTTCTGTAGCGGAGCGTCAGGGTGTGATGACGAAGCAGCAGCAGACCCTCGGTACGGCTACCACCCTGGCCCCCGTTACAGAGGGCCCTATGAATCTGGAGGTCCATTGAGGGGCCCTAATAAAATGGTGGGCATTGTTGTAGCCTATAACCACCCTTAGGTCCCTTTCACATGGCCCATATTATTCTATGCATTCTCTTTGTTTTCTAACAGGTAGAATATGTTCCATTAAAGACATGTTTACATCTCTATTTTTATGGTCGATCGATCTGCAAAACAAATCTGAGACCAGTCCAATTTTCATCCGATGTGTAGATAAAGAACACCTACTGAAGTTGATGAGTTAGTTAAAAAAATGGACAGAACTAACCATGTTGCTTGTACTGCCTGTTTTCCGGTTTCTAAAGAAGGGGAAGCTAGGTTAGGAAACCTTTAGCCTTTTGTTTTGCATATAAAAAAAATATACCACAATGAACTGAAAAACTGAGAGAACGACTAAAATCGGATGAAAATTAAAAAAACATACACTGCTTAAAATCTGACATATGAAGAGGGCCTTGGGCCTTAATCAGATGTCAATGACCTTTCATGAATGCAAAAAAATGTCCGATTTTGGTCATTTTGTACCATCAGAGTTGCATCAGTTTTTCTCGTATGCCAAATAAATACATAGATTGAAAAGCTTATCCTATGATAACAGTGTTTAACCCCTTTCCAACATCGGGCGTAAATGTACGCCGATGTCAGACACCCTCCCATTGATGTGGGCTCCGGCGGTGAGCCCACATCTTTCCTGGCACATGTCAGCTGTTTTAAACAGCTGAAATGTGCCCGGCACAGCCGCGGGTGGACTCGCGATCTACCCGTGGCTATTAACCCATTAAATGCCGCTGTCAAACACTGACAGTGGCATTTAAAATGCAATTACGGCAATCACATTGAAAATCGGCCCATCGGTGACCCCCAAGTGATCGCGTATCGCCGATGGGTTGGCATGATAACCAGAGGTCTCCTGGAGATCTCTATGATTGTCACTGCCGGCTTTCTGTGAGCGCTGCCCGGTGGTCAACATTCATAGCAAGTGAGTAATTCAGCTACTTACAGGCAATTTGATCATAGCCTGTACGTAGCAGAGTCGATCGGATTATGGCAGCTTCTACTCTCCCATGGAGACTATTGAAGCATGCCAAAAGTGAAAAATAGTTTTTAAAAATATTTAAAAAAAATAGAAAAAGTTCAAATTACGCCCTATTCAAAATAAAACAATAAAAAAAATCAAATATACACATATTTGGTATCACCGCGTTGAGAATCGCCCGATCTATCAATAAAAAAGGATTAACCTGATTGCTAAACGGCGCAGCGAGAAAAAAGTTAAAATGTCAGAATTACTTTTTTTGGTCGCCATGACATTGCATTAAAATGCAATGTAACTAATGATCAAAAGATTGTATCTGCACTAGTGTTGAGCGATACGATAATGCAAATATCGGCTATCGGCCGATATTAGCTCTATCGCCTTTCGATAATTCATAGTAACACAGTTATTAAGGTTGAAGGAAGACTTTAAGTCCATCTAGTTCAACCCATATCCTATCCTAACCTGCCCTAACATGTTGATCCAGAGGAAGGCAAAAAAACCCCAAGTGGCAAACAGTAAGCTTCACATTGGGGAAAAAAATTCCTTCCCGACTCCACATACGGCAATCAGACTAGCTCCCTGGATCAACGCTGTATCTAGGAAACTAGTGAATATAGCCTGTAATATTATACTTTTCAAGAAAGGCATCCAGTCCCCTCTTAAATTTTAGTAAGGAATCACTCATTACAACATTAGACGGCAGAGAGTTCCATAGTCTCACTGCTCTTACAGTAAAGAATCTGCATCTGTGATTATGGCTAAACCTTCTTTCCTCCAGACGTAGAGGATGCCCCCTCGTCCCCGTCACAGGTCTAAGAGTAAAAAGATCATTAGAAAGGTCTTTGTACTGTCCCCTCATATATTTATACATTGTAATAAGATCACCCCTAAGCCTTCGTTTTTCCAAACTAAATAACCCCAAGTGTAATAACCTGTCTTGGTATTGCAGACCCCCCAGTTCTCTAATAACCTTGGTCGCTCTTCTCTGCACCCGCTCCAGTTCAGCTATGTCTTTCTTATACACCGGAGACCAGAACTGCACACAGTATTCTAAGTGTGGTCGCACCAGTGACTTGTATAGAGGTAAAATTATGTTCTCCTCATGAGCATCTATGCCTCGTCTAATGCATCCCATTATTTTATTTGCCTTGGCAGCAGCTGCCTGACATTGGCCACTAAATTTGAGTTTGTCGTCCACCCATACACCCAAGTCTTTTTCAGTGACAGTTTTGCCCAGTGTTTTACAATTAAGCACATAATTATACATCTTATTTGTTCTACCCAAGTGCATGACCTTACATTTATCCCCATTAAAGCTCATTTGCCATTTATCAGCCCAAGCTTCTAGTTTACATAAATCCTCCTGTAATATAAAATTATCCTCCTCTGTATTTATTACCCTGCAGAGTTTAGTGTCATCTGCAAATATTGAAATACTACTCTGTATGCCCCCTACAAGGTCATTAATAAATATGTTAAAGAGAAGCGGCCCCAATACTGACCCCTGTGGTACCCCACTGCTAACCGTGACCCAGTCCGAGTGTGCTCCATTAATAACCACCCTTTGTTTCCTATCCATGAGCCAGTTCTTAACCCACTTACACATATTTTCCCCTATCCCCATTGTTCTCATTTTATGTATCAACCTTTTGTGTGGCACTGTATCAAATGCTTTTGAGAAGTCCATGAACACCACGTCCACTGCATTCCCTTGGTCCAGTCCTGAACTTACCCCTTCATAAAAGCTTATCAGATTAGTCTGACAAGAACGGTCCCTCGTAAACCCATGCTGATACTGTGTCATGAGGTTATTCAGCTTCAGATACTCCAAAATAGTATCCCTTAAAAAACCCTCCAGGATTTTACCCACAGTAGATGTTAAGCTCACTGGCCTATAATTTCCAGGTTCAGTTTTTGCCCCCTTTTTGAATATTGGCACCACATTTGCTATACGCCAGTCCTGTGGTACAGACCCAGTTATTATGGAATCTTTAAAGATTAAAAATAATGGTCTATCTATAACTGTACTTAATTCCTGCAGTACTCGGGGGTGTATCCCATCCGGACCCGGGGATTTGTCAACTTTAGTGATTTTTAGACGCCGCCGTACTTCCTGCTGGGTTAAGCATGTGACATTTAATGGAGAAATTTTTTTATCTCTGATCATGTTATCTGTCATGGGATTTTCTTGTGTAAATACAGTTGAAAAAAAGTCATTTAGCATATTGGCTTTTTCCTCATCCTCATCCACCATTTCACCCAGACTATTTTAAAGGGGACCAACACTATCATTTTTTAGTTTCTTGCTATTTATGTAGTTAAAGAATATTTTGGGATTATTTTTACTTTCTCTGGCAATGAGTCTCTCTGCCTCAATCTTTGCTGTCTTGATTTGCTTTTTACAGAATTTATTCAGTCTTCTGTATTTATTTAATGCCTCTTCACTACCTACTTGCTTTAATTCCCTAAACGCTTTCTTTTTGTCCCTTATTGCGCCCCTTACAGCTCTATTTAGCCATAGTGGTTTCCTCCTAATTCTAGCATGTTTATTCCCTTATTTTCGTCTAGCATGTTTCGATATTTTCGTCTTATCGAATACCGGAATCGGATTTGTCACTGTCACTGTGAGTGTCCGTCGGTCGGGTCTGTCAGGAGTCAGCGGCACTTACCTGGCAGAAGATCTCTGGCGGTCACGTCCTGGACTGCTTGATGGCCGCCATTATCTTCTCCCTGGCGGTCACATGCAGTTTTTCGCGATAACTGCAGTGACTGCAGGGTAATCCCGGCCGTAGAGCAGTCAGTCCGATGACGTCACCGCCGGGGAAGCAGGTAATCAGCTGTGCTGCGCCGGGATGACAGGCTCTGCCTGTCATTCTGATGTAGCAGAGCTGGATCGTTGTGGGACACTCGTTACTATGGACTGCGTCGGTCAGGTGGTATACTTTTTTTTTTTCATTTTTTTACAGGAGATCGATGGCGTCGCAGGATGAGACAGTAATAAAAGAAATGAAAACTGTGTTTTTTTTTTTTATTAAATTAAAAAACTTTTTTAGGAACATTCACCCGTCCGGGTACATAAACAAGTTAACTATTTACATACAGGGACCCTGTCCGGGTTATTTAAACTTCTTTGGCTGGCCTCTTCCAGGTACCACCTGGTACTCTTCTTGAGATTGCCAAACATCCGAGGCACCAAGGACCACCAGGACCTGATGACGTCGTGTGGCCTGTACAGTGACGTCGTGACCCGCTATCTGGGTCTGTGTGGCCACCTCTTTCATCTCCCTCCGGGTCTGGAGTCCTATGTCCCGGACTGTACGAACCCCAGGGTGCCTAACAGGCGCCGGGTACGGGCCAGCTATACTTATCATGTCCATAGCTGGGGCTGCTGAGGAGACCACTGAGGGAGGCTGGGGAGATTTACGGCGTGGGGTGGGCACTTTTGCAGAGGCCTGGATGTGGGAGGCTGAAGGCTTCGAGGGTCTCACAGGTTCCTGACACACTGGGGAGTAGGGGTCGCACCTGGTAACATTTAGGGCGTACCACCCATTGTAACCCCAGTGTCGGGTGTAAGTCACCAAGTCTCCTGGCAACAGGTCCCTCCCGGGTGTCCTTCTGGGAGGTGAGCCTCCACGTCCCGCCGGGTCACAAAGACTTCTAAATAAAGTCCAGGCTCCTTGATGAAGCCCCAACCACCTTTCAATTTAAAGCTCCGTACTGCACCCTTACGCCGCAGCTCACTCAGGGTTCCTTTATCCTTTCTCATCCGGTCCTTATCTGCCCGGTCCTTCTCCAGGTGACGTTGGCGAAGTTTTAGGGTTTCTCGCTGCTCCCTTTGTCGCTCTGCTTCCCGCTCCCAACGTCTCCACTCTTCCTCCTGACGCCGGTTGAAATTCTCCTCCACCAGCTGCTCCATGTCTCCACCACTCCACTGCAGCTTACAGTGTCTGGTTTGCGGCAGCTCTCCTGGCGCCCCCCAGTCCTGGCGGCGCTCCCCTGCGGAGGAAGCAGACGGCTCTAAATCAGATGACAGTCGGGGCTCCGGTACAGGCAGGTAGTGCTCTGGTGCCTGCGCGGCCTCCTCCATGAGGACGGGTGTCGCTTCTTCTGTCTCAGCGACGGGGGCAGACAGCGGGATCTGGGGTGCTGCTGACGGTGCTGCGGTTTTTGCAGGAACGGGTGCCTCCACTGCGACAACGTCAACCGGATCACATTGCAAGGACTCCTCTACTAGAACGGGTGCCTCACCTTCCGGTACAGACACTTCAGGTAAGAGGGATTGGCGCCGCTCCAAGTTTATTTTTAGGGCACGCCAGCTGGCTTCCATCCTGGCGACCTCCTCCCGGTGCTGGGCCAGGCCTCTTAGGGTATCCGCCGCTTCTTGCAGCGTAGGAGGGTTTACAGGCCGGGTGCCCAACGGTGATTCTGTGGCGATCGGGTCGCTTCCGTGGGGGGAGAGCTCTGACTGCTCCATCCCTTCCCACTTCTGCTCGTCGTGTCCATTAGCCATCTCTGCCAAGTCACATGTGTCATATCTGGAGAGGGCCCCTCTTTTGTAGGGAGGTGGGACCTTCGTGTTAGTTTCCGCACACTGAGGAGGATGAGGAGGCGGAACTCCAGAGCTGTGGGGCACGATGTTACATTGCAGTACCATTTACAGTGGGCGGCCATCGTTTTCACGCCACTGAGTGAGTGACACCCACGAAGAGCACGCCCTTCTTCTTCACCAGTGCCTCGTCGTGACGCAGATATGGCGGAAAAATGGCAAATACATTCTCTGATGATTTTAGCAATTCTCAAGCACAAAACCAGTGCAATTCAGGCACACAGGACTCGCTTATAGCGAGCTACAGAATCCTGTTCGTGATGCCCAAGTTGAGTCGCACAGAGCCAGAGGTTTTCGGGGTACTCGGCACCGAGCCCGTCGACTTCTATGGGGTATGTCACGTCTTTACCCGGCAATTGAATTAGAGTCGATTTTACTATGTAGAAGTGTATAAACTATAAATATATGTATATATATGTAACAATGACATTATATATATATATATATATATATATATATATATATGTATTCTATGTGTGTATATTTTGTGTTTACAACGAAAGAAAGGGTTTTTTTTGTTGCGATATTTTGTTCCCATAGACTTACATGGGACTTCCGGTATTGAAATCGGATATCGACGATATTTAGTGCTATCGGCGATACAATTTCGATACGATATTTTTAGATATCGAGCAATATCGCTCAACACTAATCTGCACCAAAATGGTATAATTAAAAATGTCAGCTCAGCACGCAAAAAAATAAGCCCTCATCCAACCCGAGATCACAAAAAATGGAAAGTTCACGGGTTTCAGAAAATGGCGCAATTTTTTTTAACAAAGTTTGGAATTTTTTTTTCACCACTTAGATAAAAAAGAACCTACACATGTTTTATGTCTGTGAACTCGTAATAACCTGGAGAATCATAATGGCAGGTCAGTTTCAGCATTTTGTGAACGTAGTAAAAAAGCAAACAAAAAACAACTGTGGGATTGCACTTTTTTTCCCGTTTAGCAGTACACAATATGGTAAAACCAATGGTGTTGTTCAAAAGTACAACTCATCTCACAAAAAACAAGCCCTCACATGGCCATTTTGACCAAAAAGTAAAAAGGTTATGGTTCTGGGAATAAGAGGAGCAAAAAACGAAAATGCAAAACCAAAAATACCTCTGGTCGTTAAGGGGTTATATCAGACAGCACACTGATGGCAATGCATACTGTCAGTGATTTCATGGACCCATAGACTTGATTGGAGAATTATGATCCACAACAAGGATAAAAAACGGACACCATACGGTCATCAAAAAACGCAGGACATGTGAACTGCCACACAGATTATATTGGGTATGTGTTCTATCTTTGAAAAATACAGATAGGGCACAAACATGAAAAACAGGTGTCTAAATGAGTTCTAAAACATAGGTTTACACATTGATAAGGGAGCTAGAAAAATCTATTTCAGATTTGCCAATGAGTCCACGGTATAAAATTTCAGTTAAAGAGAACCTGTCGACTCAGAAAACGTCATTTACCTGTAGTATTTAACTGGAGGAAATAGGGTTAGTCTGTAGGTTAATAGCATTACAATGCTGTTCTACCACTTGACTAAAAGTGCAATTACAGGAAGAAAATGAACTTATTTCCTCCCAGGAGCCGACTATCACACAGATCAGCTGCAATCACCACTCTCTATAATATGAGTTTCAGCTGTAAGCACGCCCCGGCACTTTGATTGACAGTTAGTTAGCTCTGCAGATACACGCTGTTCCTGAGCTGTCAATCAAATTGCTGGAGCGTGCTTACAATCGCTGCTCAATGTGTACTGAGCGGTAACTGTTGCTGCTTCGTGCAGCTAGACACTCCCAGGAGGAATAAAGTTCATCTTCTCCCAGACAGCATTGGAATGCTATTAACCTGCAGAGTTACCCTAAAGCTGCAAGTAAATAGGTTTTCTGAGGTTTTCAGTTCCCCTTAACCCTAGGATTTCTGCAGCAAAGCTA
>JARQOD010000005.1:127927064-127989466 GCA_033576555.1 Oophaga sylvatica | reverse complement strand
CCGTGCTGCAAAAAAACCAACAAGTTGGGTAATGAAAATTTCTTTGGATTCTTGGAAGAACCCAAACACCATGAAAAGAAGGATTCCCAAATCCTGTAGTAAATCCTAGTCGTAGCCGGACTTCTTGACGCTCTCATAGTGGCAATGACCTTTTCTGAAAACCCTTGACGGGTTAAAATCTCGGTCTCAAGAGCCAAGCCGTCAAACGCAGAGACCTCAGGCCCGGATGACACACGGGACCCTGAGTGAGCAAGTCCGGTCGAAGAGGCAGAGGAAAAGGAGGCGCCACCAGAAGCGACATCAGCGTGGAAAACCACGTCCTTCTCGGCCAATCTGGGGCTATCAGAATAGCCGGAACCCTCTCCAGCCTGACCCGACGTAACACAAGCGGCAGCAAGGATATCGGTAGGAACACATAAACCAGCTGGTATTGGCTCCACGGAACCACCAGCGCATCCACTTCCACCGCGGTCGGATCCCTGTATCTGGACATGAAAGTTGGTAACTTGGCATTGATCCTGGAGGCCATCAAGTCTACTTGAGGAGTCCCCCATCGGGAGCACAGAAGTGCAAAGATTTCCGGATGAAGACTCCATTCTCCTGAATCCATCCTCTCTCGGCTGAGAAAATCTGCCTGGATATACTGAACTCCTGGTATGTGAATCGCAGAAATGGCCGGCACATGAGCCTCGGCCCATATCAGAATCCGAGATACCTCCGACATGAGTCTGGAGCTCCTCGTCCCGCCTTGATGGTTGATATACGCAACCGCCGTAGCGTTGTCCGTCTGAACACGAACTGGTAATCCGCTCAAAGGGACCGTCCAATGTTGGAGGCAAAGAAAAACTGCCCTCAATTCCAGGATGTTGATCGGTAACACCGATTCTTCCGGTGACCAAACTCCCTGAATCCAGAGATTGTTCCAAACTCCCCCCCAGCCCGTCAGGCTGGCATCGGTGGTCAAGAATGACCATGACAGGGGAAGAAAAGATTTTCCCAGGAAAAACCGTTCCGGACGTAACCACCAGTCCAGAGACTCTCGCACTTTGCGGGAGATTAAAACCCTGCAATCCAGTGTTTCCTGTACACGATTCCATCTCTTCAAAATGAAGCTTTGAAGCGTTCTGCAATGGAACTGAGCAAATGGAAGAGCTTCCATCGAAGCGACCATTAACCCCAGAAGGCGCATACATCTTCGAAGGGATACTGTCGTTGAGGACTGCACAGTCTGTGTCAGACAATGGATACTGGTTTGCTTGTCCTTTGGCAGAAAAACTACCACTTTCGCTGTGTCGAAAATCATGCCCAAAAACAGGATTGACTGAGAAGGCTCCAGGGATGACTTCTCCCAGTTGATCAGCCACCCGAAATCCTCCAGGAGCTGAAGGGATAAATCGCGAGCCGTCACTGCCTCCTCCTTTGGGGATGCCACAATCAGAAGATCGTCCAGATAAGGAAGTATCATGATCCCTTGTCTCCGAAGCATTGCCATAAGAGGTGCCAGCACCTTTGTAAAAACTCGGGGTGCCGAAGCCAACCCGAAAGGGAGGGCCACAAACTGGTAATGGTCCTGACCTATGGCAAAGCGCAGAAAGCGCTGATGAGATCTTCCGATGGAACGTGTAAATAGGCGTCGCGAATATCTATGGACACCAGAAAATTGTTCTGTGACAGGGCAGTCACCACTGAGCGAAGCGACTCCATGCGGAACTTTTGGGTGTAAACATGCCGATTTAACCTCTTGAGATCCAGAATGGGACGAAACTTTCCCTCCTTTTTGGGGACCACAAAGAGGTTGGAATAAAATCCCCTTCCCCGGTCTTCCGGAGGAACTGACACCACTACACCCTTCTGTAGTAAGGAATCGACTTCCTGCCGCAGAGCGGTCAAAAAGTCGGGATCTGACGGAACGCGAGACTGACGGAATCTTTCTGGAGGGCGAGAGAGAAACTCTATGAAATAGCCTGCCGACATTATTCGTGTCACCCAGGAGTCTGAGACGCGGGAGACCCAAACCGCTTGAAACAGGAGCAGGCGCCCCCCCCACTCGAGAATCCTCGAATGAACTTCTGGCGTCAGTCCGTTTTGGCGGGCTTTTTGTCAGATTCCCGCTTGTCATTGAACGGGTATTGTTTCCAAGAAGCGTTAGACTTTTGGGAAGACTTTTTCCCTGAAAAAGCGGGACGACTCGATCTCCAAGAGGATTGACCGACTCGTCTCCTGCCACGAAAAAAAACCGTTGGTTACCACTGGTACCGGGTCTGTCAGATGCAGACGTTACAGCTCTACGCTGAGGTAAAGCTGACTCCTTGTCTTAGCTTCAGCAATCAAATGATAGCAAACTTTGATTGGACAACCGCATCCCCAGTCCACTGTTTAAGCCACACGGCTCTCCAAACAGTGATTGCAGAAGATCGAGATCTGTACCGCAGGGATGTCCTCACATATATATATATGTCGGGCTGTATTCCTCTTTATATCGGATAAAGAAGGTCCAGCCTGCAGTGCTGTCTGCAGACGACCAATCCAGCCCAAGAGAGCTTTAGAAGCACACAAGGACCCTAGGACTACTAGTAGCTTCATAGATGGCTTTCACCGCCAACTCCGTTTTGTTTTGTTTTTTTTGTGGATCTTGCAGATACGCCTTCAGGAGAAGGAATCCAATTAAATCCGTCAAACGCGGATACAAGGACCTCACCACTGCCCCATGAGTTTATCCATGGACGGCAAAACCTACAGCGACTATGTCGGAACATACGATCCGCATACTAGATTGTCTGAACCCATAGGTTAGCCAGACAAATAAAAAACAACCGCCACAACTGGCGTCAGATTGGTGCCGGACACAGTCCGAAGCAAACCCAAACGCCGGACACAAAGTATCCACCGCGCAAGCGTAGAACACAAAACGCATTCCATGCATAGGCGCAAGACACAGTGCATACACCGCGCAAGCGTAAGATACAGAATGCAACCCACGCGCAGGCGTAGGACACAATGCATCCGTATTTCAGGTGAAAAATACAGTGTATACGTAGGGCAGCCGCAGTAAAAATACAGCGTATTCATATAACACAAGTGTCAAAAAACACAGCATATTAACTCAACATGAAAGGAATATAAATAGGGTCATGTGCGGATTCTATCCGCAGACGCCATACATGCGTTCCAGATCATTGAACATGCCCTCACACAGTATATATTACAATAAAATATGTAATAACAACATGTAAGAAAAAGAGGCGCTGAAGGGTTAAAAACTCCCACAGCAGGAGTTACCCCAGCCATCAGGGCTAACCGCTAAAGGGTTAATGCCGCAGCCTCCCTACCGCCCGTTAAGGCGAGGTACAAGATATATATATATATATTCCTGCAGCACAGCTTGCAGGATCGCACCCTCAGCTAAAATCGTGCTGGAGGGTGCAGTATCAGCCGTTAATATTGCAGAATCGCACCCCCAGCTGTTAAAATCGTGCTGGAGGGAGCAGTATCGACCGCTAAGGGGTTAATGTCTCAGAATCCCCACGCCTGTGAAAGGCTACAAGAAAATATTAATGCAGCACAGCTGCATTTGAATCGCACCCCCAGCTGTTAAAAATCGTGCTGGAGGGTTTTTTTTTTTGCAGCGTCGGCGGCGAAGAGGTTAACGCCGAACTCACCCGGCTGGAGCGGTGCCTTTGAGGAGAGGAGAGAGGGAGAGACGAACGAAATAATCGGCTCTCTGCCAGCAATGGTCGCCGAAGCTCCCCTGTCTTATCCAGCCCGTGCAGAGACCGAAAGTGAAAGTGCCGGGCCGGCTGCCTTAAAGCGCGCGCTCTGGGCGCGAAATTCAAATAAAAAAGGCGGGAGCAACTCTCCCCTCCATCTCCTAAGTCCCGCAGGGCATCTGCCTGCGGACAAAAAAGTACCAGTGGCTGCCCGCAGCAGCCACTGAAGGCACCAAGGTAATAGCGTTGCCTGCAGCAACGCTAAATCACACTGATATATAGTAAAAATGTACAGCGCTGCCGTAGCAGAACGCTAAAGCACTCACATATATATAATAAAGATATGGAGTACTCACCAGCCAAAACGCCACAGGGACCCTCCACGGATATGTGACGCTGTGCCCATTGCTTCCCCATGAGGACAAGGAACGCAGTGACCCAGAACGTGGTGTGCGTCCTGTCAGGGATAGCCACCTCTTCCCCCCGGGCCGGCAAGAAAATGTAATGACCACCATTTAGGGAATACATATTGCCAGGGGAGAGGATGGGGACCAGCAGCGCCGGTACCCCTGATCCTCTAGACATAAAGTCCAGGACCCTGTCCGAGTAAAATAATAAACTCTTCTGAGGTGTTTTCTGAGGAGCTGCATTAGCAGCCGTCCTTACTACTTGGACCTCAAGTCGAAACTGGAGTGTACGGCAGGAGGAGCCAGAGCCGGAGGGGCCGGACAACACCCATTTTAGAACCTGAGGTTAGTCCTACTATCTGGCTCCGCCCTACCCAGAAGTAATGAAGTGTCCCCCTTGCTTCCATCTGCAGCTGAAATTAAAAAATCATATTTTTTTCCACAAAAATGATCTTTTCACCCCAATTTTTATTTTCCCAAGGGTAACAAGACTCCAAAAGTTATTGTGCAATTTGTCCTGAGTACGCTGATATGTGGGGGTAAACCACTGTTTGGGTGCATGGCAGAGTTTGGAAGGGAAGGAGTGCCGTTTGACTTTTTCAACGCAGAATTGGCTGGATGCCATGTCGTGTTTGGAGAGCTTCTGATCTGCCTAAACAGTGGAAACCCCCCACAAATGACACCATTTTGGAAACTAGACCCCTCAAGGAACTTATCTAGATGTGTGGTGAGCACTTTGAACCCCCAAGTGCTTCACAGAAGTTTATAACGTACAGCCGTAAAATAAAATGTATTTATTTTTTTACAAAAATGATTTTTTCGTCCCCAATATTTTATTTTCACAAGGGTAACAGGAGAAATTGGACCCCAAAAGTTGTTGTCCAATTTGTCCTGAGTACGCGGATACCCAATATGTGGGAGAAAACTACTGTATGGGTACACGTTGGGGCTCGGAAGGGAAGTAGTGACGTTTTGGATTGCAGACTTTGATGGAATGCTCTGGGGGCGTCATGTCGCATTTGGAGAGCTCTGATGCACCTAAACAGTGGAAACCCCCCACAAGTGACCCCATTTTGGAAAATAGACCCCACAAGGAACTTATCTAGATGTGTGGTGAGCACTTTGAACCCCTAAGTGCTTCACAGAAGTTTATAACGAACAGCCGTAAAAATAAAAAATATTTTTTTTTTTACAAAAATTATTTTTTTCGCCCCCAATATTTTATTTTCACAAGGGTAACAGGAGAAATTGGACTCCAAAAGTTGTTGTCCAATTTGTCCTGAGTACGCGGATACCCAATATGTGGGAGAAAACTACTGTATGGGTACACGTTGGGGCTCGGAAGGGAAGTAGTGACGTTTTGGATTGTAGACTTTGATGGAATGGTCTGGGGGCGTCATGTTGCATTTGGAGAGCCCCTGATGCGCCTAAACAGTGGAAACCCCCCACAAGTGACCCCATTTTGGAAAATAGACCCCACAAGGAACTTATCTAGATGTGTGGTGAGCGCTATGAAGCCCCAAGTGCTTCACAGAAGTTTATAACGTACAGCCGTAAAAACAAAAAAAAATCATTTTTTTTTAAATTATATTTTTGCCCCCAGTTTTTTATTTTCCCAAGGGTAACAGAAGAAATAGGACAAATTGCACAATAACTCTTAGGGTCCAGAGTACGCTGATACCCCATGTGGGAGTAAACTACTGTTTGGGCGCATGGCAGAGGTCAAAAGTGAAGGAGCACCGTTTGACTTTTTCAACGCAGAATTGGCTGGAATTGAGATCAGACGCCATGTCACATTTGGAGAGCCCCTGATGTGCCTAAACAGCGGAAACCCCCCAATTCTAACCCCAACACACCCCTAACCCTAGTCCCAACCCTAACCACAAACCTAACCCTAACACACCCCTATCCCTAATCCCAACCATAACCCTAATACTAACTTTAGCGCCAACCCTAACCATAACCCTAATGGGAAAATGGAAATAAATACATTTTTGTAATTTTATTATTTTTCCCTATCTAAGGGGGTGATAAAGGGGGGTTTGATTTACTATTTATAGCGGGTTTTTATGATTGGCAGCTGTCACGCTAAAAGACGCTTTTTATTGCAAAAAATAGTTTTTGCATCACCACATTTTGAGAGCTATAATTTTTGCATATTTTGGCCCACAGAGTCATGTGAGGTCTTATTTTTTGTGGTACGAGTTGACGTTTTTATTGGTACCATTTTTGAGCATGTGACATTTTTTGATCGCTTTTTATTTCGATTTTTGGGAGGTTAGAATGAACAAAAATTAGCAATTCATGAATTTCTTTTGGGGGAGGCGTTTATACCGTTCCGCCTGTGGTAAAATTGATAAAGCAGTTTTATTCTTCGGGTCAGTACGATTACGGCGATACCTCATTTATATAATTTTTTTATGTTTTGACGCTTTTATAGAATAAAAACAATTTTATATAAAAAATAATTATTTTTGCATCGCTTTATTCTGCGAGCTATAACTTTTTTATTTTTTCGTTGATGATGCTGTGTGATGGCTCGTTTTTTGCGGGACAAGATGACGTTTTCAGCGGTACCATGTTTATTTATATCCGTCTTTTTGATCGCGTGTTATTCCACTTTTTGTTCAGCGGTATGATGATAAAGCACTGATTTTTTGCTTTTTTATTTTTTTTTAAGGGGTTCACAAAAGGGGTTAACTAGTGGGAGTTTTATAGGGGGGGTCGTTACGGACGCGGCAATACCAAATATGTGTACTTTTATTGTTTTATTTTTTTTATTTACAGGAAGAAATGAATTTATTGGGAAATATTTTTTTTTATTTATTTTGGAATTTTTTTTTTTACATGTTTATTTTTTTTTACTTTTTTACATTGTCCCAGGGTGGGACATCACTGTAAAATGTCAGATCGCTGGTCTCACAGTGTGCACAGCACTCTGTGAGACCAGCGATCTCACAGGCAGCGCTGCAGGCTTCTCAGTGCCTTATCTCGGCAGGCACTGAGGAAGCCGCCTCCCTCCAGGACCCCGGCGCCATCTTGGATCCAGGTCCTGGGAGGGAGGAAGCCCTCAGAACAGCGCGATCACATCGCGCTGTTCTGAGTGTCTCAGGGGGGTGCGCAAGGAGCCCTCTCCCTGCGCGATGCTCCCCTGTGCCCCCAGTACACCGCGATCATGTTTGATCGCGGTGTGCAAGGGGTTAATGCACCGGGAGAAGTCCGTGACCGCTCCTGGCACACAGACCCGGGTGTCAGCTGTGATAATCAGCTGACACCCGGCGGCGATCAGCTGCGCTCCCCCCAGGAGCGCAGCTGATCGCTATGACGTACTATCCCGTCCGTGGTCAGATTGTCACGGGTTTTATGGACGGGATAGTACGTCAGATGTCAGAGAGGGGTTAATATCTCCTTAATTTGTGGTCCTTGTGACTAATCTCTCAGATTTATATCACATATCCTCACTGTGTATTTTTTGGAGGATGTTCTCTATGTATGTGTCCGTTTTTAACATTGGATAATTAAATGTTAAGTTTTATAAAATCCCCTATTTTTTGCTCATTCTCAAAATATATCCCTGGGGTTCTCCTTATTATATTGCTTTGTTTTTTTTATTTCCTTCAATAGGATTAATAATTGAGAGTTGTCTAATTGACAACTCTCAATTATTAACCTGGCTTAAAGTCACCTTTCAAATGCAAGGTGGCTTTAACCCATTATTAACCCATTCGCCACCGCTACAGGGCAATGGGAATAGACGGGCAAAGTGCCAGAAAGGGCGCATCTAATTATAGATTTGCCTTTTCTGGGGTAGCTGGGGGCAGATGTTAGTAGCCAGGGGGGGGGGCACAAAATAAATGCACCCTCCCTAGGCTATTATCTGCCCCCACTCGCTGGCTTTGTCTGGTTGAGAAAAATAGCGCGGGAGCCCACGCATTTTTTTTCAACGAATTTACACCTTTAATTAACCCCTACATGTGTGAAATTTTGCACACATACACTCATGTAACTGTTAGTGAAAACCATATATCAAACTACATGAAATGACATGGTTAACTGTATGTAAACCATGTGTCATTTCAGGTCAGGTCTGTAATTTCACAAAAGCCGGCAATTGAATTAGCGGCTATTACACTATGTAGAAGTGCATGAACTATAAATATATGTTTATATATTTGTCTCAATGACATATATATGCATTTATGTGTATATATCTATTCTTTCGTGATTTTAAAACTATTCATTTGGATCCATTATATGTCGGTTTTGCTAGCCACCGACAAAATCTTGCAAGTCGGATGTCAATCAGGTGTGTAACGAATGCTCAGATGCGACTAAATCGCATCATCCCCAGATAATCGGATGACAGACGGATCAATGTTCAGGAAACTTTTGTGCGATAATCGTCCCACTAAAACGGTTCGATTTTTTAGACAGTGTGTGTGACCCCGGCCTTAGGTATAAAGTCTGGCATTTCAAATGATTTTGGGGTCTAAACGTGGCACCCAATTTAATTTTGGATGCTGATGAAGCGACCGATTTACATATTTTAGCATTAGGTTCAAGATCATATTATGGGTTTACTGTGATAATGACACCCGACCTAAGTGGTTTTACGAAGACTAATCATGAATCAAAGACAAGTCCCATAACATTACAGGGATGATAAACTGGAGAGATGAAAAGAAATGCTGTAGGAGTTTTTTTTTTTTTTTTTTTAAAAAGCACAAGGTACTTTAAAATAAAGGCACACATTGTTTTTAATAACTTCTGATATCTCAATCATTTCCTGAATGCCAGTAATGTAGCTGATGCAGAATATGCAGGATGTGGTGTTATGGCATCCTGCTCCGTCCAGTCATTATGAGAATTATTACATGACCTCTAGGGCTCAATTGCTACAGATAATAAAACAAAAAACCACTTCAGAAGACTCAATTCTGTTTCATCCACCAGGTCCTACTGTAGAAGAAAGAAGTAGTCTCTTCCCCATTAGTACAATGTTTAACGTCACTTGTTCATGATTCAGATTCTAACAATATAATTTACTATAAAAAGGCCACCATCTTACATGTTTAGTCTCAATCACCAGCCATTATATAATGGGAAGCGGTGATCTGATATTTGCTTCCACATCTGAGCGAGGCCTGATGTAGAGGAAGACCTGACCTGATATGCAGTCGATTCCATCCACTATACGGTGAGCACGCTGTAACCACTTCTCGGCCCATGGATGGACAGCCTGCTCTGCAGCGTGTATGCAGAGCTATCAATGTACAGGGAAGCGATAGCAGTGCACTCTATGTATTGAGTGGGGAATGTTAACTTTTCTCCCGTATCCACACTTTCAGTAAGCCAAAGCATTATTTAAATGCTAATTACCTGCAAATTACCATTATATCTGCAGGTTTTTGGATGCAACAGGTTCAGAAAATGACATAAATCAAGTTTTTGTGATACAAACCCTCCCCCCTCCAAAAAAAATACATTTAACTCAGCGGATGTGTATAGAGGTATTATCAGTAAGGGAAAGATTACAATGACAGGTAAGAAAATTCATGTAAACGCTTCTTGAGAGACTATGAACTGTTTCAGTATGGGAACAGTTATTACTGATACTACTGGAAGTTCTGCATCACGTCATTTGTCTTATCTATTTCATAATTCCTGTGTCCTGTTGTAAATAAATGTGACTTCAGATTTTGTGTTATTCTATGCCTGATGAAGAGAGCTGAGTAGTTTCGAAAGCTTGCAATGTGTTACCTTTTAATAGCTAACTGAAAAGACAGTATCAGCCACTGAGGACTCTCAAATCTTAATACTTTCCGAGTGAATAGGAAGTCTTAAAAAAAAAAAAAAAAGTTGTCAGTGTGAAAATAACACGAATGTATATATTAAAAATTAGAAAACATCTATTTATATAATTGCCCTGTAATGTTTTCATTTCCTGTTTTGGCCAGATGTCACCATATCCCAGAATTCCAAGCGGAGGAAGTTCACTGACCGCCAGATTGGGACACCCAAGTGATAGGTGTCTCAATATGGAGACCGCTGCTGGTACCAATCTATTGCGCGGTACCGTCGCAACACACACACAGCCTCTTGCGTGGTACCACCAGCGGAACACCGTCGCGTACACGCTGCTGCCGTGATCAGCCGAATGATTCACTGACTGCCGACATCTTTGTACTGGAGCGCATGAGCAGTTTTAATGTGACTGCCGTTATCTGTCTGCACAAAGATGGCGGTGGTCTGACTTACTGCGCCTGCGCAAATTACGCACAGGTGCAGTGAATCATTTGGCTGATCCAGGCAGCAGATGCACAACGCGTCTACAGGCAGAGGAAGCCGATCACATTAAAAGGTGTTTTCCCACGAACGAAAGGTTCATTTTAAAAATTGACTGTGTGACCGTGTACGGAGCATGCCACATCTCCTGGGCAAGGGAGGAAGCAAAAGACAATACTGACATTACAGCAGGGGATCACAGTGGATTGATTTTGTGAGGTAAAATATTTCACTGACTGTTTTTAAACAATATTTTACCTCACAAAATGTATTCTCTGCAATCTTCTACTGTAATATCAGTATTGTCTTTTGCTTCCTCCCTGCCCAAGAGCTGTGGTATAGCACATGGGGTACACAGGTCAAAGAAGAGATCACATGAGAGAAGACAGCAGATGGGGAGACCGCTCAAACGGGACAGCACATGAGGGGAGAACACAGCACAGGAAGGAGAGAGACAGCAGACAAGGGGATAGCACATGGGGTAGACAGGTCAAAGCAAAGAAGAGAGCACAGACGGGAGAAGTCAGCACATGGGGAAAGAGAGAATGGATAGGTGGGTGAGCACATTGGGGGGGGGGGGAGGAGGAAGAGGAGAGATTCTCAAAACTGCAAAGCCTGCCCCCATTGTGACATTACCGCCATCCTGCTGCAATAGCATCGGGCCTCCATCTAGTTGTAATATAAACAGCGGATAAGCGGAAAAAAACCCAAAATCTTAATTTGAATAATAGGATATTTTCAAATGATCGCTCCCCCTTAAAAATGATGTCACCAGAACTAACAATTAGAGATGAGCAAATTAATTCAAAGGACCCTGACCAAACAGTCGTGCTGCACTAACGTTGAGCTGGGCACACAAACTAGAAGGGGTGGCAGGGATCCCAGCATTTAGGAGGCAGTGTGCTGGGCTTGCATCAATTGCTGATGTGGTCACTAGACCAAGGTCCCACATCTCTAATAAGTTCTGCTTATATTTTGAAATAGCTGTTTTTATACTTATTAGATCCAAACTAGAATGACTAAGCCTTTCTGAACACTCGCATTTTATGAATCAAACTATATACGGCCAGATTTTTAATCCAAGTGATATTTTCAGGCTGTAAGCGCGATCTCCTCCCACCTCGCCTGATGGACAAGTTCTTTTCACAGTTCTCCTTCTTGCTCCTGCTGCTGAATTCTGGAATGGATTAGGCAGCATACATCAGCTATCGGGTTCTCTAACTTGAGTGACACATTTGCTTGTCCAGAGACATTCCAACAAGCGCTGTGCTGGACAAGAACTTGGGTTCAAAAATGTGCATGTAAATACAGCCCATCTGTTACTCTCAAAATGACAGTAATATTAAGGGAAAAAAACCTAAAACACATGAACAAGTGCAAATGTGATCACAACCTTAAAGGAATTTTGTCAAAATCAAACTTTAAAAGTTTACTTCTATATTAAAAATCCTCAGATCAAGAGTGGAAGGATTTTTAGTTGCATCCTTTACTACTTACTGATTAGTTTACCAGCCGTCTCTGCTGGTCTTCTGGGCAGTGAGAGCAGTGCTTTGAAGTAATTTACAGCGTTCAAGCACTGCTCTGAAGCTGGCTGGAGCACAGGATCCAACAAACACTTTGTGCTCCTCTGAGGCTGCAGAGACAGATCTGCCTCTATTTGCAGCATAGGAGGGCACCGTCCGGGCCAGCGGCTCAGCTAGACCACTGGTTTGAACGGACAATTCAGAAGTGCATTAAGTGGCAGGTGAGGGGGGAAAAAAAAAAGAAAAAACAAGACAACCCCTTTAACGCAGAATAGAATGGCTTGCAATGAACGTATGGTATAAAAATACCAGAATGCTTGGAACATATTCTAGAGTCACATACTTGAACAAAACTGCAATTTAATAATTATAATTTCATAAAAGGGTGTTAAAATAGATATCTTTACAATAATTGGACAGATGTGTATGGCTAGAAACAAACAGATGTGCTCGCAGATTTATGAAATGTACATTTGTATCTTGGTAAATGTAAATACTCCTTATACACTCCACTCAATCTGCATGTAGAATTTATTAAATACATTAAAATCTGCAATGTAACAAAACTTGTTTTTCTGCATACGAAATTCATAACACCATTTTAAATGAACAAAAGATGGCTCACTTTAATTTTTTTTTTTTTTTTTTTTAGTCTTGTCTAACAGCTAGTGCACATTTCACACCAGCTCTTCTCCACCGACACCAGCTGTTTGCTCTGTTTATTGAACGCAGTTCACAGATTACATATACAATAAGAGTGCTGGACAAAAACATGAGGTACGAAAGTGGTTCAGAGATAATAGGTCATGCAGATCATGCTAAACAGCAAAAAGGAAAAATAATGTGAATGATAGAACACTGAATAAAAATACAGAGAATGTGCATAAAAAAAAAAAAGTTACACAGCTTTGCTTCTTTGGTTACAAAGTAGGTTGAACAATTTCACAGTTTTTTTTTTATCCCACCCTTTAAAAAAAAAAAAAAAAAATTCACATAAATTTTCTAAAAAGCATAGGAATCATGGCAATTTTTTTTATTCCTCCCACACTTAGAAAGAGAGAAATGAACAAAGTTTTCTTCATCAAAATATCTAATCTATCATTTATTTAGTATCACAACTGTCGCTCTCCTGTACAGGTGCAATAGGTTTCCATACTTACTCTTTACAAAATTTACATTCAGACTGGATCTTTTCTATATTGTAAAATAAATACCAAGAAGTAAGATTGCTGTTAGTGTTAGATATACATATATATGCCTGGATAGCTATGCTCAGTTACTGCCCTACCGGATGCCATCCCGTTTCTATACTATTTATGATAGATTTACATTTATCCTCTATATAAAGGAAAATAAAATAAAGAGTGTCTGTGACATTGTTCATACATATTAAGAAAATAGCAGCCCTGTAATAAATAAAACACAAAACATTTAAATGAAACTAAAAAGAGGCAAAAAAAAAAAAAAAATTACTTAAAGTACGGTGGCTCTCGCTAGGAATACGATGATTAGTTTTGCTTACATAGAACTGACAAAACATGGCTCAGAGTATAGTCTAAAAAAGACGAGACGCTTTCCCCCTGGGAGAGCCACCAAACTCCTTAAGCAAGACCCATTGCTGGATATCAGACCTTAACAATCAGTTCTGGCAGCAGTTTATGTTTCAGAAAACCAGCCAAATAGTCCATAAAACGAGAGATCAATTTATAGAGTAGCTGTTCATGAATACCAACGCAGGAGAAGCACATGACGCGCTGCTCTTTTAGGCCAACAAGTACATCAGCATAGGACAATACCTGGAGAACGTGCAGAGCAATCTACGATACAAGTATAAATGCAGCGGGAAGCAGATGGCAAGAAGCCCACTGTACAAAGACCCCGTTCTTATCAAAAGCGGGTTCCTTAAGGTGGTAGACGAATTTCGTTATACCCTTTTTGGATATTAGAAAAAGGAGGCGTCTGGCAGGAAGGTTTACCAGTTGTTTTCCATGATACGGACTCGTCGTCATCCGATGGCACACAGGTCATGACAGTGGTGACATAATCCATCATGCTTTTCAGTGATTAATCAGTATGAACAATGGAGGGCTTTAGTACCAATGCAGAGTCCTTTCTAACAAGACATGCGTTATTTCACGTTTTCTAGAACATAAAGTGCTGCTCTTGACCCCTTTCCAGAGGATCTAGTGACCTGCACACATTCATTGTCAGTATTCAAAGAATGTATGTTTTCTGTATGTGCATGTGTATATGCGCGTATATATATATTTATATAGATAGAGATTTTACCATTCATTTGTGTTAAAAACCTGATACGCAAAGCAATAGGCATCACCTCTCTCACAGCGAGAGATCAGGGAGTACGATTGTCTAATACTGAAAAGGCCAAAAAACACAAATGAAGCATGGCTACTTGCTCTTTTTCTCATTTTTTTTTTCATTTTTAAAGTGGAAAGAACAGCAGTGGCACACAAGGACAGATTGCTTTCAGATTTCTGAACGAGGCGAGAAAGCAGTTTTTGTACACTTTTTACGCCGAAGAAACATTCGGTTGCTGCGGGGGATGTGCGGTCTGTGGAGCAGTGTGAGGAGCTGTAGTCACTGGAGGTGGCTGTTGAAAGGTGCCAAGACCCACTTGGGTCGAAAGTTGAGACAGCTGATCGCTGTTAGAAAGGGTTTTTAACAGTGCATTTTCACGTTCAAGTGTAGAGTTTTTCTCTATTAATTCCTTTATTTGTTCCTTTAGGACTTCCACCTCTTCTCGTACCGCGTACATCAAATGGCTTTTTACCAGGTCCTAGAAGAACAAAAAACTATTAATACTTGGCCTTACAGAGTCCCTAAGTAAAATTAACACCACTGATTTAGTGTCTAAAATTGTGTAAAGTGAAAGAAGCTCTGTTTCCAGCACTGGTATTTACAGCACAAAATCCTGTGTACAATGGAAAGCTAACCATCATCTACTACAGAGTGGGAAAGTATTCCCACTTATGGCTAGTCAATGACCGCTTCACCTTCTTAAGCTCTTGACAGATCAGTTATGATCTCAAATAATTCATTTAAGGTTTTTTTCCCCCTCTGAGTTAGGCTATGTTCACATGTTGAGATTGTGTTGTGTTTTCATGCAAATTAAAAAGCTGCATTTTACAGTACCAGCAAAAGCAACGAGATTTCAGAAGTCTCATGCACACGCTTTTTCTTCTTGACTAAATTGGAAAACTGTTTTTAAACTGCAGCATGTCACTTTGAGTTTTTGTAACAATTTTTTACTCATAGAAAGCAATAAACAAGTGCATAAAAAGTTGTTAAAAACCATTGCTCTCTGTGGTTTTTTTCACGCAACAAAAACTAACAGGTACAGCAGGATGTGAAACCCATTTATTTTTGTGATTTTTCCAAGTTTAAACCAAAATGTCTACCAACTCAATGCACTGCCAAGGTCTTAGGTAAACTGACCAATTTAACTTCCTTCACATTTGCAATTGTGTATTTTCATGAACTTTTCAGAAAAGGCAGTATTTTTTCAGACAAAAGTATTTTGTCCCTAAATAATTTGATCAAGTTGCCTCTTTTTTTAAAAAAAATGTTGTATGCCGGTTGCTGGTCTAACACCTGGCACAGTTCATGCTTGCATGGTGGAAGCAAAGCTGAGCTTCAAGACCTTGAAAGATGCAGCAAAAAAACCCCAAAACAAAAACACACAGAGAAAAGCTGCAAAACACGGATTTTGGTAAAGACTTACCTGTAAAATCCTTTTCAGCGAAGGAAGGAAGAGAGACACAGTAATTCATTACTGATGGGTAGGCGGAGCCCCAGATCAGGATGTTACCTCAGATCAAAAGAGTGATGACTGGCTGGCCCCTCCAGCTCGGGCTCCTCCTACTCAGCTCCAGTCGTATCAAAGCTTTTAGGAAAAAGAGCCAAGATCACCAGCGGAGCAACATAACCCCTTCTGAAGGAACTTCAGAGAAAAAACACAAGGATACAGGTTATGCATGCAAAGAAAGCCAAAAACCACAGAGTTCCAGGTACTACTCACGGAACCTGACTACTGCGATGAGCTGGCGATGCTGGAACAGAGCCTTAGCGCGCTGACCTCAGCCCAGATAATCGCTATCAGATAAGGGTCGCGCTGCATCTGAAAACATCAACACACTTCTGCCGTGGGAGGGTGCTGTGTCTCTCTTCCTTCCTTCGCTGAAAAGGATTTTACAGGTAAGTCTTTACCAAAATCCGTGTTTCAGCTGCAGATGAAGGAAGAGAGCCACAGTAATTCATTACTGATGGGACGTCCCAAAGCAGTTCAAAAATAAGGGTGGGAAAAAACCAATAAAAGGCAGAAACCCAACAACCTTAACAACAAAGCGCAACCAGCGCTAAACACAAGTTCATCCAGAACTTTAAACTACAGCTGCCTGCAGGACCCTACGTCCGAGGACTGCATCAGCGGAAGCACTGACGTCCACTTTATAAAATCTTGTAAACGTGTGGACAGAGCGCCAAGTCGCCGCTCGGCAAAGCTGCACTGCCGAAGCACCTTGATGAAAAGCCCACGATGAAGCCACAGCTCTCGTGGAATGGGCACGAATCTTAATCGGGCAAGATTCACCCCGAAGACGGTAAGCTTCCAAAATAGCTGACCGGATCCAACGAGCTATAGAACCCTTGGAAGCTCGATGACCACGCCGACGACCTGCCGGAACCACAAACAGGGAGTCCGTCTTACGAAAACCTTGAGTAATAGATAGATAAAACTTCAAGGCCCGCACTAAATCCAATGTGTGTAAATCTCGCTCTTTCGTATTCTTCGGATCCGGACAGAGTGAGGGCAACACAATATCCTGGTTAACATGAAATTGTGACACCACTTTAGGCAAAAAATCACCCCGAGTGCGAAGCACTACACGATCCGGAAAAAAACTCCAGAAAAGGAGGCGAGCAAGAAAGAGCTGCCAATTCAGAAACTCTCCTCAAGGAAGTGACTGCAACAAGGAAAGCCACCTTCCAAGAAAGTAAAGAAAGGCTAGCAGAAACCATAGGTTCAAAAGGTTTATGCTGAAGAGCCTCCAAAACAAGGTTGAGCCGCCAAGGAGACACAGGTGCCTTCCGCGGCGGAAACTTACGAGAGATACCTCGGAAAAAAGAGATCACGTCTCTATTCGAAGCAATGGTTCTCCGGAATAATAAGGACAGAGCAGAAATCTGACCTTTCAGAGTGCTAACTGCCAAACCCTTGTCTAGCCCATGTTGCAGAAAAGCCAACAGGTTGGGAATGGAAAACTTTCTCGGGTTCCGAGAAGACCCCAAACACCACGAAAAGAAGGTTTCCCAAATTTTGTGGTAAATCCTAGAAGTAGCCGGACATCTTGCAGCACGAAGGGTAGCAATGACCTCGGCTGAAAAACCTCTACGGGTCAAGATCTCGGTCTCAAGAGCCACGCCGTCAAACGCAGGGACATCAATCCGGATGACAAATGGGCCCCTGAGTCAACAAGTCCTGTTGAAGAGGGAGTGGAAACGGAGGTGCCGCCAACAGCGACATTATTGTCGAGAACCAACACCCTTCTGGCCAGTCTGGAGCTATCAGAATAGCTGGAATTCTCTCTAGTCTGATCCGACGCAGCACTAGAGGAAGTAAGGATATCGGCGGGAATACATAGATCAGCTTGAACTGATCCCACTGAGCCACTAGAGCATCCACCGCCACCGCCTTCGGGTCCTTGTACCTGGACATGAATGTCGGTAAACTTGGCATTGGACCTGGAAGCCATCAAATCCACTTGGGGGGTTCCCCAGCGAGAGCACAGTAGTGCAAAGACTTCCGGGTGGAGGCTCCATTCCCCGGGATCCATCCTTCTGCGACTGAGAAAGTCCGCTGTAATATTCTGGACCCCTGGAATGTGAATCGCCGAAATGGCTGTACATTGGCCTCTGCCCAAATCAGAATTCGGGACACCTCTACCATGAGTCTGGAACTCCTTGTCCCACCTTGGTGATTGATATACGCGACAGCCGTCGCATTGTCTGTCTGCACACGGACTGGCAGAACCGCTCAAAAGGACCGTCCAATGTTGGAGGCAAAGAAAAATCGCCCTCAATTCCAGGATGTTGATCGGAAGCACAGACTCTTCCGGTGACCATACCCCCTGAATCCAGAGATTGGTCCAAACACCCCCCCAGCCCGTCAGGCTGGCATCGGTGGTTATGACTGACCACTTCAGAGGGAGGAAAGACTTCCCCAGGGAATGCCCCTGGACGTAACCACCATTCTAGAGAATCCCGCACCGCGCGAGAAATGGTGACACTGCAATCCAGCGATTGCGACTGGTTCCATCGACTCAAGATGAACCTTTGAAAGATCCTGGAGTGGAACTGGGCAAAAGGAATTGCCTCCATGGACGCCACCCATCAGTCCCAGAAGACGCATACACTTCCGTAGGGACATTGCCGTTGAGGCTGTCATAATCTGTACATGTCGAAGAAGACATGACTGTTTGTCTGGTGGTAAGGAAACTACCGACCGAAACGTGTCGAGATGCATTCCCAAAAAGAGAATTGTCCTTGATGGTTCCAGGGACGACTTCTCCCAATTGACCACCAACCGAAGTCTTTCAGAAACTGAAGAGACAAATCCCGAGCCGTCAATGCCTCCTCCTCCGAGGAAGACACGATCAAAAGATCGTCCAGATAAGGGAGAATCGTAATCCCCTGTCTTCGAAGGAGTGCCATGAGGGGCGCCAGAACTTTTGTAAAGACCCTTGGCGCTGAGGCTAAGCCGAACGGCAGAGCCAACGAACTGGTAAATGATTCTGACCTATGGCAAATCGAAGAAAGCGCTGATGAGCCTTTCCGATGGGAATATGCAAATAGGCGTCGCGAATGTCGATTGACACCAGAAAATCGTTCTGTGACAGAGCTGCCACAACGGAACGAAGCGACTCCATGCGAAATTTCCGGGTATGGACATGCCGGTTTAATCGCTTGAGATCCAGAATCGGGCGAAATTTGTTCTCCTTTTTGGGAACTATAAAAAGGTTGGAATAAAAAACCTTTTTCCTCGGTCCTCTGACGGAACCGGTATCACTACACCCTTTTGTATAGCGATTCGACCTCCTCGCTGTAGAGCGACAACAAGCTCGGGTTCCGACGGAACGCGAGATTGACAAAAAACATTTGGGGGTTGAGAAGCAAACTCTATGAAATAGCCTGCCGACACTATCCGCGTTACCCAGGAATCTGGAACGCGAGCCATCCAAGTCTCCTTGAAAAGAAGCAGGCGACCCCCCACTCGAGAATCCTCGAGTGGACCCCTGGCGTCAATCCGACTTTGCGGTTTTCTTGTCAAGTTCCCGCTTGTTCTGGCGGAAACTCTGTTCCAGGGAGTACGAGTTTTCTGAGAGGATTTCTTTCCTGAGAAAGAAGGACGACCCGATCCCCACGAGGAGTGACTAGATCGTCCTCGGCCCCGAAAGGGACCGCCGACCACTATAAAACACCAGGCTTACTGGACACCGAGGCCATGGCCCTTCGCTGTGGTAATGCTGATTCCTTTGCCTTAGCCTTGGAAATCAGCTCTGTGAGGTCGGATCCAAAAAGATGGCCACCCTTGTAAGGTAAGGCCAACAACCCTTGTTTGGAAACTGCGTCCCCGGCCCACTGTCTGAGCCATAAAGCTCTTCTGACTGTGACCGCTGAAGCTTGCGCTTTGGCCAGCAGAGATGCCGTATCCAGACCGGCATCAAAGATATAACAGTCTGCCGTTTCTAACCATTCACAAGTTTCCCGTATCTCAGATAACGGAGATTCATTTTGCAACTCCGTCTTCAGACGTGCCAACCAGCTTAAGAGAAGCTCTAGCAGCACACATGGATCCTAGCACTGCTCGAAATCCATGACCCGCAGCCTCATAGCTTGCTTTTGCCGCCAATTCTGCCTTTCTATCCAAAGGCTCCTGTAAGCTCGCTTTTCCCTTAATAGGGAGTAGTGAGGATTTACTAAGCTGAGATAAGGACACATCCACTTCAGGAGCAGAAGTCCAATTAGCCTTTAACTCCGTAGAGCAAGGATAAAGTGTATCAAAGAAATGCGTTCCATGAAAACGCTTATCTGGACATAGACGTTCCTCCTCTATTACACCATTAAGCTCATCCAAGCTGGCAATGTTGTGCGCGAAGCACGGGACTCCTGGAACATGCGTGCTGTTTTACCAGGACGACTAGTTACCTCCTCCGGTAACTGTAATATCTCTCTCATGGCTTCAATTAATGCCTCCGTACGCTTCGCCATAGAGGAACGCCCCTGCGGCTCGTCCGCATCTGAATCGGATATTTCTCCATCCGAATATAAAGGGGAAACTCTGCCCAATATCAGATAGATAGGCCACGCCCCCTGCTAGCTCAAATAATGAGCGCGAAATCTCCCCGCTCCTGCTCCCTCTCTGTCCTGCAGCTATCTGCCTGCGGACAAAAAATCACCACATCTTCATGTAGAAGCGCTGTCACAGCAGCGCTGAAGCATACTGACTTTACATGTAGTAGCGCTGTCACAGTAGCGCTGAAGCATACTGACATTACATGTAGTAGCGCTGTCACAGTAGCGCTGAAGCATACTGATATTACATGTAGTAGCGCTGTCACAGCAGCGCTGAAGCTTACTGACATTTACATGTAGTAGCGCTGTCACAGCAGCGCTGAAGCTTACTGACATTACATGTATTAGCGCTGTCACAGCAGCGCTGAAGCTTACTGACATTTACATGTAGTAGCGCTGTCACAGCAGCGCTGAAGCATACTGACATAGTAACGCTGACATTAATAATAGCGCTGCTCATTCAGACGCTAAAGCACTCACACATAATTATTATTAAAATTTGTGTGGAGTACTCACCAGCCAAGGCGCCACAGGGACCCTCAGGGGTTTCTGGCGCAGTGCCCATGCTTCCCCCCAGGGCGAAGAACGCAGTGACCGCACGTGTGGTTTGCGTTCCCGCCAGAGAAGCTCTCCTCATCCCCCAGGGCCGGCAAGGATTCTGCAGGGACTTTGAGTGAATACAGATCCGCCAAGGGAGAGGTTGGGGTACAGCAGCGCTGATACCCCTGAGACCTCTAGACCAACTAGTGATCCAAGTCTCCTGTCCGAATATTAAAATAATAAAATTTTCTGAGGAGCTGCATTAGCAGCGACCATCCTCTGGACCTCAAATCTTAGACTGGAGCTGAGTAGGAGGAGCCCGAGCTGGAGGGCCAGCCAGTCATCACTCTTTTGATCTGAGGTAACATCCTGATCTGGGGCTCCGCCTACCCATCAGTAATGAATTACTGTGGCTCTCTTCCTTCATCTGCAGCTGAAACCGGCTTTACGATTGTAGCATTTTTTTTTTTACTGCAAAAAAGCAACATGTGAATATTGCCTTGAAAACCATTAGGCTGAAAGTGGAAAAGGGCTGTAGCAGAGTTAAGGTACTGCCACACTACACAATCCCGCTAGCGATCTCGTTAGCGTCGCATACTAATGAGATCGCTAGCGGGATTGTTTCTATATCGCTAGTAGCTACCTAATTTAGCGATATCGTTAAGGACGCTATCACGGTTAGCGATCTCCTTAACAACTTTAGCGGTACAAAAGTACCGCTAAATCGCTAAAAAAGGTGCCACACTCAGCGATTAGATACTTACCAGCGGGACGCCAGCGATGAAAATAGGGTCCGGAACGATCAGGACGACGGACGAGATCACAGCAGGGGCCTCGTCGCTGGTAGATGCCGCACACAACAACATCGCTAACGGGATCGCTAAATAGTGACGTTTTTTAGCGATCCTGTTAGCGATGTTGTTTAGTGTGGCATACCCTTTATATATCTATATATCTATCTAGAGAGAGAGAGGGAGAGATAGATAGAGAGATCTAGATAGATATATATCTCTATCTATATCTCTATATATCTCCGTCTATCTATACATATATATCTATTTTTTTTTTTTTTTTACAGAGAACTGGCAAGCAGGATTGTGCCGAGTATCCTACAGAGATGTCAGGATGGCACCGTTATACTGATTAAAACGATACCTAGGTGATGAAATCAGTCTTGTGGTTGTTTAATCTTTATCTTCTGGTTGTTTAATCTTTATTTTCAGTTTTTGAGTTAATTATATGCTCGTGCTCTGGGGCGGCCTTTGGGGGGGCAGGTCAGTGAGGGATCTGTGATCTGTCAGAAGCCATCATTATGAATATCTATTCAGAGCACCACATGAAGACCCCAGCCCCCCCCAGAGCACGGGCATATAATTAACTCAAAACTGAAAATAAAGATTACACAACAACCACAAGACGGATTTCATCACCCAGGTATCATTGTAATCAGTATAACGGCACCGACCTGACACTGTCTGTAGGTTACTGTGCACAATCCTGCCTACAGGTTCCCTTTAAAGAGAACATGACTACTTTAAAGAGAACATGACTACTTTCTTCTAGAAACAACACCTTCCTTGTCAGTCAGCTCAGGCAGCACGTCGCCTAGTTACCCGCAGTGTACGTTGGATACCAGCGCACTGATGCAGGGAGCTGGTAACCAAGGTACACGTCGGGTTTCCAGGCGCTGACTGGAAACCCGGCGTGTACCTTGGTTACCAGCTCCCTGCAGCAGCACGCTGGTATCCAACGTACACGTCGGGTTTCCAGGCACAGCCCCGCGCCTGGAAACCCGATGTTTACCTTGGTTACCAGGAGATCGCTGGTCTCCTGCCTGTCACACGCAGCGATGCGTGCCTGTCAGCGGGAGACCAGCAAGCAAAAAAATGTTCTGGCATTTCTGACACGATCAGCGATTCACAGCAGGGGCCTGATCGCTGGTACGTGTCAGACATAGCAAGATCGCTGTTTAGCAGCGATCTCGCTATGTGAGACGGGGCCCTAAGAATGACAGCCGTCTCTGCAATCATGCAGATTCAGTTGTCATGCTTACAGCTGCAGCTCTCATTGCTAGTTCGATCGATCCTAAAGGGTATGCCACACTAAGTGAGATCGCTAACGAGATCGCTACTGCGTAACCATTTATGACGCAGTAGCGATCTCGTTAGCGACTTAGCTGTGTGTGACATGTAGCAGCGATGTGGCCCCTGCTGAGATGTCGTTGATCGCTTATGAACATTCTGAGTCGTTTTTTGGCCATTGGTGTCCCGCTGGTGAGCCTGAATCGCTGAGTGTGACACCCTTTATGAACGACTTCACCAGCGTCGCAGGTGAGACTAGGTTTTCCCAACGACCGCAGAGGTCGTTATACAGATCGCTCATGAGATGTGTTTGGAATCACAGATCGCTGATGAGTTGTGTTTGGAATCTAACTAGCGATCTCGCAAGGCTAAGTCGTTGTCGTGAACGCTAGTGCGATCGCTAAGTGTGGCAGTGCCTTAAGCCTGTCTTTTTTTTTCTTTTTTTACATTGAACAGATAACCTGTGTTGATACTGTAATCCATTCATTCCCTTAGCCTTGGATGCTCTTTTCTGAACCAGCTCCATTTCAGCTATGTCATATATTTGAGTCCCAAATTTTAAAAAGTATTAAGTGTGGTCGTACTAGTGACTTATATAGGGGCAAAACTATGTTCCTGTCATGAGCATCTATGCCTCTTAAAGGGAACTTGTCACCCACCCCCCCCCCCGGCCGTTTTGAAGTAAAAGAGCCACCTTCAGCAGCACTAATGCAGCAGTCCGTGAAGGTGGCCCTTTTAGGCTATGTGCACACGTTCAGGATTTTTCGCGTTTTTTCCGTGGCAAAAACGCTTCAAAAATGCATACAGTAAGCATCCTATTATTCAGAATGCATTCTGCAATTTTTGTGCACAGTGCGCTTTTTCCGCGCAAAAAACGCATCGCGGTAAAAAACGCAGCATGTTCATTAATTTCGCTGTAAATTTGCGTATTTCCCGCTATATTATTGACCTAGAATGTTCAGGAAAAAATCGCGTTGTTCAGCACATCCGACGCCGAAGACTCTCTGAAAGTGAAAATAACACACTGGGGGGAGGGATCAGGGGAAAGGCTACGACGCAGGCGCTGGAGTCTTGTGACAGTTCCCGGGCAGCGCGCACTGCGCATGCCCGAGGACTGATACAAGAGCGCAGGCGCGGGACACAAATGAAAGAAAAAAAAGCAGGAGCAGTGACGCTGAAAAGCCATGATGGACAGCTGGGGGGAGGATGCGTCACGGGCAGAGGACATGCCTCTTAGACGCATTGAAGGTAAGGGGACCGATTTATTAAACTAAATATTTCAGCGTTGCAGGGGACCAGAAGTAAAAGAGCCACCTTCACAGACTGCTGTGTTAGTGCTGCTGAAGGTGGCTCTTTTACTTCAAAACGGCAGGGAGGGGTGGGGGGTTGACAAGTTCCCTTTAAGGCATCCCATTATTTTATTATCCTTGGTAGCAGCTGCCTGACACTGGTCACTTATCTTTAGTTTCCCGTTCACCCATATGCCCAAGTATTTTTCAGCAATAAATGTAAGGCCATGTGTTGAAACTATCTACATTAAACATCAATGGCCATTTCTCAGTCAAGCCCTCTAGCTTACATAAATCCTTCTGTAATATTAAATTATCCTGTGTTGATTGCCTTGCAGATATTCATAGTAAAATTTTAAAAAGAAGAAGGCCCAATACTTACCCATGAGGTACCCCCACTGTTAACTCTGTGTTCCATTAATAACCATCCTGTTCCATATTACTGAGCCAGTTACCTCAATTACATACCGTATTTTCCGGCGTATAAGACGACTGGGCGTATAAGACGATCCCCCACCTTTTCCAGTCAAAATATGAAATCTTCTTAAAAGTGTGTGTGTGGGGGGGGGGGCCCTTCTTAGACGCCGGGTTTCATCTTATATGCCGGGAGTGGTCCCGATGACGAAGGGAGGGGACGTCTCAGAGGGAATATGTTGGATACCTGATAGTATAAGCGCTGCTCTCTGCGGGTCTAGGCGCTGGGGGCAGCGTCGGCGGCTCCTCTTTCAGCAGCCTGGGGGGGCTCTGTGCTGGGGGACGGCGACGGTGGCTCTTTGTGCAGAGTCGGGGCTCTGCAGGCATTTCCTCAATCTCCGGAGGCCCCAGCAGCTCCATTGCTGCGATGCGGTGGCCTCCGGGAAAATGGCCGCTGGTGGGCGGCGCACGCTCAGATACAGATCTCGGCAACGAGATCTCGTCTCCCGAGATCTTGGGACAAGATCTGAATCTGAGCACCAGCGGCCATTTTGCCAGAGGCCACTGCATCGCAGCAATGGAGCTGCGGTGGCCTCCGGGCTCTGAGGAAATGCCGGCGGAGCCCCCACGCTGCATAAGAAGCCGCTGGCTGAGCCCTCAATGCTGATCAAGAGCCGCCGCCGCCCCTCCAAGCGCAGAGAGCCGCACAGAGCACCGCAAGGAGGTAATAGGGATATGGTACTTCATATACAGGTCCTTCTCAAAAAATTAGCATATAGTGCTACATTTCATTATTTTCCATAATGTAATGATTACAATTAAACTTTCATATATTTTAGATTCATTACACACCAACTGAAATTTGTCAGGTCTTTTATTGTTTTAATACTGATGATTTTGGCATACAACTCCTGATAACCCAAAAAACCTGTCTCAAAAAATTAACATATTTCAACCGTCCAATAAAATAAAAGTGTTTTTTAAAAACAAACAAAAAAACCATCAAATAATAATGTTCAGTTATGCACTCAATACTTGGTCGGGAATCCTTTTGCAGAAATGACTGCTTCAATGCGGCGTGGCATGGAGGCAATCAGCCTGTGACACTGCTGAGGTGTTATGGAGGCCCAGGATGCTTCGATAGCGGCCTTAAGCTCATCCAGAGTGTTGGGTCTTGCGTCTCTCAACTTTCTCTTCACAATATCCCACAGATTCTCTATGGGGTTCAGGTCAGGAGAGTTGGCAGGCCAATTGAGCACAGTAATACCATGGTCAGTAAACCATTTACCAGTGGTTTTGGCACTGTGAGCAGGTGCCAGGTCGTGCTGAAAAATGAAATCTTCATCTCCATAAAGCATTTCAGCCGATGGAAGCATGAAGTGCTCCAAAATCTCCTGATAGCTAGCTGCATTGACCCTGCCCTTGATGAAACACAGTGGACCAACACCAGCAGCTGACATGGCACCCCACACCATCACTGACTGTGGGTACTTGACACTGGACTTCAGGCATTTTGGCATTTCCTTCTCCCCAGTCTTCCTCCAGACTCTGGCACCTTGATTTCCGAATGACATGCAAAATTTGCTTTCATCAGAAAAAAGTACTTGGGACCACTTAGCAACAGTCCAGTGCTGCTTCTCTGTAGCCCAGGTCAGGCGCTTCTGCCGCTGTTTATGGTTCAAAAGTGGCTTTACCTGGGGAATGCGGCACCTGTAGCCCATTTCCTGTGCACGGTGGCTCTGGATGTTTCTACACCAGACTCAGTCCACTGCTTCCTCAGGTCCCCCAAGGTCTGGAATCGGTCCTTCTCCACAATCTTCCTCAGGGTCCGGTCACCTCTTCTCGTTGTACAGCGTTTTCTGCCACATTGTTTCCTTCCAACAGACTTCCCATTGAGGTGCCTTGATACAGCACTCTGGGAACAGCCTATTTGTTGAGAAATTTCTTTCTGGGTCTTACCCTCTTGCTTGAGGGTGTCAATGATGGCCTTCTTGACATCAGTCAGGTCGCTAGTCTTACCCATGATGGGGGTTTTGAGTAATGAACCAGGCAGGGAGTTTTTAAAAGCCTCAGGAATCTTTTGCATGTGTTTAGAGTTAATTAGTTGATTCAGAAGATTAGGGTAATAGCTCGTTTAGAGAACCTTTTCTTGATATGCTAATTTTTTGAGACAGGTTTTTTGGGTTATCAGGAGTTGTATGCCAAAATCATCAGTATTAAAACAATAAAAAACCTGACAAATTTCAGTTCGTGTGTAATGAATCTAAAATATATGAAAGTTTAATTGTAATCATTACATTATGGAAAATAATGAAATTTAGCACTATATGCTAATTTTTTGAGAAGGACCTGTACACCTTTCCAGTGGGACGCCCCCCTCACCTCATCATTGGGACCACTCCTCCGCACCGCCCTATAAGACGATACCCAGCGTATAAGACGACCCCCAACTTTTAAGAAGATTTTCAGAGGTTGAAAAGTCGTCATACGCCGGAAAATACGGTATTTTCTTCTATTCCGAATGTTCTCATTTTAAATTTTACCACTCTGTTTGTGCCACTGTAACAAACAACTTTGTAAAGTCCAGATATAACATATCCACGGCCTTACTCTGTTCCAGTCTGAAACTTACCCCCTCAGTGATCAGATGAGTTTGAGACGACTTATAACTCAAACCTATGTTGATACTGGATTATGAGGTTATTCTTATCGAGATACTCCAGGATAGCATCTCTTCGAAAACCCTCACAGATTTTTTGCCAACCGTAGGACGCTAATTTTACAGGCCTATAGTTTACAGGCTCAGTCCCACCCAAATCTCACCTACCTCCTTTCTAAATATTTGCCAACCCCAAGTTGCTTGATCTTACTTCATTGGTGGGTGTGCTGTGCAGCCCTCTTACACATTACAAATGACATTTCAAAATTTAGGTTTGGCCGAGATTCATACATTAAATTTTAGTTGCCTTAATGAGGTTTAGATCAATGGCAACCCTTAAGAAACGAGTTGCTCCTCAGCTTAGAAACCTAGAATCCAAGAATGCACTTACCATGGCCTGCTCTATCTTGTTGTCGATGGCTACAACATTCGCACTCGTTGAGCTGAAGAAAAAACAAAACATACAATTACAATTTGCTGCATTGCTGGGATGCAAACCAATATTTCCAACACTTAATATCAGACCCGACATGACAAACAAAGCAGTGAACATTTTCTGTGGTTCTAACAATAAAATTATTTGACTTGGCACAAAATTTCTGTAACGGATTGCAGAGATAGAAACATCAATCCAAGCCGAAAAATTATATGGTTGCGTTCATACCACCAAAATTGTCAGTAATTAATCATGCTTTTTGGCAACTTATAAGGGAAAGTCATAGATGGTAAAACGTTTACAGTTGTACTTTGTTCTGGCAATTGTCCACATGACGTAGAGAAAAAGTGAGCAACATTTACACAAAAGACGGATTTTGGTAAGAACTTACCTGTAAAATCCTTTTCAGCGAAGAAGGAAGGGAGACACACTAGTCATTACTAGTGGGTAGGCGGAGCCCAGATGGGATAGACACCTCAGATTAAAAAGTGTTGACCGGCCCCTCCAGCTCGGGCTCCTCCTACTCCAGCTCTCCAGTCGTACACAAGCTAAGGAAGAGCAAATATCACCAGCGGAGCAACATAACCCCTTCTGAAGGACTTCAGAGAAAAGACAAGAATACAGGTTATGCATGCAACAGGAAAAAACCACACAGTTCCAGGTACTACTCACTGAACCTGACTACTGCGATGAGCTGGCGATGCTGGAACAGAGCCTTAGCGCGCCAACCTCAGCCCAGATAATCGCTATCAGAGAAGGGTCACGCCGCATCTGAAAACACAACACACTTCTGCCATGGGAGGGATGTGTGTCTCCCTTCCTTCTTCGCTGAAAAGGATTTTACAGGTAAGTTCTTACCAAAATCCGTGTTTCAGCTGCAGATGAAGGAAGGGAGACACACTAGTCATTACTAGTGGGACGTCCCAAAGCAGTCCAAAAATAAGGGTGGGCAAAAAACCAACAGAGGCAGAAACCCAACAACCTAAGTAAATGCGCAACTAGCGCTAAATACAAGTTCACAAGAACTTTAAACTACAGCCGCCTGCAGGACCCTACGTTCTAAGGCCGCATCAGCCGAAGCACTGACGTCCACCTTATAAAAATTTCGTAAATGTGTGGACGGAGCGCCAGGTCGCCGCCCGGCAGAGCTGAGCTGCCGAGACTCCTTGATGAAAAGCCCACGATGAACCCACAGCCCTCGTGGAGTGAGCTCGAATCTTAATCGGGCAAGGTTCGCCCTTAAGTCGGTAAGCCTCCAAAATGGCCGACCGAATCCAACGAGCTATAGAATCCTTGGAAGCTCGTTGACCACGTCGACGACCTGCTGGGATCACAAACAGAGAATCAGACTTCCGAAAACTTTGAGTAATAGACAAATAGAACTTCAAAGCCCGCACTAAATCCAATGTGTGCAAGGCCCGTTCCTTCGCATTCCTCGGCCCCGGACAAAGCGAGGGCAACACAATATCCTGGTTAACATGAAATTGTGACACCACTTTAGGCAGAAAATCACCCCGAGTGCGAAGCACTACGCGATCTGGGAGAAACTCCAGAAAAGGAGGCAAGCAAGAGAGAGCCGCCAACTCAGAAACCCTTCTCAAAGAAGTGACCGCCACTAGGAAGGCAACCTTCAGAGAGCAGAGAAAGACTAACAGAGTCCATAGGTTCAAAAGGCCCATGTTGAAGAGCCTCCAAAACAAGATTGAGCCGCCAAGGAGACACAAATGCCTTCCGCGGTGGAAACTGACGGGTTACTCCGCGAAAAAAGGAACGTACGTCCCTACGCGAAATAGCAAGGACAGAGCAGAAACTTGCCCCTTCAGAGTGCTAACTGCCAAACCCTTGTCCAGCCCGTACTGCAAAAAGGCCAACAAATTGGGAATGGAAAAAATCCTCGGGTTCCTAGAAGAACCCGAAACCACGAAAAGAAGGCTTCCCAAGTCTTGTGATAAATCCTAGTAGTAGCCGGACCTCTGGCAGCTCGCAGAGTGGCAATGACTTCGGCTGAAAAACCTTGACGGGTCAAGATTTTGGTCTCAAGAGCCACGCCGTCAAAAGCAGAGACTTCAGGTCCGGGTGACGAACGGGCCCTTGGGTTAACAGGTCCGGGAGAAGAGGGAGTGGAAATGGAGGCGCTGCCAGAAGCGACACCAGTGTCGAGAACCACGTCCTCCTTGGCCAATCTGGGGCTATCAACATAGCCGGGACTCTCGCCAGTCTGATCCGACGCAACACCAGAGGAAGTAAGGATATCGGCGGGAACACATAGATTAGCTCGAATTGTTCCCAAGGAGCCACCAGAGCATCCACCGCCACAGCCTTCGGGTCCTTGTACCTGGACATGAACGTCGGTAACTTGGCATTGAACCTGGATGCCATCAAATCCACTTGGGGAGTTCCCCAACGGGAGCACAGCAGTGCAAAAATTTCCGGATGAAGACTCCATTCTCCCGGATCCATCTTTTCGCGACTGAGGAAGTCCGCTGTGATATTCTGAACTCCTGGAATGTGAATCGCAGAGATGGCTGGCACCCTGGCCTCGGCCAATACCAGGATTCGAGACACTTCCATCATGAGCCTGAAGCTCCTCGTCCCACCTTGATGGTTGATATACGCGACCGCCGTCGCGTTGTCTGTCTGCACTCGGACTGGTAGACAGCTTAAAGGGACCGTCCAGTGTTGGAGGCAAAGGAAAATTGCCCTCAATTCCAGGATGTTGATCGGCAGGACAGACTCTTCCAACGACCATACTCCCTGAATCCAGAGATCGTTCCAGACGCCCCCCCAGCCCGTCAGGCTGGCATCGGTGGTTATGATCGACCACCTCGTAGGAAGGAAGGACTTTCCCAGGGATAACGCTTCCGGACGTAACCACCATTCTAGAGACTCTCTCACCCTGTGGGAGATGATGACACTGCAATCCAGTGAAAACTGCGATCGATCCCAACGGTTCAAGATGAGCATTTGGAGAGCCCTGGAATGAAATTGGGCAAACGGAATTGCTTCCATTGACGCCACCATCAATCCCAGAAGGCGCATACACCTTCGAAGCGACATTGCTGTCGCAGACTTCATAACCTGCACATGACGAAGAAGACTCGCTTGCTTGTCTGGAGGCAGAGACACCACTGCTCGTACCGTGTCGAAATGCATTCCCAAAAACAGGATTGACTGCGACGGTTCCAGAGACGATTTCTCCCAATTGACCAGCCACCCGAAGTCCTCCAGGAGCTGAAGGGATAGATCGCGAGCCGTCACCGCCTCCTCCTTTGAGGACGCCACAATCAAAAGGTCGTCCAGATAGGGAAGAATCGTAACCCCCTGTCTTCGCAGAATCGCCATGAGAGGAGCCAGAATTTTTGTAAAAACTCTGGGTGCTGAGGCCAACCCGAATGGCAGGGCCACAAACTGGTAATGGTCCTGACCTATGGCAAAACGAAGGAAGCGTTGGTGGGCCCTTCCGATGGGGACATGCAAATAAGCGTCGCGAATGTCGATTGACACCAAAAAATCGTTCTGCGACAAGGCCGCCACAACGGAGCGAAGTGACTCCATGCGGAATTTCCGGGTGCGGACATGCCGATTCAATCTTTTGAGATCCAGAATGGGGCGAAATTTGTCCTCCTTTTTGGGGACCACAAAGAGGTTGGAATAAAACACTCTTCCCCGGTCCTCCGGTGGAACTGGTACGACCACACCCTTCTGCAGAAGGGAATCGACCTCCCGCAGTAGAGCGGTAAATAGCTCGAGCTCTGACGGAATGCGGGATTGGCAAAAACTGTCTGGGGGTCGAGAAAGAAACTCTATGAAGTAGCCTGTCGACACAACCCGCGTCACCCAGGCGTCCGACACGCGGGAGGCCCAAGTCGGCTCGAATTGGAGCAGGCGACCTCCCACTCGAGAGCCCTCGAGTGAGACCCTGGCGTCAGTCCGCCTTAGCGGGCTTTTTGTCAGCTTCCCGCTTGTCTTGGCGGAAGCTCTGTTTCCAGGGAGTGCGGGATTTCTGAGCGTTCTTTTTCCCTGAAAAAGAAGGACGACCCGATCCCCAAGAGGGCTGACCGAACCGTCCCCTGGACCGAAAGGACCGCCGACTACTACCGGCACTATGCCTGCCAGACGCAGAAGTCACAGCTCTTCGCTGCGGTAAAGCCGTTTCTTTTGCCTTCGCAATCAGCTCCGTGAGGTCAGATCCAAATAACTGACCACCTTTGTAAGCTAAAGAAAGCAAACCTTGCTTGGAAACCGCGTCTCCGGTCCACTGTCTAAGCCACAGTGCTCTCCTGACTGTGATCGCCGAGGATTGTGCCCTGGACAGCATTGAGGCAGCATCCAAACCTGCATCACTGCCATATCGGGCTGCATCCTCCAATGACTTGAAAAGCCCCTCTACCTCGGATAGTGGGGATCCATCTTGCCACACCGTCCGTAGACGGTCTAACCAGCTCAGGGAAGCTTTACAAGCACACATGGATCCTAGCACTGCTCTGAATCCATGACCCGCGGCCTCGTAGATGGATTTCGCTGCCATCTCCGTTTTTCTGTCCAGCGGATCCTGCAGACTCGCCTTCCCTTTAACAGAAAGTAATGAGGATTTGCTAAGCTGGGATAAAGGGACATCCACTTCAGGAGAAGGAATCCAATTATCAATCAACTCCGTTGTACACGGATACAGCGTCTCAAAAAACCGTGTCCCCTGAAAACGTTTATCTGGACACAGGCGTTCCTTCTCCACTGCCTCATTAAGCTCATCCAGAGATGGTAAGGCTGATCGCAACCATGCGACTCCTGAAACATCCGGGCCGACTTACCAGGACGTCTAGTTACCTCCTCCGGTAACTAACGCCTCCCTCATGGCTCCAATAAAAGCCTCTGTACGGCTCAAAAGAGAGGCAGAGTGTCCCTGCCGATCCTCCTTGTCCGAATCGGACATCTCCCCATCCGAGCTTGAAGGGGAACCCTCCATGCCCGAAATCTCCGAGTCGCTACGCGGGGAAGATGGCACCGGCCTGTCGCTTCCTGCCATGAGAGGCTCTAGCTGACACCCAATGACCTAGAAGTTCAGACAGGCCATCAATAGAACGAGCGAGGGCCTCCATTTTGACATCACTGACACCTCCGACCGCTGCGCTTGACGCCGTCGAGGTCTGCGTGTCAGATACGCGAGACTGATCCTGTAGCGGATTTGGGAGACGGTCCGCACCTCCTGGACTCTGATCTGACATGCCCTCACACAGTATATGGCAGGTGAAAACCTGTCAGCAACTAGAACAGTGTGGTTTTCAAAGGCAAAATGAACGCTGAAGGGTTAAAGCTCTTAAAGAGAGAGCTACCCCAGCTGTCTCCCAATAAAGGGTTAACCGCCAAAGAAGGGGTTAATGTCGCAGACGCCCCACAACCCTTGTTTAATGAAAAGGGTGTGCGAGCCCCAGGTGCCTCTTATGAGGTAGCAGCTGCAGGACAATGTTAAACAAGAACGCCAACGAGATCGCTAAAATATTGCGCTGATTTGTACATCGCAATGACCGCCAAAGTCGCTAAATAGATCGCTAACCACTTATGCGTCGTCAATGAGATCGCCCACTGTGGCAGCTACTAGCGACATTAAAAACGATCACAAAAAAACGATCGCATTAGTATGCGTCGTCATTGTGATCGTTAGCGGGAGCGTTCAGTTGGCAGCACCTTCAAAAAGGTGCCCTGCGCTGTGGGGGTGAAGGGGTCAAGCTTCTGCCCTCAGGAAGGTAGAAGCGACTCACCCAGCTGGCCGCGGTGCTGTTCTCTTCGGTTAGTACGGGAGGAGCGGAGAGTGAGGAGCCCGAGGCTAGCAATGGCTGCCGCGCTGAAGGAGAGAGCCGGAAGAGAAGAGGCGGAGGAAATCTCGCGCTCAGAGCGCTTCCTGCCCGGGAAAGCGCGAAGCCACGCACCCCGCCGGCTTCAAAAAAAGGCGCGGGACTCCTCCGTTCTCAGTTCCTGCCCCGTTCCCATGTCCTGCAGGCATCCACCTGCGGACAAAAAAAAACACACAGTCACCAGCATGTACATGTAGCAGCGGCTGCCGCAGCAGTCGCTGATACACTCATACACATCATAAAATGCAGAGAACTCACCCAGCCGAGCGCCACAGGGACCCCCAGGGATTTGTGGCGCTATGCCCATCGCTTCCCCCCAGGGCGGGAACGCAGTGACCCCAGAAGCGCGGTTTGCGTCCCCGCCAGGGAAGCCATCCTCATCCCCCAGGGCCGGCAGGGTTCTGCAGGGACCTCCTTAAAGGGTAATACAGATCCGCCAAGGGAGAGGTGGGGGTCCAGCAGCGCTGAGACCCCTGAGACCTCAAGACCCTGAGTCCAAGTCTCTGTCCGATAAAAATAAAAAAATCTTCTGAGGAGCTGCTTCAGCAGCGACTATCCTCTGAGACCTCAAATTTTAGACTGGAGAGCTGGAGTAGTAGGAGCCCGAGCTGGAGGGGCCGGTCAACACTCTTTTTAATCTGAGGTGTCTATCCCATCTGGGCTCCGCCTACCCACTAGTAATGACTAGTGTCTCCCTTCCTTCATCTGCTGCTGAAACAGAAATTTTTGTCTTCATAGAAGATTCAACAACTCAAGAAAATCACAATACTGTAAAAGTGTTACTAACATTGCAGTTGCAATAAGCAAAACATTACGGATCCTCGCTTCCTGTGACAGGGTGGTAAGAACACCGGCTGATGCCCCTAATGTACCCACTTCTGTGCAAGCAGCTAAACACACACAGATATGACAGGTGTAACAACCAGCTTCTTGCCGACGGTCAGTCCTGTCCTCAGCGACTAGGACATGCCAGCTTAATTACATGTCCTACAAATTAGCATCGCTGTAAAACTTTGCATCCCAAGAGCTTGCACGCTATAGGACTTGGTGTAAATTATATGACCACATTTAGGACAAATTTACACTGGTGTTTTAGCTGACGTGACTTTAGGTGTTCAGCTTGTAACACCATGTTATGGTTTATATATGGGAATAATCAAAAGAATCGCAGAAACTGCAGCAAATCTAAATACAGTACATTAGGGCCATTTCTAAAAGGCTACATGACGCAGTGGTGTAAATATAAATGTATAAGCTATGAGCTGCTTGTGCAAAAGCATCTCACTTTTAGCCCTTTTTTTGTAAAGTAGATGGAGGAACAAGACCACCTGCCACCAGATACAATTTCTATAAATTACATCAGAAGTGGTCAAACTCTACAGCACCTCCTAGGTGAGATGTATGACAGCAGTGTTGCTTAAAAACACTTTTATTCAACGTTCTAATGAAGGAGATTGGCGAATACAATGTTTTTTTAGTAAATGTGCACCACAGTGTTAATTTTCTGATGCCATAACAGAATGTGATCTACTCCAGAGAGGCGATCAGTTCTGCAGGTGAGCATTTCAGTTTTCCAACCTTCTCGCCTCAGTTTCATGACAATAGTCCATTCAGGTGCTGACCGACATGTGAAACTATCCAGTATGTCAGATTGTGTTAGACAAACGTGTAGTCCTATCTGTGAAATCTGCTAAACTGGTCAGATGGGCAGTGATGTACATACAGCTCCATGGTGCTCATCAACATTCACTTCTGCGTAGTAAACTGTGCAGAGATCCAACGTCGTCATGTAGGACAGTGTTATCTAACCAGTCTACATACCAGCAGGTCACCATTGAAGAGGGGTCTATGTGGGGATCGTCTCTCTAGGACTCCAAACCCCTTTAAGTAGCTTTAGTGCTCTATATGGATGACTGCTTAAACCCATTTATATTAGATTTATGGTATTTTCATTCACATTTGACCATCCACCTAGCGTGCATGTGCGGATCAAATGTGATGGCTCTTGGCCAAAGGAGAAGCTTTAGCTGACAGTGATTTATGTGGACAGTTTGACACACAGCTGTGCAATACATTATTGACCTCACAAAATATAGTACCAGCATTTAAAAAAAAAAAAAGTTTTTTTGTGTACCAAAAATATTTTTATTGTTCTGTTATGTTAATGCAGACCATTATGATAAGAATATACATTGACTGGTCTCGTGTGTACAACAGGAGAGACCAGTCAACAATCAGACTAGCCCCCGGACCCGCTCTTCCTGCAGTTTTAAATGCCTAAACAGAAAAAAGGGATTGGGCAATACTTGGACAAGCCCTTCTCAATCCATATATTTCCTCCTTTTAAGGTAACACTTATACTCGGCAGTATCGGCACCTCTCCCGACGATCTATACTCTGCAGTATCGACACCACCTCTCCCGACAATCTATAATTAGCAGTATTGGCACCACCTCTCCCGACGATCTATACTCGGCAGTATTAACACCACCTCTCCAGACGATCTATACTCGGCAGTATCGGCATCACCTCTCCCGACGATCTATACTCGGCAGTATCGGCACCACCTCTCCCGACGATCTATACTCTGCAGTATCTACACCACCTCTCCCGACAATCTATAATTAGCAGTATTGGCACCACCTCTCCCGACGATCTATACTTGGCAGTATCGGCACCACCTCTCCCGACGATCTATACTCGGCAGTATTAACACCACCTCTCCCGACGATCTATACTCGGCAGTATCGGCATCACCTCTCCCGACGATCTATACTCGGCAGTATCGGCACCACCTCTCCTGACAATCTATACTCGGCAGTATCGGCACCACCTCTCCCTACGATCTATACTCGGCAGTATCGGCACCACCTCTCCCTACGATCTATACTCGACAGTATCGGCACCACCTCTCCCGACAATCTATAATTAGCAGTATTGGCACCACCTCTCCCGACGATCTATACTCGGCAGTATCGGCACCACCTCTCCCGACAATCTATAATTAGCAGTATTGGCACCACCTCTCCCGACGATCTATACTCGGCAGTATCGGCACCACCTCTCCCGACGATCTACAGGTCCTTCTCAAAAAATTAGCATATAGTGCTAAATTTCATTATTTTCCCATAATGTAATGATTACAATTAAACTTTCATATATTTTAGATTCATTACACACCAACTGAAATTTGTCAGGTCTTTTATTGTTTTAAATACTGATGATTTTGGCATACAACTCCTGATAACCCAAAAAACCTGTCTCAAAAAATTAGCATATCAAGAAAAGGTTCTCTAAACGACCTATTACCCTAATCTTCTGAATCAACTAATTAACTCTAAACACATGCAAAAGATTCCTGAGGCTTTTAAAAACTCCCTGCCTGGTTCATTACTCAAAACCCCCATCATGGGTAAGACTAGCGACCTGACTGATGTCAAGAAGGCCATCATTGACACCCTCAAGCAAGAGGATAAGACCCAGAAAGAAATTTCTCAACAAATAGGCTGTTCCCAGAGTGCTGTATCAAGGCACCTCAATGGGAAGTCTGTTGGAAGGGAACAATGTGGCAGAAAACGCTGTACAACGAGAAGAGGTGACCGTACCCTGAGGAAGATTGTGGAGAAGGACCGATTCCAGACCTTGGGGGACCTGAGGAAGCAGTGGACTGAGTCTGGTGTAGAAACATCCAGAGCCACCGTGCACAGGCGTGTGCAGGAAATGGGCTACAGGTGCCGCATTCCCCAGGTAAAGCCACTTTTGAACCATAAACAGCGGCAGAAGCGCCTGACCTGGGCTACAGAGAAGCAGCACTGGACTGTTGCTAAGTGGTCCCAAGTACTTTTTTCTGATGAAAGCAAATTTTGCATGTCATTCGGAAATCAAGGTGCCAGAGTCTGGAGGAAGACTGGGGAGAAGGAAATGCCAAAATGCCTGAAGTCCAGTGTCAAGTACCCACAGTCAGTGATGGTGTGGGGTGCCATGTCAGCTGCTGGTGTTGGTCCACTGTGTTTCATCAAGGGCAGGGTCAATGCAGCTAGCTATCAGGAGATTTTGGAGTACTTCATGCTTCCATGGGCTGAAATGCTTTATGGAGATGAAGATTTCATTTTTCAGCACGACCTGGCACCTGCTCACAGTGCCAAAACCACTGGTAAATGGTTTACTGACCATGGTATTACTGTGCTCAATTGGCCTGCCAACTCTCCTGACCTGAACCCCATAGAGAATCTGTGGGATATTGTGAAGAGAAAGTTGAGAGACGCAAGACCCAACACTCTGGATGAGCTTAAGGCCGCTATCGAAGCATCTTGGGCCTCCATAACACCTCAGCAGTGTCACAAGCGGATTGCCTCCATGCCACGCCGCATTGAAGCAGTCATTTCTGCAAAAGGATTCCCGACCAAGTATTGAGTGCATAACTGAACTGTATTATTTGATGTTTTTTTTGTTTGTTTTTAAAAAACACTTATTTTATTGGATGGTTGAAATATGTTAATTTTTTGAGACAGGTTTTTTGGGTTATCAGGAGTTGCATGCCAAAATCATCAGTATTAAAACAATAAAAGACCTGACAAATTTCAGTTGGTGTGTAATGAATCTAAAATATATGAAAGTTTAATTGTAATCATTACATTATGGAAAATAATGAAATGTAGCACTATATGCTAATTTTTTGAGAAGGACCTGTATACTCGGCAGTATTAACACCACCTCTCCCGACGTTCTATACTCGGCAGTATCAGCATCACCTCTCCAGACGATCTATACTCGGCAGTATCGGCACCACCTCTCCTGACAATCTATACTCGGCAGTATCGGCACCACCTCTCCGGACAATCTATACTCGGCAGTATCGGCACCACCTCTCCGGACAATCTATACTCGGCAGTATCGGCACCACCTCTCCTGACGATCTATACTCGGCAGTATCGGCACCACCTCTCCCAACGATCTAAACTCGGCAGTATCGGCACCACCTCTCCCGACAATCTATACTCGGCAGTATCGGCACCTCCTCTCCCGGCGATCGCGTAAAAGTGTGATGTGAAATGAAGCCAATCAGCGGCCGCTTCGCTCTCCAACACCTTTGGACAAATCGCTAACATCCGGAGGAAGTGAACATTGCTGCTCTTTCTCGTCCTCCAGATGTAAGCAATATAGGTCTAAAGGCAGGGAGAGCGAAGCAGCCGCTGATTGGCTGTAGGGTTTGCGTAACATCATATAGTTATGGATTGCTGGGAGAGAAATTTCCGGCACCGCTGGGACAGCACCAGCGGTCAGGGTGTTATTTTAAAGGCGGAAACATACGGTTAGGCAGAAAGAATCAACTGACAGGTGACCTTTAAAAACAGAGTAGAAAATAACATTTTCCAGTTACACTTATCAGGGGACACGAAGTTCTGTTACCTCTTCGGTAACAGACGCAGCTCACAAAAGCCAATACAAGCAGAAAAAAGACCCCACTCAAAATAAATATACGAGGCTGTTATATACAAAGTTAATGTTAAACTCGCCCTTATAAAAATGGATCAATTACCATCCAACTGAAATATTCCACAACTACACAGATATAGAAATGTCAGGAGACTTAGAAGTCAAGTGTTCCCCAAATCAGGCAACTGGCAGGAAGGCCAAGTATTCAATATTCAGCTTTTAATATCAAAGAAGCTTGAAGAAAATATTTCCTGTATTGCACAAATGGAAATTTCCACTTCTATACATTCTAGCCTCTCCCTGACCATGAACATGTATGTTATTCAGCCATTATCGGCCTCTATGCAGTGAGAAGAGTGGAGGTCCGCCAGCTGCCCTTAAACTGTTAAATGCTGAAGTCAATCTCTTAAAGTGCACAAACTGGGGCGACCTGTTACACATGCCCCCTCCGATGCAATGGTGAGGTGCTGATGGGATGCTGTGGAAAAAAAAAAAAAAAAAACACGAAACCACACTTGCCATTGCTGCAACCCTAAAAATCAGTTTAAAAAAAAATATAAAAATTAACCCATTCAATAAATTCTGAAAGTGGGAAGAAAGTTTTGCGAAACGCCAAAATGTCTCATTTATCCTATGAATAAAAACATCAGCTTTAATCTCCACACAAAAAGAAACAAAACCCACCCTGGTCAAGACTGGTATCGCTGCTGTAGTTATGATTGAAAACAAAAACACTTAATCTGCTACAGATCTAGTAGTTCCTTGAATGTTTCTCTGTGTAACTGCCCACACCACTGATTACTACATAGCTGATGAGTATGGAGGATTACATGGCAGGAGGTTTCCTAGTCTTAAGCCCCCATCACACTAAGCGAGATCGCTGAAGTGTCACCGATTTTGTGACGCAACAGCGACCTAGCCAGCGATCTCGCTTAGTGTGACATGCAGCGACGATCAGCCCCACTGCTGGGTATCGCTGATCGTCGTTGAATGTCCTGGATCACTTTTAGGTCGTTTGTGTCCCGCTGGCCAGCGCGCATCGCTGCGTGTGACAGTGGGAGACCAACGATCAGCGAACTGGTATCCAAAGTACATATCTGGTAACTAAGCACCACGCGGCACCTAGTTACCAGCTCCCAGCTTCTGCTGTAGAGCGCTGAGAGCCGGTATCTAGGGTACATATTGGGTAACTAGGCGCCGCGCGGTGCTTAGTTACCCGATGTGTACACTGGATACCAGCGTGCTTGCTGGTCCTGATCGCTGGTGAGTCTGCCCATGTGACAGCTCACCAGCTATCAGCTAACGATGTCCCAGCGATCCCATCCATGTCGTATCGTTGGTGGGATCGCTGGGACATTGAAGAGTGTGACGGGACCCTTATAGTGATAGTCTCCAGCTGATAAACCAGTGATTTTATCAAAACTATACTAAAGGGTATGCCACACTGAACAATATCGCTAACGGGATCGCTAAAAAACGTCACTATTTAGCGATCCCGTTAGCGATATTGTTCAGTGCGGCAGCTTCCAGCGACGAGCTTCCTGCTGTGATCTCGCTCGTCGCTGGAATCGTTCCGGACCCTATTTCATCGCTGGCGCTCCCGCTGGGTAAGTATTATCGCTGAGTGTAGCACCTTTTCTTAGCGATTTAGCGGTACTTTTGTACCGCTAAAGTCGTTAAGAAGATCGCTAACGGCGATAGCGTCGTTAACTATATCGCTAAATGTGGCCGCATTTAGCGATATAGAAACAATTCCGCTAGCGATCTCATTAGTATGCAACGCTAACGAGATCGCTAGCGGGATAGCTTAAGGTACTGCCACACTAAGCTATCCCGCTAGCGATCTCGTTAGCGTTGCATACTAATGAGATCGCTAGCGGGATTGTTTCTATATCGCTAAATGCTGCCGCATTTAGCGATATAGTTAACGACGCTATCGCCGTTAGCGATCTTCTTAACGACTTTAGCGGTACAAAAGTACCGCTAAATCGCTAAGAAAAGGTGCCACACAGCGATTAGATACCCAGCGGGAGCGCCAGCGATGAAATAGGGTCCGGAACGATTCCAGCGACGAGCGAGATCACAGCAGGAAGCTCGTCGCTGGAAGCTGCCGCACTGAACAATATCGCTAACGGGATCGCTAAATAGTGACGTTTTTTAGCGATCCCGTTAGCGATATTGTTTAGTGTGGCATACCCTTTAGTGTGGCAGTACCTTAAGCAACCCAACAAGTGACACTCTGCTGAAATCGAGGTACTTGTTACTACAATATTCTGCCCTCAGATTAGGTGGGAAAAACTTTAGTGAGATTCCCTTTAACTATGTTTGGTGGTTTATTTTTTAGTGACTGTTGCACTGATAAAAAAAGAAAAAATGTCAAACTCCTTTCCCCTTCACTATGTCCTCAACATTACTGCAAGTAACATATAATTTATATTCTGCCTTCAACTACCAAAACTCGTTGCATGCACTGCATCTTACTCCTCTACGCACAAAGTCAGTCGGGCAGTTTACATTACCCTCTGGAAGCTGCAAATATGGTCTCCAGAAAGTTCACCTGCAGATAGTTACAGTTGTGCTCAAAAGTTTACATACCCCAAAAGCATTTTTGCTTTCTTGGCCTTTTTTCAGAGAATATGAATGATAACACCAAAACTTTCTCCACTCATGGTTAGTGGTTGGAAGAAGCCATTTATTGTCAAACTACTGTGTTTTCTCTTTTTAAATCATATTGACAACCCAAAACATCCAAATGACCCTGATCAAAAGTTTACTTACCCCATTTCTTAATACCGTGTATTGCTCCCTCTAAACATCAATGACAGCTCGATGTCTTTTGTGGTAGTTGTGGATGAGGTTCTTTATTTTCTCATATGGTAAAGCTGCCCACTCTTCTGGCAAAAAGCCTCCAGTTCCTGTAAATTCCTGGGCTGTCTAACATGAACGCTTGAGATCTCCTCAGAGTGGCTCAATGATATTGAGGTCAGGAGACCGAGATGGCCACTCCAGACCCTTCACTTTGCTCTGCTGTAGCCAATGTCAGGTTGACTTTGCCTTGTGTTTAGGATAGTTGTCATGTTGGAACGTCCAAGTCCCATGCGCAGCTTCCGGGCTGATGATTGCAAATTTGCCTCCAGTATTTGCTGATAACGTGCTGCATTAATCTTTCCTTCAACTTTGATCAAGTGTGCTGTGCCTTTGTAGCTCACACATCCCCAAAACATAAGGTATCCACTTCCATACTTTACAGTAGGAATGGTGTTCCGTTCATCATAGCCCTTGTTGATATCTCTCCAAATGTAATGTTTATGGCTGTGGCTAAAAAGTTCAATTTTGGTCTCATCACTCCAAATTACCTTGTTCCAGAAGTTTTGAGACTTGTCTTTGTGCTGTTTTGCATATTGTAGGCAAGATACTTTGTGGCATTTGCACAGTAATGGCTTTCTAATGGCAACTCGACCATGCAGCCCATTTTTCTTCAAGTGCCTCCTTATTGTGCATCTTGAAACAGCCACACCGCTAGTTTTCAGTGTCCAGTATTTCAACTGATGTTATTTGTGGGTTTTTCTTTGCATCCTGAACAATTTTCCTGGCAGTTGGGGACGAAATTTTTGTTGGTCTACCTGACCGTGGTTTTGTTTTTACAGAGCCCCTGATTTTTTTTTTTTATTTGTTAATCACAGTATGAACACTGCTGACTGGCATTATCAATTCCATGGATATCTTTTTGTATCCCTTTCCTGTCTTATACAGTTCAAGTACCTTTTACCACAGATCCATTGACAATTCTTTTGTTTTTCCCATGACTCAATCCAGAAACGTCAGTGGCTGGATGAAAAATGCAAGAGTCCCAGAAACTCACTCAGTATTTACGCACACACACTGCAAACAAGCAAACAGGTCACAGGTGAGGATGTTACCTTTAGCAGCCATTCAAACTCATTTGAGTCATGTTATCAGGCCAAAATCACCAGGGTATGAACTTTTGATCAGGGTCATTTGGATGTTTTGGGCTGTCATTGTGACACCGTAGATTGACAGTAAATGGCTTCACCCAACCACTAACCATGAGTGGAGAAAGTTTTGCTCCACTCCCGAGTGCCGGCGCCAGAGCTGGGATTTCACATGCGAGTGTCGGCCGATTTACTCGCATGTGTGATCCCGGCCTTAAAAGGAGACTTTGTGCAGCAGGCCTTCATGGTGAAATAGCTGCTAGGAAACCACTGCTAAGGACAGGCAACAAGCAGAAGAGACTTGTTTGGGCTAAAGAACACAAGGAATGGACATTAGACCAGTGGAAATCTGTGCTTTGGTCTGATGAGTCCAAATTTGAGATCTTTGGTTCCAACCACCATGTCTTTGTGTGACGCAGAAAAGGTGAACGGCTGGACTCTACATGCCTGGTTCCCACCGTGAAGCATGGAGGAGGTGGTGTGATGTGTGGGGGTGCTTTGCTGGTGACACTGTTGGGGATTTATTCAAAATGGAAGGCATACTGAACCAGCATGGCTACAACAGCATCTTGCAGCAGCATGCTATTCCATCCGGTTTGCATTTAGTTGGACCATCATTTATTTTTCAACAGGACAATGACCCCAAACACACCTCCAGGCTGTGTAAGGGCTATTTGACCAAGAAGGAGAGTGATGGGGAGCTACGCCAGATGACCTGGCCTCCACAGTCACCAGACCTGAACCCAATCGAGATGGTTTGGGGTGAGCTGGACCGCAGAGTGAAGGCAAAAGGGCCAACAAGTGCTAAGCATCTCTGGGAACTCCTTCAAGATTGTTGGAAGACCATTTCCGGTGACTACCTCTTGAAGCTCATCAAGAGAATGCCAAGAGTGTGCAAAGCAGTCATCAAAGCAAAAGGTGGCTACTTTGAAGAACCTAGAATGTAAGACATAATATCAGTTGTTACACACTTTTTTGTTAAGTATATAATTCCACATGTGTTAATTCATAGTTTTGATGCCTTCAGTGTGAATGTACAATTTTCATAGTCATGAAAACACAGAAAAATCTTTAAATGAGGTGTGTCCAAACTTTTGGTCTGTACTGTATATCCTCTTTTAAAAATTGCAAAAAGGAAGGTGGACAGGTGCAAAAGTTTGGGCACCCTTGGAGATGTGTGCGGTCAGATAACTGACCAAGGTTTCAGACCTTGATTAGCCTGTTAAGGTACTGCCACACTAAGCTATCCCGCTAGCGATCTCGTTAGCGTTGCATACTAATGAGATCGCTAGCGGGATTGTTTCTATATCGCTAAATGCTGCCGCATTTAGCGATATAGTTAACGACGCTATCGCCGTTAGCGATATTCTTAACGACTTTAGCGGTACAAAAGTACCCTAAATCGCTAAGAAAAAGTGCCACACAGCGATTAGATACTTACCCAGCGGGAGCGCCAGCGATGAAATAGGGTCCGGAACGATTCCAGCGACGAGCGAGTTCACAGCAGGAAGCTCGTCGCTGGAAGCTGCCGCACTGAACAATATCGCTAACGGGATCGCTAAATAGTGACGTTTTTTAGCGATCCCGTTAGCGATATTGTTTAGTGTGGCATACCCTTTAGGGTTATGGCTTGTTTACCATCATAGTTAGGAAAGGCTAGGTGATATAAATTTCCCAGCTTTAATACAAAAGCCAGCCTCCTCTAACCTTCTGCCAAAAAACAGCAGCCATGGGTTCTTCTAAGCAGCTGCCTACCACTCTGAAAATTAAAAGGTGGAGGCCCACAAAGCAGGAGAAGGCTATAAGAAGATAGCAAACCTTTTTTAAGTTGCCCTTTCCTCAGTTCGAAATGCAATTAAGAAATTGCAGTAAACAAGAACAGTAGAAGTTATGATAAGGTATTGAAGACCAAGCAAAGTTTCAGTGAGAGCTGGTCTTAGGATTGATAGAGGCAAATCAGAACCTCCAATTGACTGCAAAAGACCTTCAGAAAGGTTTAGCTGGTTTTGGTACATTTATCTACTGTGCAAAGACACCTGTACAAATATTTCCTTCATGGAAGTCATCAGAAGAAAACCTCTCCTGTGTCCACACCATAAAATTCAGCGTCATAAGTATGCAAAAGAACATCTAAAGAAGCCTGATGCATTTTAGGAACTGGTCCTGTGGACCCATGAGGTTAAAAATAGAACTTTTTGACCACAATAATCAAAGGAATGTGTGGGGGAAAAAGGGCACAGAACTTCAGGAAAAGAACATCTTGCTATCAATCATGCTTTGGGGTTGTGTTGCAACCAGTGGCATGGGGAACATTTCATGGGTAAAAGGAAAAATGGATTCAATTAAATTTTCAATAAATTCTTGATTCAAACAACACTTATCTGTAAAAAAAAAAAAAAAGCTGAAGTTGAAAAGAGGATGGCTTCAGCAAATGGATAATGATCCTAAAGACACGTTAAAATCCACAATAGACAATCTCAAAAAGGCGAAAGCTGAAGGCTTTACAATGGCCCTCACAAACCCCTGATCTGAACTTCAATGAAAATCTGTGGCTAGACCTCAAAATAGCAGTGCACGAAAAATGACCCCAGAATGTCACAGAACTGGGAGAATTTTCCAGGAAGAATGGATGAAAATCACTCAAAGTAAGAATTAAAAGACACTTGACTCGCTACAAAAAGCATTTACAAGCTTTGATGCTTTCAAAAGGGGGTGCTACTAGATATTAACCATGCAGGGTGCCCTAAGTTTTGCATGTGACCATTTTCCTTTTAGTCCTTTTTAAAATGTAAAAGATAGAAGTGCAGTCTATTGTGCACTTATGAATAATACTTTTCTATCAGACATTTTATGCCAGTAAATATCAGTCACCAACTGCAATTTTCCATCATCATGCATGGACGATACTGATGAGAGTTTGGCACTACAGTCCCTACATCATGCTCCCACAGTCCCATTCACCTTGTTGCAGTTATCTACAAATAGGTGCGATAAGATATCTTTATATCACACCTTTATATGAAAAAAAAAAAAAGCGTAATACATGAGGAATTTTATACATCCGTTTGCTAAAGTGAATGGATACCTGTGTGGACCACCATGTTTAACAGTTATCCAGCCTTTAAGTTAAAGGCGTATTCTTAGGGTATGTTTCCACGTTAAGTAAATGCTGCAGATTTGCAGCGTCCAATCCGCAGCGGCCAGATGTTACAGCATAGTGGAGGGGATTTCGTGAACTCCTATCTCGCTATGCGTGCACGGACCCCTCCGGCTGCCCTGCGTATACGCACTTGCGGCGTGTCTTTCTAGACCGCAGCATGTCAACTTATCTTGAGGAGACGCTCCTTCTCCACAAGATAAATGTCCCGTACAATGTATTGGATGTGGAGATTCTGCATGGTTCAAAGTACACATGCGGAATCACTGGCGTTCAAAAGCCGGCAGCGCTTTGGACGGAGCGGACATGTGCTGCGTCCAAAGCGCTGCTGTATCCTGACCGTGGAAAAATACCCTTAGAATAATGCAAGAATATTAGATTGGAGGGGTCCAACTATCAGCACCCTCTCTGATCAGCTGTTTGGGGTGAGATGTAATAGCCACAGCCTCTTCAAAGTTAAAGGAATACTTGGAAGCCTTCAAATAATGGATGGCGTATTTGCCATGAGCTTTTAAGCATGGGCATCTATTGGCTATTGTAGGATCCATATTACTGACAAAAGAAAAAGCATACTAATGGCACACTTTAAGGCCTCCTTCACACGTCCTGATATTTCCGGTACTGGAAAAACCTGAACGGAGATATCCGAGTCTCATATGCATGTCACATCAGTATCACATGTAGTGGCACCTGAGAAAAGCTGGCAGTTTGCTCTGTTCTCTGGCACCGCTGGGTGCTGAAGACAGCTCATATTTTCGCCTTCTCTCCCAGCAATCATCGCGAGCAGGAACAATGTTGAGTCTGGAATCACACCCGCTGTCTACATCAAGAATAACATTTAAAAAAATAAAAAATAAACACATTTAGGCACCTGTTCAGTTGCCCCGTCAGGGCTTATGTCCAAACCCCACCACCCTCCTGCAAAAAAAAAAATCGTTTAGCTTATGTATTCAGCCTTATGATTTAATTATGATTGATGTAATTTCTGTTTATTCAATTTTGTTCTCCGCTATCCAATTTTATTCTGTATTTCCTTTGTTATCATGTATCAGTTTATGTGAATTAATATTCATTTATATTTTGTCAAGTCCATACATTTATACATTGTTGCTTTTCACCTACTATATGCAGCGTTGTGTACCTGCCTCTGTCAATGACATGCCTAGGTTTTGCCCACTTTGTATATCGACTCTCGCGATATTTCGCTCCTCTCCTGGAGTATGGGCTGCGTTGCTTGGGGACGGCCAGGCGCCGGCCGCCCCGTGTGACGTGACTCATTACCCGGTGCGGGCGCATGCGCTTGAGATTCTGGGCTTATAATCATGGCTGCACACACCTGTGCTAGCCCCTATCGCTGTAATCTTTTGTCAGCACGTGACCGACTGAGTCAGGTATATAAGGAGACACCGGATTCCCCAGACTACGCCCCTGAAGGAGTGTCGAAACGCGCGTCGGGGATCCGGTGTCCTGCACTCAGATCTGCAAAGTCATGACAGGTAATTATTTTAGTGGTGACTGTGTGCTTCTAACCTAAATGACTGTTATACCACTGCTGGAGCTACTTTAACATGAAGCTGGACTAATGGATTATTTTGCTCATCTGGGGCATGCAATGCCAATGTTATTGTACTCTCATTTTGAGAAGCCTTATAAGCTATTTTGACTTTTGGCATGTGCATTCCCTAACTGCGCTCCTATCCGTCTGTAATACCATTATAGGATTAGCACTACTGCTTTAATCAGTCATACCATGATAATTTCTTTTTGAGCTGTCATGTGGTCCATTCTCACTTTGCATATTTGATTCAGGACACCCTTTTTTTGCTACAATTTTTTGGTTTTGAGGCTATTCTATGACCCATTTATATTCATGATATTTCCTCTGCTCACCCCTACTGCTTTATCAGTGGATTTTCATGCCTTACTGTATGTTATATAGATAATTTCTCTTTCTTTAAACACTATTTGTTGTTCTAAATAAAAATTTAATAAATATATGATGTTTTATTAGCATTTTGACTCCATGATATAATGATGCCAACAGAGCAAAATTGTGCTCTGCAATGGAAACTTTTTGGGCCTATATGCACACTGGAGGCGAACACCCAGACACAGTCAACTAGGTCTGAGTGTCCAGCTTCAGTAGGCGTACATGCCAAAAAATTTTGCACAGCGGAAAGCACATTCGCTGTCAGCGCCATTGTAGTCTATGGCTGCGCATACTTCTAAATCTTGTTTTGTGTTGGTGGGGCCCCGGACATAAGCCCCGATGTGAGACACTGAATGGGTGACTAACGCGGTGTAAAAGCACCCCAAATACAAATGTGACTGAAAAAGCAGCCAGAGTATTTCATGCTGCGCATGGTTCAGGCAGCATGACAGGTTCCCTTTAACAGATATATTAGTAGATATTATAGACAAATTAGTCTATATGTAGCAAATAAAAGGATGGAGAACTCATGTCATTTTTGGTAATTAGTTCAGTCTCCATCATATGTACACTTTTTTATGGAATGGATTAAACAGGAACCAAAAATGCAATGTGAATACTGCTTCAAGTGTACCTGACGTTTCATGTAAACTTGCAGCACACAGTCGGCCTTCAGCGTCTCCCATACCCCTATCCCTAGAACTATCAGGAGTAACAAGTCTACTTTGATACAAATAATTGGAAAAATCTCTAGTCACTGAAGACCAGGGTTGGGCAATTAAATTTTCCCAAAGTGCCACATCAGAGGCCATGATTGTTGTGGAAGGCCGAACCAATAGGCAGGAGTTAATTCTGACCAATATTTTTAACACATTATAAAATGATATTAATTGTATTACTTAATATAGAGAAGAATTAAGCATGCCGACATCCCCCACACAGCCCCTAGAAACCATAAGTGTGTGTATATATATATATATACACACACACACACACACACACCACACACACAAAAAGCCCCAACACAACCTCCTATATACAGTGTGAGCCTCCAATATACAACATGAGCTCCACATAGCTTGATATACAGCACGAGCCCTCAAATAACCTCTAATGCAGTATGAGCCCCATAGTCTCCTGTGTACATACAAATATCCCATTTCATGTGTACATAAGACACCACATACTCCCCTCATTCACAATCCCTGGCGTTCTGCCTTTGCTCCTGTCTCCAGTGCACTGACTCTCCGCAGTACACAACCGACGGGATGAAATGACGTAATCCCGTCAGCTGTCTCACACACCAATGTATTCACCATTGTCTGCATCATGGAGGATGCGGATAGTGGTGAATAGAGGTTGTGGATGGACAGTGAAGTGAGGGCATGGTTTGGCCCGTGGGCCACTGTTTCAGCCCTCTAGCGGTGTCAGTCCACGGGCCGGACTGGAACATCTAGATTCCTGGATGAGGCCCGCACTTTGCCCAGGTTTGCTGAACACAAATTTTACCCGTGAAGAGCAACAAAACCAAAGAAATGAGCTGGAACACTTGTTGGTATAAGTACAACGTGTAGGAACACATGCACACTGTGGCCATTAACCCCTTTACGACCTATGACGGGTAGGGCGTGTCCCCGCACTCCTTGCGGGTCTTGGCGCGGAGCCTGCATGTTTTCCTGCATGCCAACTGATTTTATCAGCTGATATGTGCCCCTAACAGCTGCGGGTGGAATCGAGATCCACCTGCGGCTGTTAACATGTTAAATACCGCAGTCAATCTCAGACAGCGGCATTTTACATGCTCGTGCAGGAAGCACATCACAAACCCCGCCCGTATCACATGACTATGGGTCACCAATAGGTTAGCATGACAAATCCGGTCTTAAGTAGACCGCAGTGGTTGTCACTGCCGGATTGCTATGAGTGCCACTCTAAAATAAAGATTCCAAAAATTAATACAAAAGTTCAAATCACCCCCCCATTCATAATAAAATGGTATCAGCTCAGAGCGCAAAAAATAAGCCATTATCCACCCCCAGATCCCGGAAAACGGCCCTTTTTTGCAAACTTTAGAATTTTTTTTTCACCACTTAAATAAAACAGGACCTATACATGTTTGGTATCTGAACTCAATGACCTGGAGAATCATATTGGCAGGTCGGTTTAGCATTTAGTGAACATGGTTAAGAAAAAAAATGGAAACCCTAAGGTTGTGAAGGGGTTGAACACAACCTAGAATAAAAAGAAAAAATGTGAAAATATATTGCTGTAAGTAAATAAGTGAATAGTAAGGCTATGTGCCCACGTAGCAAAAATGCTCCGAAATTGTCAGCAGCATTTCCGGAACTCCCTGCCGCGGGTAAAAACGCATGTGGTATACGCATGCGTTTTCCCGCAAAACACAAGTGTTTTGCAAGCGTTTTTAGCTTGCAGAATGCTAGCGCTTTTCCAAGTGATTTAAAGCATCGCTAGGAAAAGTGACTGACAGGTTGGTCACACTTGTCAAGCATAGTGCTGACAAGTGTGACCAACTGTTTACTATTGATGCTGCCTATGCAGCATCAGTAGTAAAAGATGGAATGTTAAAAAAAAAATATGGATGTACTTACCCTCTGTCGGCTCCCGGAGTCCTCGGCGGTGCAGCCAGCAAGTTCCGTTCCCAGGGATGCATTGCGCGAATGACCTCTGATGGCGTAGTGGTTATGCGACCGCTACGTCATCGGGGGGTGTGACTCTCGCAATGCATCCCTGGGAACGGAAGTTGCTGGCAGCACCACGTGCACCGCTGAGGACTCCGGGGGCCGACAGAGGGTAAGTATATCCATATTTTTTTTTATTATTTCTATTTTTTACAGGAATATGGTACCCAGGGTCTGGAGGAGAGCCTTCTCTCCTCCAGACCCTGGGTACCATCCGCACATGAGGCGCTCACTTGACGCATGGTGGGCATAGCCACATGCATAAAGTGAGCGTTTCAATGCAATCTTATGGCGGTGGAATAGCCGTGAATTCACCAAATTAATGAACATGCTGTGTATTTTACCGCGATGCGATTACGCTACGGAAAAATGTGCAGCATGGGCACAGCAATTGCGGAATGCAATTAAAATTAATGGGATGCGTTTTGCTAGTGTTTAAGCAGCGGAAAAACGCGGCAAAAATGCTTAAACGCAACATGGGCACATAGCCTAACAGTACACACGTAAATAACATCAGGAAATTAGAAAACATGGTTTTGATTAAAAAAATCAGGATGGACCTTTTTTTAATGTGAAACCTGTGTGCCAGCAGGTCTTAACAGAAGGCATTTAGGAGAGGAAGCAGGACCAGGCCTGACTGTTGATACCTGCACATGGGAAGCTATGTGAACAAAATGCACAGGCCAAAGAGGCTGTATGTACAAAGTACCAAAGAGTAAGGAAAAACAAAGAGGCTGGAACACATGTTGATTGTGCACCTATATATTGCACGATCACACTGTGGCCATTAAACAATTTAGGATTAGAAAAAAAATAAAAAATAAATCGCAAATACCCTGCAGTTAGGCTGGTTTCACATTAGTGTTCATGGGCTGTGCGGAGGGCTGCGTACTTCCTCTGTTAAGCTCCGCCTACAGAGTACGCAGGACATGCGGATGCAATGTTTTGACACGCCCGCCGAAAGCACGGGAACGCAACGTTTTGTGTGTTCGGCGGGTGCATAAAAACGACACATCCGCATGTCCTGCGTACCCAATGTTAAAGATAGGTACGCAGGACGCATGCAGAAGTAGGCGGAGCTTAACGGAGGAAGTACGCCGCCCTCCGTACAGCCCTCGAACGCTAATGTGAAACCATCCTTAAAAGGTAATCTGTCGACATGTTTTTACTACCCCATCTGAGAGCAGCATGATATAGGCAAAGAGAAGCTGAATCCAACAATGTATCACTTAGTTTACTGGGTGCAGCCTAGTAGATGTAAAGGTACTGTCACACTAGGCGAGATCGCTAGCGATTTCGCTTAAGCGACAGCGATTTTATGATGCAGCAGCGACATCGTCAGCAACATCGCTGTCTGACATGTAGCAGCGATGTGGCTGATCGTGCACGAACGTTCTGGACCGTTTTTTGATCGTTGGCGTCCCGCTGGTGAGCCTGAATCGCTGAGTTTGACACCCTTTATGAACGACGAGCGACCTCGTTGGCGACTCATGTCAGCGGCGCAGGCGGGACTAGGTTCTAACGCCCCTTAGCTCCAATTGGTGGCCACAACATCCTTTGTGCGTTGTTTATGAGGATACTATCGTGTGTGGGGTTTTGCGATCCTGTCAGTCGCTACAGCGCTTCATCTTTGCCATTTATACAAGACGTTTTTGGGATCCTGAAAAAATGAATCCGGGGCAAACGCAGTAGTGGCACAGACTGGATCGCAGTAGCTGCAAAGCAGAAGGCTGGAACGATGCTGGAAATTCGTATGAACCACTTGCGTTGTCTTATGACGCGGACGTCCAATCACTAAGCGAGAGCTGTGACTTGACATACAGTGACCACCAATCTGTGCTGAGGGGCGTGGAAAAGGTTGCGCTCAATCTTTAACAACACATGCGGTGTGACAGGTCCCAACGACCGCCGAGGTCGTTATACAGATCGCTGATGTGTCGTTTATGAGATCTTCCTGTTTGGAAGCTACTAGCGACCATATAGCGATCACACCAGCGATCTCGCCAGGTCGTGTCGTTATCGCTGGTGCGATTGCTTAGGCTGCTTTCACACATCAGTTTTTTTTATGTCAGGCGCGATCCGGCGTGTTTTTAAAAAAACGGATCCGGTACCGGATGCGTTTTTTTTGGCATTGACTTTCATTAGCGCCAGATCGCGCCTGATGTCATTGCGTTGCATCAGTTTTTGGCCGGATCCGGCGGAAATGTACATTCCGGCAGCCGGACAAAACGGTCACTGCAACGTTTTTTTTTTTCTGGACCCGCCTGATACTACTACTACTACTTCCGGACACGCGTACCTGCATTTTCCGGCGGCAAAACTTTTTTCTGGGTTCAAAAGTTCAGGTCGGATCCAGCAAAAAAAAAAAAAACGGATCCGTTGCATCAGTTTTTTCATTTCAGCGCCGGATCCGTCCTATCAGGTATTCGACGGATTATGCCTGACACAAAAAAACTGATGTGTGAAAGTAGCCTTAAGGGTATGCCACACTAAACAATATCGCTAACGGGATCGCTAAAAAACGTCACTATTTAGCGATCCTGTTAGCGATGTTGTTCAGTGCGGCAGCTTCCAGCGACGAGCTTCCTGCTGTGATCTCGCTCGTCGCTGGAATCGTTCCGGACCCTATTTTCTCGTCGGCGCTCCCGCTGGGTAAGTATATATCGCTAGTGTGGCACCTTTTCTTAGCGATTTAGCGGTACTTTTGTACCGCTAAAGTCGTTAAGAAGATCGCTAACGGCGATAGCGTCGTTAACTATATCGCTAAATGTGGCCGCATTTAGCGATATAGAAACAATCCCGCTAGCGATCGCATTAGTATGCGTCGTTATTGTGATCGCTAGCGGGATTGTTTAGTGTGGCAGTACCTTTAGTGTGACAGTACCTTTAGAATCAGCAATGCAGCAGAGCTGAGAAACCTAGCCCCACCCACACCAGGCTGTGTGCATATAGCTATAGACGGAGCTGCTTATCACAGTGGGGGCAGAGTCAGAGACTGCTCCTGTGCCTGATAAGTCTGCCCCATCTATTCAGGCCTGCTGGCACACACAGATTCTACATTAGAGGTAGAATCATTCACATTGGGTGCATCTTGTCATGGTGGGATGACTTTTACAATTAGTTGACACTATTGATATAAAAAAAAAAAAAAAAAAAGTACCCAATGTTATTTACAGGTACTATTAATATTCATATTCATATTAATATTCATTTATTCACTTATTGCAGGGTATTTGCTCTTTGTTTTTATCCTTGGTTATCCATGAATGAAGTGTGAAAAATCAACCCTGTAGATTAATGATATATTAAAGAGTTATCTTCACTTGTACTACTGGGAATCCAGCCATAAAAGGGAACCTGTCACCACGTTTGGCCGATAAGAGTTATAGCCACCACCTTTCAGGGCTGATACAGCCTTCTATAATGCTGTACATCGGCACCCAACACGACCTGGAAGAAATGAAAAACTTATTATACTCAACTGCGGGGCGGCCCGATCTGAGGGGTGTCGCTCTTCTTGGTCCGGCGCCTTCCATCTTCTTGTGATGCCATCGTCCGGCTTGCTTCATGTGGATGATGCGTCCCTGCGTCATCCACACAGGCTTCCTGGCATTGTGCTTCTGTGCAGGCGTACCTGTCTGCCCGCTTGAGGACAGAGCAAAGTACTGCAGTGCGCACACGCCGAGAAAGGTCAGAGAGGCCCAGCGCCTGCACACTGCAGGACATTACTCTGCCCTCAACAGGGCAAAGAAGTGCGCCTGTGCAGGAGCGTGATGCTGAGGAGACTGTGTGGATGATGTAGGGACGTGTCATCCACATGAACCAAGGAGGACGGTATCACAAGAAGATGGAAAGTGCCAGACCAAGAAGAGCGACACCCCTCGGACCAGACCACCCCCCGGGTGAGTATAATAAAAGTTATTTTTTTTTCTCTTAAAGGTCTGGGGCTTATCTACAGCATTATAGAATGCAGTATATCAGCCCTGAAAGGCGATGGTCGTAACTCCTATTGGCCAAACCTGGAGACAGGTTAACGAAAAGCCATTATCAGATTTTTAAACGTACATACACACAAACCTTATTTAACCAATGATGACTGTTTTCTGCCTTTTATTCCTATAAAAATATTCATAATCTTGCAATTTTCACACTGGTACATTTTAGATTTGTACTTTGTCTATTCAGAAAACACTTTGCATTAAGTTTCCTTATCAGCAGAGGTTACAATGACAGGTAACATCTCTCTGTACAGTTGATAACACAGGATCCATCAATCCCAATACTGTCACTGCTGACTGTTACCTCTCCCATATCCTTAGGGTGCTTTCACACTACATTCGGGAACGTGTTCAATGGCCCTGTTGGGGTCTACGTCCGAACACCCCGCAAAACGGGATTTGAGTGTATGCACCAACAGGGCCATAAACTATAATGATGCCAACAGAGAGAACGACCTTTCTGACGTGCATAATTTTGTGACGCAGATGTAGTAGACTGCATCTGGGTGTCCATCTCCAGTAGGTGGTCTTCCACTTATCTAGTTTTAGTGACTACGTCCAGTCTCCGTGTCCTCATATGTCTTACCGATGCCAGTGATTGGCTGCAGCAGTTATGTGAGAGGTATGTTGGATTTTATCACCGCAGCTAGACAAGTAGAAGAATGGGTAATTCACAGCAAGGATTTGATGAGCGAGTACAGATTCTTTTTTTCACTGTTTTATCAGCATTTGTGACTAAAGGCACTGCCACACCTAGCGATCACGACAACGACTTAACCTGGCGAGATCGCTAGTGCGATCGCTAGTTAGATTCCAAACACAACTCATCAGCGATCTGTGATTCCAAACACATCTCATCAGCGATCTGTATAACGACCTCTGCGGTCGTTGGGAAAACCTAGTCCCACCTGTGACGCTGGTGAAGTCGTTCATAAAGGGTGTCACACTCAGCGATTCAGGCTCACCAGCGGGACACCAACGACCAAAAAACGGCTCAGAACATTCATGAGCAATCAACGACATCTCAGCAGGGGCCACATCGCTGCTACATGTCACACACAGCTAAGTCGCTAACGAGATCGCTACTGCGTCATAAATGGTGACGCAGTAGCGATCTCGCTTAGTGTGGCATTCCCTTTAAAGAGGAATATTCTCTTAAGTTTTAACAGAGTACCTACTTCACTTAGCACTATTTAATTTAGGAGAAATTTTTCTTTTGTGTCCCCATTCTAAAGTTATCCCTGTAAAAAAAAAAGACGCAAATTTTCTCATCCCACCGACTAGGTGTATACCACAGAATTTATCTGTGGGCGTTAGCTTTCTATCCCCTTTATTACATGTTTTGATTGGCCAGTGTCCTAGAGGAGAAAAGGCAAATGCCCACAGAGTTCACGGCTGTACCTGGCTTCTAAGTTCTTGTTGCCGCACAGGTGAGGGTGAATGTACACAGCAACTGAGGAATGAGAACAGGCTTAGCCAGGCTGCAACTGTCTTCTCAGGTTTCTTTTTCCCCCTTCATGACGAATACGTTTTTATTGGTCAGTTATAGAGGATAAAAAAAGTTCAGCGGTTCATGCAGTTGGCTGAAGGGAACATTTGCATCTTTATTAACAGGCATCAAAACTTTGCAACAGAGGAGCACAAAAGAAAAGCTGTTCCAGAACCAGCAAAGCAGTGACAATTGGAGGAGGTATTCCACTACTAGGAGAACCCCTTCTTAAGCAAAATGTTCGGCCCTATAAGATAATAAAGCCTGTACTCGCCTCCCGTGCCGGCTCCGTTGAAGCAGTATCAGCACTCGTGGTCCTAGGGCTGTGATGCGGTGGAATGGCACGCGATTCCCGGCGCCCAATCAGCGGTGTCGTCACTGTCTCCGCCTTCGGACAAACTGAACATGAAGAGGAAGTCTGGTATCAGCCGCACCTCTGGCTTCCTCTTCATGTTCAGTTTGTGTGAAGGCAGAGACAGTGACGACACCGCTGACTGGACATCGGTGTCCAATGTCACGACACTGCATCACAGCTCTAGGACCACGAGTGCTGATACTGATGAACTAAGCCGGCACGGGAGGAGTGTACAGGCTTTACTATTTTACCAGGGCGGAGCATTTAGCTTAAGAAGGGGTTGACCTAGTAGTGGACAACCCCTTTAAGACTCTGCTCATATGGCCAGTAGTAATTTCCATTTTGGGATCTGTTATAGGATAAAAACAATAGAAACATTCCAGTGTAGTACCAGTTCATTGAATGGGACTGTAAATGTAAAAAAAAGTTGATTGGATAGACTTCAATGTTAATGGAAAAAGCTGATCTTAAACAGATGGTTATCCATTAAGGGTTGTCCTGGCTTGGAACTCATGTCTGCAGTCACTGTGCGCTGTGAAGTTTCTCCGGTGTTGGGTGCAAGCAAACATGCCCGGCCTAGATTAAATCACTTATATTGAGTGAACCAGTGCGCATCCAGTCAGCAGATCATAGCATGTATGCAATCACATACATGAGGTCACAAGTCCGTCCGTGAAAAACCTGACAGTGTTTACAAGTCTGCAGTCAGATCTGTAAGTGTTAAAGACATCTCTACCAAGAACAAATCTGTTAATATCGAGAAAAAGATGCAAAAAAAAGTTAAAAACAGGTCCCATTTTTATTTTTGTGGACTGACTCATTCAAATACTGAGGCTATGTGCACACGTTGCTGAATGCAGAAATTTCCTGAGGAAAACCGGACTTTCCCAGAAAATCTGCATGCGTTTTATTGCGTTTTTTTTGCACGGTTTTGGTGCGTATTTTGCGCACTTTTACCGCAATTTTTTCCTGAACATTCTAGGTCAACAATATAGTGAGAAAAACGCAAATTTACAGCGAAATTAATGAACATGATGCGTTTTTTTCGGGGAAAAAAACGCACCATGTGCACAAAAATTGCGGCATTCATTCTAAATAATAGGATGCTTAATTCATGCGTTTTTGCCGCGAAAAATCTGCAATGTGTGCACATTTTTTTTCCCGTTTGTAATGGATCCAGTTTTCTGTTTTAATATGGAATCTGGATGACACCTGGATATGTGAACACAGCCTTAGGGCTTGTTCACATGTTGCGTTTTTTTCCCCCCATGAAAAAAGCCACAGCATTTTACAGTGCCAGTAATGTCGAGGAGAATTCTGAAGTTTCATTCACAATACGTATTTCATCCTTGCAGATTTGAAACATGTTTAAAATCTAAATTATGTCAATTCCTTCAGTGTTTCTGAAACAAAAAACTAACAAAAAACTTTACATTGTAAGAAGCTCTTTAATGCATGCGCATACAGCAGGAAGAAACCAGTATTTGATGCTAATTGCACACCAGGACCAAGACAACCAAACCAATTAAACTTGGTGTTCAACTAAATCTATCAAGATGAACCAATCCACTTTAGTATGCGCTCCTTCTCATTACTAGTCCTATAAGAATCACATCTAAAAGCATGAGAACTACAATGGCACAAACAATAAAACTATGTGAAAGAAACATGACCATATTTCCTTTGAAGGTAAATAGTTTTTAAGGAGACCAAAGCAACATTTTATTTACATCTAGAAAGCAAGGTGTCAATGCGATAGATTTTTGGATTTATCAGCACGTTGATGCAGCAGATTACCATAGATACACACACAAAACACACACTTTCTTCATTGTCAAATCTCTCCCAACATACCTCACTACTCAGTCTGTTCATAAAGCAATGGATAACTTTAAAATAAAATTTTAGCAACATGTATGTATTTCACTTTGTATAAAAATAAAGCTTATAGATTTGTCTTAGAATGCAAGGCTCTAAAAACAGAAAAGAATAAAACTCACCAATAGACTCGCACCCGGGAAGAGTGCGGAATCGAGGAGCCCATGTAGGAACGTCTACATGCCATTTTGGCTTTTGCATTTATGACTTCAAAAAAAGGGAAAGAACCCAGTGAACGCAATGCTAGCCAACCTTCCCTGCTGCACGTACAGAGCTGTGTGGACTTGTGCAAGAGACTCATGTGTCACCAAGACAGAGGAGCAAGGCATTATCAGCAATGGGTGTGGAACTACCTTGTTATTCCTCCAGACAAATGATCCATGTGCACAAGGGGGAGGGGGCGGCGGGGTTTACAAACTATTCAGTGGCTTCTTGTGCTCCAAACCTCAGGGGTACGATCATCCTAATTTCATTAGGTTAAGTTAATTAACACACAGTATCAGACAATTCAGAGTGCAGATGTCTTGTATACACCAGATAGTAAAGGGTATGCCACACTAAAGCCCCCGTCTCACATAGCGATATCGCTGCCGAGTCACTAGTTTTGTGACGCAGCAGTGAGCTCACCAGCGATATCGCTGTGTGTGACATTCAGCGACGATCAGCCCCAGCCGGGTATCGCTGATCGTCACTGAAAGGCCAGGACATTTTTTTGATCGCTGGTCTCCAGCTGACAGGCACGCATCGCTGCATGTGACAGGCGGGAGACCAGCGATCTGCTGGTAACCAAGGTACACAGCGGGTTTCCAGGCGCGGGGCTGTGCCTGAAGCAGGGAGCTGGTAACCAAGGTACACAGCGGGTTTCCAGGCACCGCGCAGCGCCTGGAAACCCGATGTGTACCTTGGTTACCAGCTCCCTGCATCAGGGCGCCGGTATCCAAGGTACACAGCGGGTTTCTAGGCACAGCCCCGCGCCTGGAAACCCGCTGTGTACCTTGGTTACCAGCGGATCGCTGGTCTCCCGCCTGTCACACGCAGTGTCGCTTGTACTGATCGCTGCCTGAGCTGCCTGTTTGGCAGCTCAGCAGTGATAATGTAGCGATACACCAGCGATCCTGATTGTTGTCGGGATCGCTGGTGTATCGCTATGTGAGACCCAGCCTTAAGCGAGATCGCTAACGAGATCACTATTGCTTCACCATTTATGACGCAGTAGCGATCTCGTTAGCGACTTAGCTGTGTGTGACATGTAGCAGCGATGTGGCCCCTGCTGAGATGTCATTGATCGCTTGTAAACGTTCTGAGACGTTTTTTGGTCGTTGGTGCCCCGCTGGTGAGCCTGAATCGCTGAGTGTGACACCCTTTATGAACGACTTCACCAGTGTCACAGGTGGGACCAGGTTTTCCCAACGACCGCAGATGAGTTGTGTTTGGAATCTAACTAGCGATCGCACTAGTGATCTCGCCAGGTTGTGACACCAACGACCAAAAAACGGCTCAGAACGTTCATAAGCGATCAACGACATCTCAGCAGGGGCCACATCGCCGCTACATGTCACACACAGCTAAGTCGCTAACGAGATCGCTACTGCGTCATAAATGGTGACGCAGTAGCGATCTCGTTAGCGATCTCACTTAGTGTGGCATACCCTTTACCCTGCAAGGAGTCAGCCAGCTGACAAGACTGATCTTTATCTCTGAGTGTGAGTGAGTGCATAAGAGAGTATCAAGCCATGTCGCTCCTGTCTAGAATGGAATTGGTCCTATGAGGCATGACATCAAGGGAAAGGGCGGAGCCTCATGGATTACACCGCTGTGCTCATAGCAGGAAGTTGCTGTGTGGTGCTGCAGAAGAAGTAGGCTGTGTGTACAATACGCTTTATTGCAATTAGTGCAAGGGATCAAGTGTTTCCAATTGTATATGGAAGAGGAGTGTGATGAGCTGCCGGAGGAGGCGACTATAAGGCCGGCGTCACACTGGCGACAGAATCGGACGACTGCAATACGATGAAAAATCGTATTGCAGTCTGCCCTATGTTAATCTATGGAGCAGCTCCTAGTATCAGTTTTGTGGTCCGTTTTAAACGTCCGTGTGCAATCGCAGCATGCTGCGATTGTCACCGATTGTGGGTCGACTATCGCCAATGCAAGTCTATGGGAGCGATGAAAAATCTGATTACAAACGGACCGCATGTGTGACTTGCGATTAAATCGCATCGGTGTCCTTTAGAAAAGCCGGCAATTCATCCCCGGCTATACTGTAAAATCACACTGACAGCTTTAATAAAGAATAGAAAGAATAGATATATACACATAGAATACATATATATGTAATTGTGACATGTATGTATGATATATATATATATATATAATTTTTATTATTATATATATATATACATATATATATAATATATGTTTTATTAATATTAATATGTTATATACTATTATATTAGTCTAGGACTTTACATATGTAATAGCGCATTCATGCAGTTTAATCACAGAAGCCGACATGAAATGATACATTGTTTCCACACAGTTAACCATGTCATTTCCTGTATTTTGATATTTGTTTAGAACTTACAATTACATGAGTGTATTTGTGCAAAATTTCAGACATGTAGGGGTTAATTAAAGGTGTAAATTCGTTGAAAAAAAATGCGTGGGCTCCCGCTGTATTTTCTCCACCAGACAGACAAAGCAAGCGAGTGGGGGCAGATAATAACAGCCTAGGGAGGGTACATTTTTTTTTGTGCCCCCCCTGGCTACTAACATCTGCCCCCAGACACCTCAGAAAGGGCAAATCTATAATTAGATTCGCCCTTTCTGGCACTTTGCCCGTCTATTCCCATTGCCCTGTAGCGGTGGCGAATGGGTTAATAATGTCACCTTAATGTCACCTTAGGGGTATGCCACACTGAACAATATCGCTAACGGGATCGCTAAAAAACGTCACTATTTAGCGATCCCGTTAGCGATGTTGTCAGTGCGGCAGCTGCCAGCGACGAGCTTCCTGCTGTGATCTCGCTCGTCGCTGGAATCGTTCCGGACCCTATTTTCTCGTCGGCGCTCCCGCTGGGTAAGTATATATCGCTAGTGTGGCACCTTTTCTTAGCGATTTAGCGGTACTTTTGTACCGCTAAAGTCGTTAAGAAGATCGCTAACGGCGATAGCGTCGTTAACTATATCGCTAAATGTGGCCGCACTTAGCGATATAGAAACAATCCCGCTAGCGATCGCATTAGTATGCGTCGTTATCGTGATCGCTAGCGGGATTGTTTAGTGTGGCAGTACCTTTAGTATTGAAAGGTGACCTTAAGGCAGGATAATAATTGAGAGCTGTCAATTAGACAACTATCAATTATTAATCCTATTGAAGTAAATAAAAAAACACACAGACTTTAAGAATAAATAATTTTAATGAAATAAAAACACATTTTTGACCATCTTTTATTTCACTCTTAATCCGTTCGAAGCCCTTGTTCTTCTAAAATAAATATAAAATAATAAAACAACATTATTCTTACCTATCTGGCAATCTGTCCCGTCCCACGATGTAATCCTTCACAAAGGGTTAACTAGCAATCAGATAAGCAGCGCAAGTAATCCTGCGTGCTCATCTGATAGCTCCTGATGAATGAGCTTATCTCCTGCCCACAGGAGAGGATGTGATTCATGAATGAAGCTTAATTGATTGTATCACTTTCACCTTAGGTCAGGTCACTGAAGTGAAAGTGGCAATAAATCAATTAAGCTCCATTCATGAATCTATTCCTCTCCTTTCACTGGGAGAGTTAAGGGTATGCCACACTGAACAATATCGCTAACGGGATCGCTAAAAAACGTCACTATTTAGCGATCCCGTTAGCGATGTTCAGTGCGGCAGCTGCCAGCGACGAGCTTCCTGCTGTGATCTCGCTCGTCGCTGGAATCGTTCCGGACCCTATTTT